>VYXF01006619.1:274710-347346 GCA_013397295.1 Polioptila caerulea
CTGCTATAAGCGTGGAGCCGCGTCTGCCCCAGCCCAGCCCCGGACCCGGAGCGAGGCGCTCCCGAGCATCCCTCCCGTCCCTCCCGCCCCTCCGGTCCCTCCGCCCGCAGCGCTCCCGGCCGCCGGCAAAGTAAGCGCACGCCTCCCGCTCTGCCTCCCGAGCATCGTCTCCCCCAGCAGGGCAGGCAGCGCTTCAGCATCCCACGCTCCGCACGTCTTGGGATTTCAGGGCTGGAGCTGGTCTTTTCTCTGCCTCGCGATTGCTCTGCCGGAGGAGGGTTTGTGAGAGCAGGGATGGGGAGTGGGAAGCCCGTGGGTGTGTAATGTGCCAGCAGGCAATTTCTCTGCGTTAACCTCAGAAACTGCTTATTTTATGGGTTGTTTTAGAAATGGGATTTATCTCTACGTTCTTGCTTCTGATTCCACTCGCATCCTCTTTTTCTGATATTCCCTCCTGGAAGGTGTTTGCTTTGAAAGTACTGGCAGACTCTGGGGTATAAATGCAACTTTTCTCCTTGCTTTCAAGTTGAACCGGTGCTTAGGGAGCATTTGCCGTGGTACTGAGTTGTGTAAGAGCTGTCTGCTCTGTGCTTTCCTGGGCAGGTGAATCAGATGTGCCTCTCTGAGGCTTTTAATGAGAGCTGGGGAGGAAATAGCTGAAGCAGAGGCTGTTTCTTGGGCTCCCAGGTGATGTGAGGAACAACCCTGGGAGCAGGCTTGCAGTTACAGAATTGGGGAATATGGAGATGTAAGCTTTTACCCAATAATTATCACGCTTTCCTCTTCCTTTCTGTATTATGGAACATCAGGCATTTGCAGAGTTCCTGCAGCTGCACCTGTGTGAATGCAAACACCTTCAGCTTTGTACAAATGCTGCACCCCGTATGGATACGGATTTGGGAAGTCACTGGCATGAGTGAAGTTGTGTTTGCCCATGTGTTTGCAAGATGGGTGTTTCTGTCACTAATCTTTTCTTTAGTAACCAGTCAGAAGATAAGTTGGTGTATGGGACTCTGGTCCAGTTCGTGTTGTGTAAGCAGGAGCCCGTCTGTGGTTGAGAAAGGGATGTGACTATTTTTTAAACCACTGAAATCTAGAATGTAGAGTGGGGAAAATGATAAAAACAATCCACCTACCAAACAGCCTTTTACCCTGCTTTGAGAGGAAGAGTGTTTTTTAAAAACAACAACAAAAAAACTTCCGAAAGGAAACTGATTAAATTCTTAAGCCATGATGTACAAAGCAAATAGCTGATCAAGCAACCAAATATGGCTTTGAAACTTCAACTTTCTTTTGTAATGATAAAAGCACCCACATACTTCAGTGACAACACCCTTTTCTTCTTTTTCCCAAACACGGCATTCTTGAATACAAACCAGTTCCTAATTTTTCCTCAAGGAGCTCAGTATATAAAAATTCCTTCTTGACTAATACCTGAGAGAAAAATGTGAGTAGGTGTTTCAGAGCTGGCACCACAAGTGCAAAAACCCCAAACCCCTCCAGATCTCAGTGCAGCAGAAAGCCAGTTGCTCAGATTTTGGACTGTGGCTCTGAGGAACGAGTTCAGGGCTGGGATTTTACAGCTGATTTCTGACGTGCACTACTCTTCAGGAATTTTGGCTGGGGAAGGTTTTTAGGATTGGGGCCTTGAACTGTTTCTAACAGAAGTTTTCCCCTGCTGTGAGTGATGGCTTGTCTCCCTGTATGCTGATAGAATTCTTTGCTTGGATGTAAACAATGGTAGCTGTTCAAAAGGAGGCAAGGTTTAGGGTACTCAAACACTTGGAAATAAACACTCTCCTGCCTGTCTTGGCTGGCCTTTATTTCAGAAGCAGCCTTTCCACAGAACTGTGAATGGAAAATTCAGATATCTCGTAGGAAGCAGCTGGGGGAGCCCAGTCTTGGTCATGCCCATGGATAGGGGAGTGATGCTGTGGGATAAGGATTTAGATTGCAGGTGCAATTCATCTGTAATCTAAATCCTTATCACATGGATATGGCTTGCAGTTCACACCTCTTGCACTAGGATGTAACAAAAGCTTTAAGGAACTGACCTCTTGCCCCCAAGAAGCAGCATACTCCCTTTTGTATCACAGAACAGCTTGGTTGGAAGGGACCTTTAAAGGCCATTTGGTCCACAGGGCCATCTCCAACTAGGCCAGACTGCTGAGCCCTGTCCAGCCTGGCCTTAACACTTCCAGGGATGGGGCATCTACCACCTCTCTGGGCAGGCTGTGCTAGTGTTGGACTGGGTTTTCCAGTGTAAAAACCTCCTTCCTTGTATCCAGTCTAAATCTAACCTGTTCCAGTGTAAGACCTTTGTCCTTGTCTTTTTGCAGCAGGTCCTGATAAAAAGTTTGTCCCCATCTTTCTTGTGAGCCCCCTTGAAGCACAACACTGCAATAAGGCCTTCCCAGAGCCTTCTCTTCCCCAGGCTGAGCAGTCCCAGCTCCCTAAGCCTGTGTCCCAAGGAGAGATGCTCCATTCCCCAGAGCACACCACCCTTGTCCCCTCTGGGCTCGCTCCATGTCCTTCCTGTGCTGGGACCCCAGGGCTGCATCAGCTCTGCAGGTGAGGTCTCCCAAAATGCAGCAGAGAGGCAGATGTGAGCCAGGATTCATGCTGTCCCCTCAGCAGTGCCCTGTGTGAATCATGTTCTTTTAAGTTTATTCACCAGCCAGGGGAAGCATTGGGGGATTTAGGTGGAAAATTCCTCTGATCTTTGCTGATGAGACAAGGATCACACAAACCTGTGTTTAGCATTTCCCTTTTTATGGTTCTGCTTAGCCCTGAAGTCCCTGTGGCATCAAATGCAGCAAGAAAAGCCTCAGCAGCAGCAACGTGTAAAGTTTGCTCAGGATTTTAATTGGTTTTGATTTGATTGCTCCTGAATCAGAGCAGCTCCCTGGAGAGCCATGGGCAGGCCCCGGTGCCAGGGTCCCACCAGGGTCCCACGGAGATGCAGATGTGTGGAGGGCTGAGCCAAGCAGCCAATGCCTGCCTGTCACCCTCATGGTCCCCAGCCACTGTCACCTTGTGCCCTGCTGGTAGGAGAGCAAAGCTGAGATTTCAGATCCAATTCTATACCTTGAGCAGGGTGGACTCACTTTTGCTTGAAAAGATAATGGGAATTGTGTCTATGCAATAAACCTTCCCAGAACTGACCTGCGATTCCATTTAAAAAATGCATGGTAAGTCAAAACACTGGCTTGATTCATTGAGGTCTCTCTTTATTTCATTTCTCTGTTATAGAAATACAGACAGGGAAGATAACAAAGCAGAAATGTCTGAGATCAGTCATTTTGTGTCTGATTTTGGCAGAGGGAGTGTGGGAGGAAGAAGGAGACCTCATATTTCACTTAGATTCTGTGTTTGGAGAGGAGTTTCAAGCAGATGGCTCTTGAGACACTGGGACTCTGTAGAATTAAATGCTATTTAGATAAATGCATGCTTCCAGTTCTGCAGTGTGATTTTGGAAGGACTGTGCCATGTATTCTGGCTTCAGTTCTTTTGTCCTTGGGTCCAGTAAAAACCCTGTTTGCAGCCACTTGGCTGGGTGTAGGACCAAGGGCCTGGGACTTCCCTGGGGTTCAGAGAGGACATGGCCCAGCTTGTTCCTCTCCCTGGTGTGCTTTAACTGGGACTTTCTGTTGCTGAGCAGCCCAGAGCCAGCTCTGGGAATATCACCCCAGCTGGCTTCAGGAGGGATGAATTGAGAGGCTGAGGCTGCTGTGTGATGAGCATTTCTTCTGTGAAACCTCCTGGGGCTTGCAGACAAAACTCTCCTACCAGAAATGGCTCCTTTTGCTGCTCACAGTACTTCTGCAAAGGCTTTGCTCTGCTCTGAGCTGCAGGTGGAAAGCCACAGAAAAGCCCTTGGTGGGGCAGTGCTTGCCCTCCCTGCAGCACACACTGAGGCAGGAGCTGGCCCTGGATACTTCCAGAGTGGTTCAGGTGTGTAGTGTCAAGAATGCTGCCAGAGCAAATTCCTCCTCTCAGAGCATGAGAGGAGCACGGGGCATTTTCTGTGGGACAAAGGGATGGATGGATGGATGGATGGATGGATGGATGGATGGATGCTGGCTCTTCTGCTTCTCCAGCTTTTTCATCTCCATCAGAATAGATGGGAAATGGGGTTTGTGTCCTATGGCAAGACAGGGATAAAATTACATTTAAGGCTTTGGAGAAAGTCAAAGTAGGGCAAAGATTGCATTAGAGCCGTTCTGGAATGGTATAGAGTGGGTTGGACGCACTCTTTTTCAAAAAAGTCTGAAATAGGGCTCCCTGGAAGAAGCTGGAGAGCTAGGGCAGGGTTTCTGGCAGCTCCTGGAGCTGCAATCCAGGGTGGAAGGGCAGCTATTTTGCTGTGTGCCTGACTGGAAATTTTCAGGCAGAGTTACAATTTTGGTTTGGATGCTGTTACAGAGTTGCATTATTTTTGTAAATAAGAAATTCAAACCCTCTTGACTTCGAGTTGATGTTTTCAGAAGACCCACTTGCTCACAGATGTGCCTCATCATTTTTCTGTTCCTTGAGGTGACTCCAGTGGTTGGAGTTGTTTGGGATGCATCCCTCCTGCAGAGCTGCCTGTGGTGTGAGCTGAAAGCCAAGGGTTGTGAACTGTGAGGGATGGAAAGTGGTGGGACATGGCTGCATTTGTGATCTGTTGGGGTCAAATACAGAATGCCACTTGTCACCCAGACATCTAACAAAGAACAGGGGGAAACTATTCCTGCTGGGAAGAAGCACTGCTGGGCAGCTTTTTGGCTTCCTTGTTTCTAATCCCTTTCCACCCCTGGAAAGGGGAAATGAGCAGAGTGGAAAAGAGGAGACTAAATTCTGCCTCGCAGACTTATGGTGCTTTGTGATTCTTTAACATATGAGGGAGCTTCAAATCAAATACTGGCTGGCTCCAGTGGTGCCTGTCTGCTGAAATGATGGGTTTAAGAGACCCCTGTTCATGAGAAATTGTGTGTGCTCCATATGCCAAGGGACTCCTGCAGGGAGGCACAGTTGGTACAGAGGTCTATAATCCACCTATTTTGCTCCAAGGTCCTTTTAGCACTGCAGCTGCTGTCCCAGAGTTGAGGATTATTGTGTTACACCAGCTCTCAGCTGCAGAGGAGTTCAGAGCTTCTGGCAGAGCAAGAATTGCTCTTGCTGTTTTGCTTGGACAGAGCAAAAAATCCACTCAATCCTCCAAAACTCTCTCATACGAACCAGAGTGCTAGACATGCCTTTCTTCTTGAGCTAAGAAAAATAGAAATGGTTCACCACACCAAAGCCTTGACTGGTCCAGCCCACAGTGGTTGTTATTTGACTTTCCTGCAGGGAGTTGGCTCCCAGATCTTCCTCAGAGCCTTCATATGGGAATATTCAGTTTTTGTGTGTTTCCAGTGGTCTCTGACCAAAGACTGCCTTAAGTATGCCACTACTCTGGATGTAGCCCCCCACACTGCTGGAGGATGCTGGGGTGGGAGAAAATAATGTCCTTTCTTTTCAAGAAATGCCCCAAGATGTGGGAAGCCTCTGGACTTGGCAGGCTGCTCCCAAGGCATTTGCTGTTTGTTTACCTTGGGTCTGGCTGCCCCTGGCAGTTGTTGCCATCAGCCTTTCTTATCTGTTCTTTTCTATAATAAACACTGGAGCAAAGGTTTGGAATTAGTCACTTCTGAGGCACTGCCTGCCTCCCTTTCCAGCTCCTGTCTTTTAATCTTATTTTGGACTCTTGAGCCTTTTCCACTTCATTCAGTGCCTCTTGGTTTTCCCCTCATCTCATTGCACTGAGATAGCAAAGAGCTCTTTCAAATTCCTGGTAGGTGTGCCATCCCCAGGGCTGCAGCATCCCAGGAAACTGCTGCCTTGGGATGGCTGTGTGCTCACAACACTCTTGCTGTGTGCTACAGAGGTTTTTCTAGCTTGGTTTCCCTCATCCACTGGCTGAGTTTGATGAGTTTCTGACTGATGCCTGTTCAGCTAAGAGCCCCCCGAGGCAGTGTCAGGATCCTGAGAGCATTCCAGGGGCCTGGCACCGTGTCCTGCTCTTGGGTACAGCATTAACCACAGGGCAGTCAGTGGTTTGAGGGAATGCAAACACAGGCAGCACCTCCAGAGCACAGGTATGTGGTCCTCATCCGGATTGAGTCATTTGAGATCGTAATCTGGGGTCTCAATGGCTTTGCTTCCGCTTACAAATTCCGTGGTGATCTCCAAGCATTGCCCTGATGTGATCTTGCTTCTGACAGTACTGTGGGGAGGCACCAGTGAACAGCCCAGAGTGCAAGGGTTTCCCTCTCTCTCTGGTCTCATCTCACTTTAAAAATACACAGAGCTATGTATTTCACTCAACACATGCAAGTACACATTCCTGTCTACCCTTGCTGTGCCCACTGCAGGGCAGTCATGCTTCCCCAGGAGCCAGCCTGCCAGGTGAATGCCACTTGCTGTGTCACCTCTGGAAAAGGCCAGGGGGACAGGATGGGATCAGGATGGGAGAGCAGCCCATGTTCATCTCACAGCAGCACAAGGGCAGCCGGTGGGGATGCAAATCTGTTCAATTCTGTCTGGATTTGGTTGGTGGATGCTAGAACATGTCATCTACACCTTGCCATAATATTCCCTTCTCTCTTATGCCATTATCACCTTAATGATTTATAGCTGAAGGTGGAAACTTCGACTCTGGATCTGTCCCTGTGGTAGGATGGATTTCTTGCAGTAGGTGGGGAACACAGCACTCCTGTTTGGGGAAAGATTTGCTGATTTTTGGCTGGCGAGGATTGCAAACAGCATCCCTGTGGTTACTCTGATGTGCTGGAGAGGCTGCCACACGTGTTTGGGATGGTAGGGGACTGCCATAAAGGCTCACCTGTGGTGTGTGTGAGTGAAAGCCGTGCCTCACGCCTCCTTTGCTCAGTTCCATGCGGCTGGGATGAGCCCGAAGGCAGCTTTCCCTGCGCCCTGCATCTCCGGGGCGCTGCTGCCAGCACCTCCTGCCCTCCCCGCTCTCCCCAGCCGGTGCCCTAGTGCGGGGAAGTCTCCGTGTGCTCCCTTAGACACTGAACCAAACAACCAATAAATCTCTTATAAACCAAGGAGTAACTTGTTTTGGTTACCAGGGAGATTGCCAAGTGCAAATCCAACCCGAAATAGGGATGAGCTCATGCCTGGAGCAGCGCCGGTGCCTGAGCCGGAGCAGCCGGAGGGGAGGGAGCCCGAGCCAGGGATGCTGTCTGCTCCACCGGCGCTCGGGTGCTGGGCGAGCTGCTTTGCCAAACAGCTTTTGCCTTGTAAATGAGATCGTGCAGGGGATGGTGCGTGAAGCTGGCTGCTGTTTACACCGGGCTTTTACAATTCCTGGAAGTATGGCAATGGTATTCCTCGTGGGACTGTGGCTGGAGAGCCTTGGGGGTGGGCTCAGATGCTGCAAGGGTGGTCTTCTCTGCCATCTCCCCTATCCTGGGCACTTCTCCCTGTGAAAGGATGGGGAAACAGAGAAGTTTGACTTGTAGGTAAGGGCTGGTTCTAAGCTGCTGGTTAGACAGGAGTACTGACAGGCCAAGCCTCTCCTGCTGCTGCTCCAGGGGCTGGAGCAAGAGCTTGGAAAAACCTCACCCTCTTCTGCAAATACCCGGGGCAGGAGATTGAAAATCTGGACTCTGGCATTATTTTGCCCAAAAGTGTCCCCAGTTTAAGCAGGTCAGGACTGGACTTTTGGAGTCACCTTCTGCCAGGGCACTGTGGGAGCAGAGATGTCAGTAGAGGGCTGATGGAGGCTGGGGCTGGAGGGAGGTCTCACGGAGAAAGGCAGGATAAGGAGGCTGTGCTGCACTCAGGCCCTTGGCAGCCCAGCAAGGGCTCCTGTATCCTCCTGCACCTTTCTCTGCTAGGTCAGACCTTTCCAGATGCACTTTGTTCAATGGACTTGCACTTTCTGAAGAAGTACAACCTTTAACTGGAAGGCTCTGTCTGTAGGAGGGAGTACAGCCTGTCCATCTGCACCACGGAGCTGCAGCGGGGAGGCTGACAAAGCTGTGGCAGTGGTGTCTGCTTGGGTTTTGCTCCCCATTGCTGAGTTATCAAATGCATGAAGTTGTGTAGAAATACAAGAGAACATTGCCTGGCAGCTGTCTTGATGAAGGAATGCATGAGCCCCTTACCAGAGGCCCACTGATGGATTTCAGCAAATCTTTTAAGACATTTTCCTACTAATGAGTGAAAACAGGAAAAAATTATCAATGGCACAAATGCAAACAGAAACTGAGGCCCTGAAAAGTGATCTGTGAACCTACTTACACAGTGAAAAAACATGATATTTTTTTGGATTAGCTGAAGCAAGGGAAGAGGTTGCATCTATAAAAAGGGATTGGTTTCAGTAGGGGTATTTTGGGAGTCTTTTATTATAATTTTACAATAATGAGAGATCTGTAAATTGTGTGTTCTTGCAAGTCTCTTCCAGGGCTGCAGGTAGATTTTTTTCCAGCTCCTTTCTGGAACCAAAAGGGAAAAGCTTTGGGGACATGACCAAGCCCCTCAGCATCACAGGCAGCTCTCAGTGCCACCAGTGCATTCAGCCATCAGCTTCAGGAAAGCCTGGTTCTTGGGGCATTTGAAAGAAGGTGATTTACAAGTGAGGACTCACAGCTGAGTAAGGTCTGAGTGAGGCTGGGCTTGAGTCCATGTGACCCTACTGCATAGCACAGCCCTGTGCCCCAGTCACCATGACCCCAAACTGCCCCTAACTGAGCTGGGCAGGATGGTAAAAAACTTTAAAACCTACAAATGCCACATGGAACATTTTATCTTCTGTTTTCAGCATCTCTTTGGAGATGAGACACTGCTTGTCTGATGTGAATTATCTGCACACGGTGTCTGATATTCCTTTGGGTCACCTCTTTTCTGTGGGATGCAGCTCTGGATGTCCACATTTGGGAGCAGGACAGGCATCCCTGCAGGTCTTCCCTGTGTCCTCCCCCAGCTGTTCACCTTCTTGGTATCCAGGTGTGTTTGTTTTTTGGCTGTCTCTGGGTGACTAAACCCAATGCTGCTCTTTGCAGATCCAGGACCAAGCCTAACCTTGCTCAGCACTGGCACAAAGCAGGCAAGGCTTCCTATCAGGCTTCCTTCAAGCACAGCTGAGAATTTGTCTCAAGGGGTAAAACTTGGCCAAAGGGACAGCAGAGTCCTTGCTATTGCAGGAAAAGCCCTGTATGATTTGGGAACCTCACCCTTTCCCCATTGTCCTGCAGCATTCCCAGGGGGATGCTGTGCTCCTGGGCTCTCATGAAATGCAGTTGCACAAGCTGGCTTTAAAAGAAAGCAAACCACTGTTTCACATCTGGTTTAGCTTTTTGACAGTTTTCTCTGGCATATGTGTGCAATTAGCACTGCTTTTCTGTCACGTGGAGCCCACCCTCTAACAGCTGGATGTGGGCAGTGGTTGTAGAGCTTGCAGTGATTGTATTGAGAAGGGCTGTTCCTCTTTGCACACTGTGCTGCTCGTTGTCCCTGAATTTATTATCTCTCTGCTACTTGAAAAAGAAAACAAAATAATTTCTTGGGCCTGAATGCAGCCCCAGAGCAGGGGATGGCTTAATCAAACACACAGGCACTTTTACCAACTCCAGTTGGTTTATTTCTATGTTTACAATCAAACACTCTGCTAAGGATCTCACTTTTCTTATTCCAAAGTTTGTGTTTAATGAATGTACCCATGCACAGACTTTGCCCATTGCTCTAAGAGTCAGCACTGGCAGAAATGCTGTGACGTGCAGAGGTGCTGTGAGACCCTTGGAGGAGGATGGGAGAGGAGAGGAGTCCTTCCCTTAGCCCTGGGTGCCCTGGCCTTGTGGAGGAGGAGGATGAAGGAATTAAATTTAGCAGTTTCAGTAACCTCCCCTCCCCACTGTCTTTTGGCCCGAGCTGCCTCTTACAAAGTATTGGCCTACTGATCTTTACATTTCCAAGACACTAAAGGAACTCAAATTTTACTAGGCTACCAAAAAACTAGTGTGGGAGTTTGTTGGGGAGGAGAATTCCCCTGCTTCCCTCTCCAAAACAGCCTCTATCCTGCAGATAATGACACTCAGCTGGGATACCACAAACCAGGGCAGGGCTCTGCAAACCAGTCTGGGCTGGGACTCTCTGGTTTTGGCTGAAATTGAAACCTAACCCTGATGAAAGATTTAAAGAGATTTGTTCCTTTTTTTAGCATTTGAATCTGTGTTTTGTAACCAGCCCCACAAGTAAAGCTTTCCTGTGTAGTCATTGCCCAGCTCTGATCTGACATATTTCCAGAGAGGCTCAGGATCCTTATCACTTTATGAAAAATGAGATTTACATTCCTGTATCACACAGGCACTTTGAAAATATTATCCCCAGCTCCGAAGAAGTGGCTCATACATTTTATTGCCATTATTAGAAATTGAATTGACAACACTTATCCTCAGTGGAAATTGCTCTGCAGCTCAGGGGAAAATGTACAGAGAGCACTGGTGGGACTCCAGAGAGCTCTTGTCATCTTGAGATGTGTGTGCTTCTGGTGCAGCATGTCTGCTGAATGAGAAGAGCAAGATTTGATATATGCCAGAGAAAGGGGAAAGCACAAGTCCATGGTCCAACAGCACAGGCTGAGACAGCAGCAGGACTTAAAACATCCCAAAAATCTCGTGGGCTGAAAGGGAGAGCAAAGTTGTGGGGAAACATGGGCTGGTCTGCCTTGTGTGTCCCAGGGTGCTGTGGAGATGTTGCACACAGGTGCTTTATTTGCTGTCTTAGGAAGTGCAGAGAAAGTGAACTGGATGAGCTGCCTTAAACTGGCACCTGAGTGAAGTGCTGGTGAAAGAAGCAGCAAGGAACTGCAACAAAGAAACCCACTCAACAAAGGTTGCTTTTAGAACAAAGTCCTTTTAATGGTGGATAAACTTGCAAGAACTTGCTGATCTCTGCTCCTCTGAGGAAGGCTGTGGCCTTTGAGGAGCATTTCACTTTGGGCTGCAGGACATCACATCTCTGGAGCCTCTGAGCTGGGAGCTCTTGCTCCTGAGAGGGGAGGGAGGAAGAGGGACACAAATGGCAAAATACTCAATGTGATGCCAAAGGAGCCCTTGGGAATCTGAAGCCACTCCAAGGTGAAGAGTTTCCACTTATCCTGCCCTTGTTGGTGCAATGTGGCCCAGACTGGCCTGGCCTTTGTGGTGAGAGTTGGGGTGCAAGGAAGTCGACCTCTTCTTCCATTTTAAACTGCACTTATCTGAAGCTGGAAGTTAAATCAAACCTTCCTAAAGCAGAGGTTTATGAAAATAACTCTTGAGACTAATCCAACCCCTTAGGCCTCTCTGGAGGAGACTTTGCAGCTTTGTTTTTCCTTGTAAAGAATGCTCAGCATATGTCCTGACAATTAGTCAGAGTGCCCAAAAATACCCATCAGCTCTGCAAGCTGATCCCCTTCAGCTGGGACAGATACAGGGTTATGCACTGTGGGGCTTTGGGAAAGGTTATTTTTAAAATGGCCACATAACAAGGGTGATTTGGTCCTTTCAGCCACCAGCTCTGGCTAACAACTGAGGGTGCAGACAGCCAAATGTTAATCTTGCTCAAGGCAACTGTCCTGCCCAGGGTATTGGGCTGCTTCTCCTGCTAAAAGCATGTGCCAGTGCTGGCTCTGTCAGCTCTAAATCAGTGCTGAGGGCATGGTCCTGTGGCCTGTGCCAAGTTCAGGCAGTGCTTTGATGGTGTGCTGGATGCCAGGGAGTCTTCCCAGCTGGCATGCCAATGCTTGGAAGGGCACGTCCCCATCAAAGAGGTGGCCTGTCTTCACCCTTAGCCAGGCACCCTTTTCTCAGGGCTTTTGCTTTGCCCTTCTCTGACCACCTGAACTGAAGTTTTCTATCTTTAGTGTCTCTCACGTGCTGAATTTCTGGAAGATGTTTTGCCAGAATCACAGTGCATCCACAGACAGCCCTTTCTTCTCCTCTGAAAATCAAGATCTGTAAGGGGAAATACCAAGGCTCCTTGGTGCCACAGAGTGCTGCTGGTGTGGGGATTTGGCTTGGCCACTGTCCTGTGTGGGCAGAGGATGGAGGTCTGCAGAACCATCTGCCCAGCAGCTTCCTGGGAAGATGGTATTTTGCTAGAAAACATCACATGGAAAGCATTCCCAGGCTTTGGAGGAAGAGCTTGGGCAGAGCCTGCAGCACCCACCTTGTGAGTCTTCCTTTCTGCCAGCTCCTGTTGAATGAACACAGGAGGCTGTCAGGGGATGCTGGAGAGCATGTGTGGTGTAGCTGATGTCTGGGTAGCTGCTGATTTCTGACTCCTAGTGGGTAGATTTCCAAGGAATGACCCAGCTTTCAAGCAGTGAATCAAGCTAGTAGCTGAACTTCCTTCTGTGAGCTCCACATGAGCTGTTTAACCTCACTGAGGCACAGCACTGCCCAGCCAGCTGCTGTGCCCATGAGAAGGAATTGGGAGCTGTTAGAAGTGCAGAGAGCCGGATGGACACTGTGAAATATTATTTCAGTGATGGCTCACTCACTACTTGGTGAAGCCCTGAGCATTTCTTGTGTGGGCATGGCAGGATTATATTGCTGTGCCTGTTCCTCACACCTCATCTGTCCTGGGAGAGACTGGACGTGCTGCCTGGCTGGATCACTGTGGTGTTTATTCAACAGGGACTTGAGTTACTTTTCTCAGCTCTGAAGCCAGGGCTAAACCACAAGGGGAAAGCTGTGACTGGCAAATATTTGCCTCACGTTTGGCTCCACTGGTCATTCCCCCTGCACATGAGTGCAACTAAACTTGAACAAAGAAAGATCTAAAGTTGGCCAAGATGGCCCTAAGGAGCTCCACTGCCCTAAGTGTGAAGCTTTGGGGTAATAAGCTGGGGAATAACTGAGTTGTGCAGCTGGGTGGCCCCTTGGCTCCTCCCAGGACACAGCTTGGCAGAAGTGACTGAGAATCATCACAGCACTGCTGGGTGGGTCTGTGTGTGATGCAGTTGTAGGGCTGATGGGGAGGAAGAGGTAAATGCAGTATTTGGAGACTTTTAGCCAAATTATGGGCCTGGTGTTCTTATGAGGCTTCTGAATCAGACCAGTCTTGGCAGTACGTGTGGACCTGACTCCCAGGAGGGGTAGAGGAAATCTTTGTCCCCCCTTAGGGTTGTATGACCTTCATGTTCACACCTGTGGTCTTCATCTTGCAGTTCATGGAGGGGCTGTGCTGAGCCCTGTGCACTGCTTGCACACTCACAGCAGGACATGGGAGACAGAGCTGGGGAGAGAAATATGGCTCATGTTTAAGCAAGTGCATTTAAAGACTTAGACATGTGTCTTTCTAAGGGATTTAAAAAAAGGAAAATTCTTCAGCCTTTTGGAACTGTCCCTTTTTGAGTTTGCACTGAAGGTCTAAATCTAACTCTTGGGGCTACAAGCAGGCACTCAACATTCTTGGTGCTGGGAGATCCAGCCTTGGCATCTTATCTGTAATGCAAGAAAGAGGAGCAGGGATAGGAGGAAATAGACTTTATTTTGAAGTTGATTCAAAACCAGCTCTGCCCAGCACAGCTGCAGCCTCTCCTCAGTCTTCTCTGGAGCCTGGGACTGCCGTGGGGCTGTTTGCTGCCTGCATCCCAGCACACTGCCATAGCCAGGATGGGGAACAGGAGCTGAACAAAGCTTTGGGACTACAAAGCAGCTCCTGATTTATGCACAGACACTCCCCCCAGGCCTCAGTGTCACTTGGCTCTCAGCAGCAGTGAGAGGTCTGCCATGTCAGCAACAGGTGATGGGAAGAAGTGCCAGTCGGGAGCGTGTGTGGAGGGGAGCCACAGAGCAGATGGCAGCAGGGAAATAAATTTGGAGCTGCCACGGGAATATTCCTGGAAACAATCCAGCCTGTGGATGGAGGCAGATGGGGAAAGACTTGGTTTATAGCTCTTCCTGGTTTTGCATTTTTTCAGGTGCCTTTTTTTCCAGCTCTGTTGTCTCTTGACCATTCCTTCCTATTACTACGCCCTTATCCCTTTTTTTCTCTCCTTTCTTGTCTTCTTTTCTGCCTTTTGTTTCTGCTCACACTATATCTGGGCTCCTGAATGTTCCCACCCTGCATCTGCTTCCTTATAAATCGATTCCCTACCTGCCCAGCTGATCCAAAAAGCCTCCCTTGGCACAGAAGGGCTCAGCTCACTGCTGTGACCCAGCTATCAGCTGGAGCCCAGCATGGAAGAACCGTGCCTTTGCTGCATTGTGCCACTTTCCTTCTCTACTGTCCCTCTGGGCTGGTTCCCTGAGAGCTCATGGGGCTCACCTGGGGCCTGGGGTGTTCATTCCCCTGTCCTGCTGTGATGTCCTTGCTGGTTTTGCTCTGGATGTGGGTACATCCTGGCTGTCCCTGCCTTGTGCTCCTGTGAGTGCCTGTGGGAAGCTTCAGGGGTGCCGAGGCACATCCTTGTGCACAGAGCTGGATTTGAGACTTCTAGAGCATTTTTGGGATACTCCAAAGAGAAACTGTCCAGTTTTGAAAGGACAAGGTGGAAAATTCCCATTCTGGTTCAGGTGTGATTGTGTCATGCAGGGTCTCTGGCTGGGGGGCCAGGAGCACTGTCCTCTGTGAGTCCCCTGCAGATGATCCACTGCTCTGCAGTGCCTGCTGCCAGTGCTGGGAGCAGGAAGCATGGATGCTGGATATGGAGCTCTTGGAGAGCTGCATCAGCCCTCAGTGTCAGTCCTTGTGCCAAACCTGACCAGCACTTCTGTGGTGTTGGGGACTGCTGCCTCTTGTGTCTCTCTGATGGATCAGCTACAACTGCAGAGATCTTTTCCTTGGAGAGAGCTCTATCTGTGTCCTCTCCTCTCCAACCCAACTCTCTAATTGGTGGTCTTCCTGCAAACTTTGTCTTTATACTAAAACAAACAAAGAATTTTTTTTTTAGATTGCTTTATTTCTGCCTCAGAAGAGCCAAGGAAGTTTATGGCTGAGATCTGTTGGGCAGGAGTGATCTGCTCTAGGAAGACACATGCATGCAACCATAAAATAAAATGAAAAAAAAAAATTGGTCTGCCCTCAGGACAGAAAGGGTAAGGAGCAATGTGGGACTCTCATTCTCTGGGGAGCCTGGTGAATGGCAGTGTGCTCTTGGTGCAGGTGCACTGTGCATTGCCAGCAGCATGCAGGGAAGCAGGAGGCACAACATGAACTTTAGGAGGTGCACAGGTGCTCTGCTGCTGGTGTTTACTGCTGCTTTCTTTGATGATGGTGACTAATAGTTCATCAATGCCTGGGTTAGAACAGCTCTCTTTAGGAGTTTCTGCCTGTTGAATGACAGCAGGATGTGTGAGCAAGCTGAGAGACCCAGACCTTTTCTGGCAGGATTCTTAGGGCAAGAAAATACTCTGGAAATCACGACGTGAATCATTTGTTTATCCAAGTGGATGACACCATGTCCCAGCCATGCTGCTCTGCACTCAGACCCTTCGGGTGGGATCAAGTGTGTCCAGGGCAGCTCCCTGGAAAACATACAGGACAGGTTTAATGTTAAAAACATGACATCCCACGCCTGCTATGCCCTGCTGTGCACTCACTGGTGTATTTGTAGCACTCTTGCCTATGGATGCCTGGTGCTCAGACAAGGGGTGAGGCAGCTCCATTCTGGGGCACCCTCTCTTTCCTGGAGGTGTCTGCTCCTTGACACGCTTCAGAGGGCACTGATGTGTCTGCTTGGCATTTGTGCTGCACCTGCACCACTGCTGTGTTTAATCACCTGGGCTTGGTGGATGAGGAGGGGCTCGGGAAGGAAAGGAGAATCTTCCAAAGTTACCTGGCTAAAACCAGGCAAGAAACCAAGAGCAGCAGTAAGGTAGTTCCATTCCTGCTGCTGGACAAGGAGGCCAGACATTCAAACAAAATGGCCTTTTAGCTAAAGTCTGCTCTGGGGGATCAGCAGGGGCTTTGCAGAGCAAGCTGTGCCAGGGAACTCCATAGGCATCCACAGGTCTGGGTCTTCCTCCTGTTTCTTGGCCAAGCTTTCTCTCTCTCCTCCAGCCCGAGCCTGCTGTGGTGCTGTGGACACACGTGTGTTTGTGCACATGAAATGTTGTGATGTCCAAGTGTCCACTGCTGCTCTCCACACCCCTCTGCAGCTGCCAAACTGCTGCTGACTGCAGCCTCCTCTGCTAGGGCGTGGAGACACCCAGGAGGGGAGCATCCCATCCATTTCTGATGGAAATACCTGGGCATTCAGGGGAAAGCAGGAAATAATGGCTGGGTGAGAGGGTGCCAGGGCTTTGTGCAGGGAGCTAGAAAGGAATGAGAATGGCTAATGGTGTAAGCTCTACATGCTTTGCCAAAAATGAACTCATGCCTGTAAATATTGCACTGCGCACAGCAAGATTAGAACAGGAAAATACCAGTTGTTAGGGTTCCTGTTGCCATCTAAATTATGCAAACAATTTGCTGGAGTTTATAGAGGAGCTGGGGCAGAGTAACATTGGGTTTTTCCTTGCCAGAGTGTTTCAGTGCATTAGTATTTTAGCTTGTTTCCCAGCCTCAATCTGCTGCAGCAGTGGATCCATGCTGTGCTCTTTTGGAATGGCATGCTGTCAAGAGTGGCCTTTTCCAGGCCGTGTTGGAAAGCTGGAGATGTCAGGATGCTGGTGAGATGCTGAGCTTGTGCATGAGCTGCCTGAGGGGCTAAGATGGGTTTGAAGGCTCAGGGGCTCACTGAGCCCAGTGCTGAGGCTGGAGACTGTGCACATGACTGTGGCTGAGGAGCTCTTGGGACCTCTGCAAGCAGGAAGCAGAGATGTTCCTGGCTGTAGCAGGGTTGCTCTTCAGAGGCCAGACACCACCACGATGGGCTCCCTGGAAGGAATGATAAACATTGGCTCATCCCAGTGGCTGTCAGGGAGGTTCAGTGACTTTCCCACGGCCGTGCAGTGCGTCAGTGGGAGGCAGGATTAGCAGCTGGGTGTCCCTGGCCCCCGGCCCTGAGCATCCTGGCAGCACTTGCATAACCCAGAGGGAGCTGCTGCAGCCTGGGGGTCCCCGCAGGAGTGACCCCGAGCCAGAGCTCCCTCCCCTCCTGCTGTGACTTGGGTGGAAACAGGTTGGCTGGAGCCATGGAGCTGGGAGCTTCCTGGGAGCTTTGTGGACACCTGAGTCAAGATGACAGAGGCACGAGCCAGTGCCTCTAAAGCCATACTAGATACTAGAGAAGCCCCATATCATGGCACCCATCTTTCTAAGTGCTGCTCTTCAGGGATTTTCTCCCTTTGAGCAGTTAATGCTGTAGCTTCCTGAAGGAAAAAGCTGGGGAAGGACCAGGAATGGCAGTTTTACTGAAAGTGAAACTTCAGTGTGGCCTCCATGTTGGGAGCAAATCAACCCACCCACGAATGTATGTGCTGATACTTCTATGGGCTGTCAGCTGGGCCCCTGGGGTACAGCCACATCCTTTCTGGGCCAGAAGAGAGCCCCTTGCTGGCTCCTGGGGCTGCAGCCCCTCCAGCCCCCACAGGGCTGTGATCCACCTCACCCCTCAGCCATGGCAGAGCAGCATTAATGTTGGGTCAGTAATTTAGCTCAGGACTGTTACGAGACACAATCTCACTCGAAAGCCAAGGCCAAATACTACCAGCATGGGGTCAAGTTCATGAGTTCATTCTGCCTTTGGGACTAATTTGGGTGCTGAGTAGCTGGGCAGGTATTTGACTGTTGCCTGCCGAGACCTAGAGGTCTCAGGATCCTATTCTTCTCCCTCAGATCACCTAAAATGGTAAGAATTTCCAAGGGGGATTAAGGTTGTGATCTCTGGGGAGGGGAGTGGACATCTGGTGGGAGTCCTGTCCATATTAATAGCCTCCGTTTAAATGTATGTTATCAACTGGGGCAGCTCCAAATCAGCCCAGAGACTGTGAACTCCATTACCTGAGGGGCTGCTAGTGACCTTGGGCTGCTGACCATGGCTTTCCACAGGCACACAGGTAAAGTGGGTGTGCTGCCAGGTGTTGTGGGAGTAGGCCTGCTGAACAGGGAGGAAGGTTTTGCTAAAAAGCTCCTTGTGCCAGAGAAATAACTTTGAATGAAGACTTAAACCTCAGCAATCTGCAGCTCTAACTCCTGATGGCAACTGGGCTGATAACCAGTGTGGGAGACTGGTGCTGGAGCAGAGTGGTGGTGGTGGTCTTGTTTATTTTGGAAAATGCATTGGATGGTAAATGTTTTTGTATCTGCTGCTGTGGGACGGCTGAGGCTCAGCTGCTATTTGAGCAAGACTTGGTGGAAATGGGGGACAAGGCTCCTCCTTGCTCCAAGTTTATTGCAGTGAGCAGAGAAACCCAGAGCAGAGGGGAGACCAGTGTGTAAACCCAGATGGTTTGTTAGGCTCTGGTGGGAAGTTTGTGGTTAGTCTCTCTTCTCTTTTTAATTCAGATGGGCTGACCCTTATTAGTGATAGGAAAATGTTTCCATTAACACAGACAGGAATCTTGAGATCATATTTTACATGTCTCCATGGCTCGCAGCTCTGTGGTGTCTTCCCATCCTGACTCATTCCTCCAGCCCTGCAGCTGAAGACAATCAGAAGCTCTTTGGGGTTTTTGAGAGCCTATTTCAGTCTTAAAGCTGTTTTTGTGCATATGCAGGGTGTATTCACAGCCCTGCAGCCCAGCACAGTGGCACTGCCATTGCATCTCCTGGTGAGACACAGGATGTGCCTGGGAGAGGGTGCCAGCTTGGGGCTCAGCTCCTGTGGGCATCAAACTGAGCTGCTGCACACCAGGAGCCAGGGGTGCTCTTGGGACTTGGGAACAGAGAGCCTCCTCAAAACCAGGGAGAAAAGGCACAGTTTGCTGCTCAGCTTCCTGCTCCACTTCCCAGGACAAGGCACACACGTGGGGCTGCTTGCACAGCACATAACTGCACAGGATTTGCCTGAGAGATGCACATACATGCTATGCAGGGCACCACTGTGAGTAAAATCTGACTTTTGTGGTATCATTTGATGTAAGAAGATGTTTAACTTCAGCCCACAAGACTGGCCGATGCTGTAGCATCCCTCCATTATACTCCCAGCTATGTCATTTTTTGTTTCTCATCTTCCTCAGGGGATGTCCCCTGGGGCAAGAACTCACAGACTTGATGCTGTGGTGTAATATAAACTGCTGCAGGGTGTTGTGAGCAGATGCTGAGGTTGAAGTGCTGCTGCCAAACAGTCACAGCACGGGGTCTGATCCTGCAGACCACTGGGAACCCCAGGGCAGCTGTGGGGGTATCACAGTCCCTGCTCAGGGTGGAGCTGAATCCTCCAGAGCAGGAGGAAATCTCATTTTGGCACCTGGGAGCACGTGCTGTGAGAAGGGCATCCAGCTGCTGACCAGTGCTTAGCTGGGAACAACAGGGGAGTCTTAAGGACAAAACTTAATGCAGCCCCAGAATTAGTTACTGGTCAGGATTTGTTTAGTTTTGGAAGATTTGGACTTTGTTGCTTAAACTCTGCCTAAAGTGCTCAGCCTTACTCGAGGCAGTGGTGCCTTGTTAGCCTTCACTGAGTGCCAAAGCAGTCCCTGGGGAAAGTGTTTGCAGGGCTGGGCCAGTGATTTTTAATAAACACCATGTCCCTCCTTCCCTGGGGAACTGTGAAGATTTAGTAATGACTGGGATGTGCTCAGACATGGTGGCAATAGGACCGTAGGGAATGTTTCTGGCAACTGCCTGAGGAACTTGGAGCTGTTCTTGCTCTAAATAAAGAAGCTTTCATTTTATCAACAGATTAATTTTTGAATTATAGGGTATGAGACTCACACGTGCCCCAGCCTGGCAATGGGAGAGCACAGCTCTGGTATTTTCAGCCCTCCCAGCAAAAACGACCTGCAAGGGATTTCTTTTCTGTCTTTTCTTGGGCTTTGCAAATGTTTGTTGCCCAGGGCATTGTGCCAGTGCAGTCCTGAGTATCACTTTGCATTTGGGATT
Source organism: Polioptila caerulea (assembly GCA_013397295.1). NCBI lineage: Eukaryota > Metazoa > Chordata > Aves > Passeriformes > Certhiidae > Polioptila > Polioptila caerulea. The sequence continues at coordinate 294,676 of VYXF01006619.1, forward strand.
AACAGGACCCTTCTTTTAAGGGTTTTCCAGGTATTTATAGCAAACCATGCGACAGTGCATAGAGAAATGCTGAGAATAGTAACTCAGGTGACTTACCAGGGCTGCCAGGACTGATCTGAAACCTGCAGGTGTAGCCAGTGCCTGGCAGTGTGGGGCTGTGAACTCAGGCTGCTGAGAAAATAATAAAACTCATGGAGAGTCAAAAAGCAATTGCTCTTTTTCTTCCATATGCAACTGTGTGTAGGGCAGAGGGTTAACAACTCCAACCTCATATTTCTTAAGTGGCAGAATAATCTGTAAAGTGCAAGTACAGTTCCTCTGGTTGTGTTTAGAGACTACACTTCAAGTTCTTCCTTGGTGGTTTATCACATTTAAACATATTCCCCGGAGACATTAACACATAGCTTGTGCTAAGTGCTTTGCTTATCAGCTGTGCTTCAGCTCCCTTCCCTGAATGCTTTGGTTCCATTTATTGTGCAAACCACTGTGATGCTGCTTTGGGTTTTTGGCTGAACCGGGATGAACCAGCCCAGGGTGATGGCAGGAGCCCAGCAGGAGGCAGGGGTTGTGTGGATGCAGCAGCACTTGTGGGGTGGCACTTCTCAGGTGTGAACCCTTTCCATCCCAAAGCTGGCCATGCTGCAGGGTGCAGGTGTGGCCCTGACCCTCAGCCCTGTGACTGCTCAGAGTTGGTACCACTTGAGGGGTGTGGGAGCCCCTGGGGCCCAAGTGTTTGAGATCTCTGAAGGATGGAAGGTGTGGTTGTCCAAGGGCTGTTTTTGTGAAGTAGAAGATGCTTACAGGGGACAAGGGGCAAAGTGGCACCTCTGTGGTCAGGTAAACGTTAGGGTTGTATTCCAGTGGGTCTTTGTGCCAAATACCCTGACATCTGAGAAGGCCACTGGCCTGGCCTTCTGCCCTCCAGCTGCAGCCAAATCCATCAGGGAGCTACATTTAGAGAACAGCCTGCCAGGGCTGGTGGGACAGGGATCCACTGCTTAGAGCGAGATTAGTTTCTGGAAGTACAGCTGTATTTTTCTTCTTCTCTCATTGGAGGTCCTCTAGGTTATTTCAGGACAGGCACATTCTGCATTTACCCCTCTCCCCAGCTGCCTGTGCTCACTGTCTTCACCTGCTTCCCTCCAGCAGAGCAATCCTCTGCAGGTATCTGGGAGGGGGAAGAGTTCCAGCCTGTCCATACTTTTCCTCTGCTTTCTAAATCCCATTCTGTGGTCTCAGAGTCAAGCTGACACGGGGTTTGGATCAGTGCAGGTCCTCAGGGTACATGGTTCTCCTGGGACTAAGCAAGAATCACCTCAGAGATGCCAGTCTGGTGTAAAGGTGCAGCCACAGAAACTTGTGTTCAAGTGACTTCCAAGCTAAAACACCTGTGTCCTGCTTTCATTTTAAGCACAGCAGTGTGAAAAGAAGCACAGAGGTTCAGTGCTCTGGGTTTTAGTGGTAGTTTGGAGAGTGCTTTCCCTGGTTTTGGGCTGCTGTAGCACTGTTATACCCCCAGTGTGAATCCCTACCCTGTGCTCAGCAGCTGCTGCAGGAAGTGATGACGAGGGCACCAAACAAAGGCCCTAAGGAAGAAAGGATTTTTCTATATACCCAGTGTACTCTTAGTTTCATAACTTGCCTACTTTTCAGACAGTAAAGGCAGGCCAGGGTTAATACACCTGGAAGCTCTGGAAGATTTTGCTGTGGGGTGCAGCTGGAGGGTGAACAGGTTATTATGGAGATAACTCCAAACCCATGACCTGCTGCCAAGCAGGCTTTAGAACTGCATTTATATTTATACAGAGCACAAGAAATATCTGCTCTGTTTACCTTCCATGAGAAGGGACAGGACTGCTGAGGGGACCAGCTGTAGGATACCAAATGAAGCTGAGCTCTGAAGTGTCCACAGATGTTTGCTCCATTTGGGGAAAATAATCTGGTGGTCCCAGCACAGCTGCTACTGGCCTGGGGCTGCACTGGAGGCTTTCAGGGCTCGTGTGCTCCCTGCCCTGGGTGGGCTGGTCCTGCTCCTGTGGGAGGGTCATGGGAGATGGTCTGGCTGATGTGGGCTCCAGCCACGGCACAGAGTAGAGCCCACGAGCAGCCAGCACATTTACAGGGGCAATGCACCCACTGCATCTTCACTGCAGGCAAGGGGACAGAGAATTCCTGATCTAGAGCCTTTCCTGGCTCCAGATCAGGAATTCCAGAAGATAGTGCTGAGGGCAAAAAGCCTCTGGAAAAGCTGGAAGCAAGTTCATGCCCTGCCTGTGTATGAGAGGGGCTTTCTGGTGTGTGAGGTGGCACGAGGCAGGCAGAAGCTGCTTGCACAGCCCAGGCTGGGGCTGCCAGGCCCAGTGTTAATTTGCCTGTGGAGCCCCAGAGCTGCTGTGATAAATATCTCACATTAGCACGTGATGTGTTACATGGAACACGGCGTTGTGTTGCTGCCTGAGCCATGCTTTCAAGATTATGTGTTCAGGTTGAAAGCAGCCCTAAGCTTGAGATCAGGGACGTTTCAATACCATTTGCCCTGGACTCTGCAATTGCATTTTGTCCAAATAAAACCCACCTGCTTGCTAGAGCTCTGCAGAGCTGGTGGTGGCTCACATAGTTTCCAATTTTCCCAGCTGTTTATCTGTTTCATTTGCTTAAACAGGTACCTCAAAGCCCTTGGTGTAGTTGTCAGCAGGACATGATGTCCCCTGGCCTTGCCAAGGGAATATTTCCAAACTTTGGTCCCCCATAAAGTACAATTCCTACCAGCTTGGCCTCCAACCTGCCTCTGGCAGTTTTAGGGGAAGGAATAGGGTGTGAACAGAGCCTCCACCTCTGCTGCAGCCTCCCCATGGGATACTTTTCTTTAGGTCTCTTTGTCCTGCTTTCTGAAATATAAATCCTTCAGCATGTTCTGGCCCTATGTTACCATAGGTGGTGACAAAGAGGACACAGTGGGATGAGTCTGGGATTTTAAAGCCTGCAAGGGAACAGTGTGAGTCCCACTCTTCCTGAGCCCAGACGAGGCAGGTGCTCTGTTGTGATGGCAAAGTGTTCAAACCCAAACCAGTCCAGGATCCTCTGAATCCTGACAGAACCCTTGTAGCCCCCTCACAAGAGTGTTGGCAGTTCTGCTGAGGAAGGATGCATGGAATGGATGGAGCCATTAGCAGGAAGGGATGGGTGTCTGGGGAGACAGTGTGAGCCAAAGTGGGAAATCCTCCAAGTCAAGATTCCCCACACCTGCTGACAACTCCCTGGCCATGGTGGAACATCAGACCTTGGCACAGCTTTGATGGTGTGAACTGAAAAATAGCTCTCCATGGAGGCAGATTTTTTCTTGTTTTTTTTGTTTTTCTTTCCCTTATGATTTTATATGTGAAAGCCTGGTGAAAAGAGGCAGCTGGAAGCTGGACAACTATCCAGGACAAAAGGCCTTGGAGGTTGCAGCTAGCTGTGGGTTCAGGCTGGAAACATGGAAACAATTCCACTCTACTCGTGTTTGTTGGTGATTTCTGCACACAAGTGATGCCGTGCCTCAGGCAGGACCTCACTGAGGCCTGTGTTATTGAACTAAGGGACTACCAGAGAGTGATCAGAAGGTGTCATTACCCTTGCTTGACGTGCAGTACAGAAATAAACCAGTCTAGCAACTTTCTACTTAACAAGGAGATGGGGGAAAGTTTGTTTGAGGCTGCTCTCCTCGATTGGAGCTGCTTGCTCTATCAAGGAGCCCTTGAGGAGTGTGAGGGCACCACCACCACACGCTCCTTCCTGAGCCACATTCCTCCCACTGATCTGCAGAGCCCCGGGAAGCTGGAGCAGCTCTCAGGGCCACAGTGCTGTGCCCTGAGCTGCTGTGCTCTGGCAGGGCCTGGCAGGGCCTGGCAGGGCCGCAGTGCTGTGCCCTGAGCCGCTGTGCTCTTGCAGGGCCTGGCAGGGCCTGGCAGGGCTGCAGTGCTGTGCCCTCAGCCCCTGTGCTCTTGCAGGGCCTGGCAGCTACACCGTGGGCACCATGTCGGAGCGCTTCGACTGCCACTACTGCCGCGATCCCCTGCAGGGCAAGAAGTACGTGCAGAAGGAGGGGCGGCACTGCTGCGTCAAGTGCTTCGAGAAGTTCTGCGCCAACACCTGCACCGAGTGCAAGAAACCCATCGGCGCCGACTCCAAGGTCAGTGCTGAGCCCCCCGGTGGGTGGTGAGGACGGGCAGATGCTGGTGGTCACCCTCCTGTTTGCTCCAGGCTGGCTCTGAGCTACCGTGGAAGGGCAGTTCTTTGGGAGGCCTCTGGCTGCCAGCCATGCACTCATCAAAGAGCGGTGCTGGGCGCACAGGGATGCTCATGGTGGGCTGCTTTGGCACAGGATCTCATTTCAGGGTCTAGATTCAGCCACATGAACTGCTGCAAATGCTGAATTACCCTGGAGAGAACTGCAGGGAGCTGGCCTGCACAGGGCCTGCAAAACTCATCTTCTGGGCAAAGCACTGAGGTCTGATTTTTGGCAGTTTGTCAGATGCATATTGCTTCATGATGGATATCAAGAATTCTTTATATATATAGAGAGGGAGAGAGAGAGACAGAGAAAGCAGTAGGATGGCAAGATGATTCTGCTGGGTTGTTTTCCTTATGTTCATTTATAATAGTATCTCTGATGTTCAGACACCGTTACACCAGGCAGGACATGAAAAAACACAAACTGCAGGACCTGCAAGTATCTGCAAGCCTGGTGGTAGAAACTGTTTTGATCTCCATGAAAACTGGAAATTGGTTTGTTGCTTACCCATAGAAATATGATATTACTGAAGTCATTAGCATATAACTTCAGGGTCAGATATAAGTTTAGGGCAATAATAATGTACACCTGAACTAGAGGGAATGTAAGAACTCGAGAAGCCCACACTTACAGAAGTTCAAATCTTCAAGCTGTTGGTTTGAAGCATCTTCTGCCCCCCTGAATGTCCAAAGTGGATGTGATTGTGTGAGTGTGGTTAAATGTCCAAGAGCTTAAAGGGGAGCTGTAGCCCTACCCACTGAATCAGACAAACTTAGGAACAACAGATCCATCCTTTACTGCCCAGGCTGGTGAGACAGGAGCTTGGCTTTAGGGCTGCTCAGGGGGAGAGGAAAGCTCCTCACTGCCTCTCTCCCTCCCTTTCTGTTCGTTCCAGGAGCTGCACTTCAAGAACCGCTACTGGCACGACAACTGCTTCCGCTGCTTCAAGTGCTACACGTCCCTGGTGAACGAGCCCTTCATGCTGCGGGAGAACAACAAGGTTTGGTGCAGCAACTGCACTGCTGCTGAGGATGCACCCAGGTGTAAGGGCTGCTTCAAGCCCATTATTGCAGGTACTGTGCCAGTGACAGGGGTCCGAGGGCCACACTCTGCTCTAGGGCACCACCAGGGTGGTTTATCAGGCTGTGGAGGCTGCAGTTAGGGGTTTGGGCATCACAGGGGAGGGCTGGAGCACCTTAGAATAGTAAATTTTGACTGTTGCTTTCACCTGTGTATTTTATTCAAGTGTTGAAAGGCTGTTTTGCAATTAACCCTCATGTGGATGATTAACCCTCATGTGGATGATTAACCCTTATGTCAGTCTTAAACCACTTCTACCAAAAGCTTTGCTTGATAAATCAAGGTTCTAAAAGGCTCAGGCAGCTGATCTGATAACTATTTTAAGAAAACCTAGCAGGCCCTGGCTAAAATCAGATACAGAAATTACCAGTTCCTCCCTTGTCTGCATTCCAGTGGAATCCTGGGCATAGCTATGGACAGGTCCTGCCCACAGATGTTACACTGCACAGGGGGAAGGGTTTGCCACACGCCCAAAATCTCACAGGACAAGTTATTTTTATCTATTGTAGGAGACCAAAATGTTGAGTACAAGAAGATGGTCTGGCACAAGGACTGCTTCACCTGCAGCCAGTGCAAGCAAGTGATTGGATCTGGGAGCTTCTTCCCCAAGGGTGATGAATTCTACTGTGTCTCCTGCCATGAGCACAAGTTTGCCAAGACCTGTGCTAAGTGCAAGAACGTAAGTCCTTCCCCTCTGCAGAGGCAGCTGCCAGAACCAGCCCTCGTGTGCCTCTTGGGAGCTGGGAGGGTGAACCAGCAGGCAAACCATGCTGAAGCTGTACCAATGCTGATGTTCCTCCCCTGAGATACTGGTGCCAGCAGCTGGTGGAATGATGGGAGAGCCCAAAGTTCCTGTGTGTTACAGAATCTGGGCAGGGGTGGTTGGGTTAGCTGAGGGCAGCACTGCAGAAACCAAGTGATACCAGTCTTGCACTTGCCTTGGGGGTAGTTTAAGCTCTGTAGTGGTACTGAATATTCAAGAAGTGAAATAGTAGCTGTTTTCCAACTTCTGCAACTGATTAGTGTGGAATTTCAGTTACTGTAGGTAAAAGAATGTATTATGGAAGTGCCAGGTATGTGAGATTTCAGGTTAGAGGGACTCCAGTGCACTGTGCAATTAAATTTTGATGCAAACTTTGGAAAGATCTTCTCCATGACAAAGCTTTTCTACCCTACACCCCATGCCTGTGTCACCTCCCTTCTCCCCTGCTGATTCCAAACCACACCTCTGCTCTTTCTCTCCCAGCCCATCACTTCTGGAGGCCTCACTTACCAGGAACAGCCTTGGCATTCCGAGTGTTTCATTTGCTCCAACTGCAAGAAGCAACTGGGTGGGAAGCGCTTCACAGCTGTGGAGGATCAGTTTTACTGCGTTGAATGCTACAAGGAGTGTGTTGCCAAGAAGTGTGCTGGATGCAAGAATCCTATTACAGGTATGTTGGGTTAAATGCAGCTCGAGGGCAGTGGGGGCTGAAGGTCAGGACAGTGATCCCCCAAAGACAGGGAGCCCAGGGAGGGGTAACAACAGAAGCAGGTCTGGTAACCCAAGCCCAATCCCAGTATTTTACATGTGATCTGACTCTGAGCCACGTGCTTGGGCTGGAGGGAGGCTGAGCTAGTAACTGAGCTCTTCAGCCTCTGCATGTCTCAAATTTACCTACTTCAGAACTCCCCCAACCAGATCTGTTCCCACCCATATCTTAGTTTGGGACCCTTAACAAGTGGTGTTTTATTGTCCCAAACTGACATTTGTACCCCTTCTGATGTATTTTACACTTAAAACTCACTGGATTACAGAGCTCAGCCCTGAAATATGGGCACTCTCCTGCCAGTCCCATGAGGCTCACCTTCCATCCTGCATTTCAGAGCACAGATCTGAGCCCAGAAGTGTTTAGCCCAACCTATCCTTGGCCCACATCTCTCCTTAGAGATGAAGAAAGGAGCCAAAGGAAAAGGTTTATTGCAGAGACAAGCCATGCAAGCCTTATGCTTATGTTTCTTCTTCAAGAAACATCAGAAAGTGCAACAAAAGCATGCCTCAGTTGCCAGTCTGGAGTCTCAGGCAGGCTGCAAGCCGAGGGAAGCACTGGGGCAGCAGGAGCAGGCTGAGCGGTTTGGTGGGATAACCCAGCCAAGGCAAAGCTGCTATCGCCGTCCTATAATTGTGTTCTCTCCTAGCAGGATTTGGAAGAGGAACCAGTGTGGTTAACTACGAAGATGAATCCTGGCATGATTACTGTTTCAAATGCACAAAGTGTGCCCGTGGTCTGGCCAACAAGCGCTTTGTTTGCCATAATGGAAAAATTTATTGTGCTGAGTGTCCCAAACGACTGTAAATGAGCAGATGTAAGATGGATTTTAAAGCCCTGCTTTCCCAAAACAATCCTGGTAAAAGAGCAGGTTTTTGCATGTTGAGAATGTTAACTTTTTCCATTTTAGTGCAAGAACTAAATTAACCTCAATATACTGGGTTTGACTTTTGAAGGTCCTGCAGTACAAAAGCATGTAGCCTTGCAAAAATCTAACCTTGTTTCCAAGTAACTCCTAGTATAAAGGCTTGAAATGCTGTTAGATTTAGAGATCCACACACTGCATCATCCGTGTGTGGCTTAAACTAAAACAAAACTAGTTTTAAACTTATCTGGTATATGATTAAGATTGATTTAACTGCAGTGGATTTGACAAGGCATGCACCTCTGACAAAGAGAGGCAAAGATTGCACCTGGGATCAGAGGGATCCATTATTATGCTCCTACAAGTACAGATACACCAACACCACACCATTAATAAGTAATAAATACCTTAGGTCACTCTACAGCACCACATTGCAGCACATGTCAGGAATGGCTTCATCTTACAGATAACAATGTTTTGGCAGTGACATTTAGCTTAGTTAAGTTTCCATAAACTTGTTTTAGTCTTGATTTCCGCATGGTTTGCCTGCAAGTTTTCCTCATCAGCTTTTTTTATATCATTGTTTAAACAAGGCTGTCTATGTACAATTATTAATCCATTAACAAGTAGTAAATCTTTCACCTACAACATGCACATGCATTTACAAGTGCCTTAAAAATAGCTCAGACAAGGCTAGCTCTCCTATCATGTCAGTGTATGTTTAGTGACTGAATAAAAGTGAGACTAGTGCCTACTTGGAACCTATAGTCTGGAAATTATTTTTTTTTTTCATTTTGCCATCTTACATGATTGACATGTCTTAGGGCTGAGCTACTGAAACCAAGTCTACTACATTGATACTGGCAAAGTAAGAGTCAGCTGTGCTGTCATTGCACCCTTAAATCTGAGGACTAAAGCAACCATTTCCATAAACTAATTAATTTTTTAAATATCTAACTGACACTGGACCATCTGCCAGAAACAGCCTGTGTGAAAAAGCCCTTTGGAGAGCATATGTACAGCCACTGTTCATGCACAGATCTACCACACTTCAGCAACCTGAATGCTGGTTTAAGGAGGTTCTTTTTCCACAGTAGTAAAATACTTTATCAGCTGGATCTGCTCCAACCGCTCCCCTTCAACTACTGATAAAGAACCCTTGCAAGAAAATGAAAAGGCAGCATCTTGCTGGTCACTGCTCCATTGCTGGACTCACCCCCACAACACAGAGATGCTGCTGCTGCAGGAGAAAGGCAAAGGCTGGCAGGGAAAAGCAGGTTAAAGAATTCCTCAGCTCAGAACAGGCCATCAGCACGGACAAGCACAGCAGGAGCTGAAGGTGTTAGTGCAAATCCCCTCTCCCCTCAGATGCAACTGCCAGAGGCTGCAGCAGTTAGAGCAGCACCAGAGTGCATCCCACGGCAGGTCAGCATGGCAAGGGGTGGAGAGGCCTAGGAAGGGCACATTTAACATTACAGAACTAAAGCATTGTTCAACTGCAAAGTTTATTTAACTGTGTGCACGTATTTACACAGGGCTGGATCAGACCAGCCAACAAATCTCAGCACAGAAAAAATATCGGCATCTTTGTTAGAATGATTGTCTCTGCCAGAACAAACAGCTATCATACAAAAATACAGTTTTCCTTTCACCTAAGGCACTGCTCTAAAGTCTAAAACAGTTCTACAGTATTTCTGAACAGCAAGAGGGAGAAGGCTGAGGGCTCCTGTTGCAACTGAGGTGTCGAGGGAAGAACAGTTCCAGCAAACCCACAGCAAACACAGCTGCACTTGGATGCACCACTGGAATTGAGGGATCAGCCAATGGGGTGTAGCAGGTTTTGAGACAGCTACTCTTTAATCACCTATCCAGTCTATCTGTTACAGGAGACATCAGAACAAGGCTGCATTATTATTTTTAGTAGCAATTTTCAGAAGATGCTTCGTTAATCTCTTCATGCTGAAAAAAGCAGGCAAGTTCAGGTTAAATAGATTATTTAATGCAGGCTTTAGGGGAAGGGAAATATATATGCAGCTTGCAGCCACTGTTATAGAGCTGGAACTGGAACACTTAGAATAATTAACATGAACAAAACATGACTTCAATGGTCTAATACTGTTATGTACACAATAAAATAATACTTCCATAAGTGTAGATAAATAAGTAATTCAAAAGGAAAACATTTTTAAAAAGTCTGACACCTTAAACTGCACCAACAGACAAATCTAGGGACTTGACATTTTTGTAATATATTAGAGCACATGCTGAAAAATGTTTTGATGCTTGCCAATAGATTAAAACATATTAGTGATGGTACAACACTTGTATTTTGAAACTGCCAATATTCTCACATTAGATAATAAGGATTTTTTTCTTCTCCATTCAAAACTGAAGATACTCAATTTTGCACTTTTAAATAGCACAGGAACCAACAAGCAACAACATTTTTCTAGACATTAAAAAGGGAGTTCAGCTTTAACATACACTGAGTGAGTCTTTTATTCCATCAAGATAATTTTAGAAATATGAAAAGTCTGCAGCTGAGTGGGGAGCCTCCAGTGACATGTTCTACATGATACTGATACGAAAAAAAAATAAAAAGACTCAATCAGGTTACTGTAAAGTCTGTAAAGAGGAAACAAGGAATACTTGAACTAGGAAACCTTATCTAACAGTTAGCTAAACAAACAAAAAAAGAACATTAGCACAACACTTTCCCTGAAATGTTTCAAGGTGCAAATTAGAAGTTTGTCATCCCTCCCCTGGTGTTTTTTGCAAACTTGAAGATGGATAAAGGTAAACAAGCAGCTTTTCAAAACAAGGCCTTCGGTACTTGAGAAAGCACTGGATTACTGAAGTGCAATCAGATTATTTCCAGGTCTCTACTGTTCACAGTTCTGTCCAAAGAGCAAAGAGAAGAAAACATTTAACCATCATAACTGTGTGTATGCCACATGCATCCATCATCACTGTCAGTCTACATCCAGGAGTGAGCACAGAACCACTTGGTCACTTACACTCCAAAACCAGCACAGTAGGTTTCCTTTCTTTTTACTGGAACATTCGTTTCCAAAGTTATGTACAGAATTCTTAAACTGTATTATGTCTAAAAATTTTCAAGTTCAAAATTAAAAGGCCACACTTCCTTCACTAAAAAGTTAATGAGTCTGATCACAACAAAAAGTGATCAGCAGAACCACAATAAATTTGTCTGTTCCCATGGCCCAGTCTGTTGTGGCCTCAAGGGAAGCCTCCACCAGGGTGTGCCCATGGAACTAAAATTCACAAGACGCAGAGTGACAGAGGAGACTCAGGAAACAGTTCAGTCTAGGAAAGTGCTACACTTTAATCACAGAAAGTGCTACACATCACTGGAAGGAAACGTGGATAGCAAGGTTTGTTTTTCCACTAGCATTCACTTCAACTGATCACACAGTCATTTATCCCATGGGAAGAGATCTCCTGTGAAAAGGGCCCTTTGGGGTTTGGCTCCAACACCAGAGAAGTCCAGTCTCACATAACCTGGTTTCCTGAAGCTTCTCTGACCCACTATGCACTGTACTGCATCAGGGCTTGGCTTCTCAAGTACATGTGGCTTGAGGTGCAGCCCTGCCTCTTACAGAAAATTCAGAATATTCTCTCTGTGTGTACAGCTTTATTACTCCTCCCAAAATGTAACACAACCACCTGTGGAATTTCAGGTTGGTGTTACTTGCCTCAGTGAAGTGAAAGACTGTTCTACAGTAAGTAGAGAGGACAGCTGACACACTGCCAAGAGTCTGAAGAGACCTTGTAAGACCACACAGGTCAGCATCAAAACCATGCCTAGGAGAGGAAAGATCTGGTGTACGGAGTTACATCAGACACATTTTAAATTGTTTTGTATCTTCAAAAGTAACATGTGCCATTTAACATATCTTAGAAAAACCTTAAAGTACAACATAGGAGCTTCAATGCTGTTTGGAACTTCACAAGGGCTCAGCTGTGTCTTTGGAAGAGCCTCAATGTTGGGCCTTAGCAAGTCCCTAAAAAGGCATCAGTTGGTGACTCCTTTTGAAAGAATTCAAGTTAAAAGCACTAAAGAAAGAGCCTTCCCTCCAGTCTACACACTGGAAAAAGTGCCTTGGAAATAAGAAGCTGTAGTTAAGGCAAGGAGAGCAAAACGCAAGGAAGTGAATTGCCTAGCCAGGGAAGAGACAGACAGGGAAGTCAGCTTGGATTACCTGATGAAGCATCTATAGGTTTGGTCAAAGAATTCACTGCACCATCTTCCTCAAAAGCCAGTTTGGGACTAGAAGGTAGTGTAGCAGCATCATTCAAGTTTTGATTACAGTTACCAGCAGAGATGCTGTCCGAGCTCAGTTTGGTTGACTTGGAATGTACTCCAACCTCAATGAACTCCTCAAAAGTCCATGAACCAGATTTCCCATTAAGGTTCTGAATAAGTCCCATTGTATGATCAGCTTCATGAACACCCAACTTCCCCGAGTCATCCATAGCCATTTCTTTTGCAGGGTGGCTACAAAAAAAAAAAGAGAATGGGTATTTGTACTGCATTTCCACATGTTTAACCTTTATATTGATTCCAGGACAGATAATTAACAGTCTGCATACTCTGTAAAGAACTGAATATCCCACAGGGCATTCCCAGAATAGCTCCAGCTGCCACACAGGATCTCCCCTCCAAGAGCCAATGGGGAAGAACTCAGCAATATCTACTCACTTTTTACTACACTAACAGGTCTCAGGTAAGGCTTCTGGCTCTAGAAATTTCATATGAGAAAGTAACAAGTTTAAAGCCTAGATTTTTGTGGTTTTTTTCCTCCAGCTAAGATTTTCTGAACACAAAACTAAGTCTCAGAAGACCAGCAATATTTAAAACAGATTCAAAAGCTAAACCCAAATTATGGATCAATTTTCATTCATTCTCAGGACAATCATGGAAATGTCTTTATATTCCATCACTGGAGGAATGACATCAATTTATCATCACTTTAAAAAAGTGTTAACAATATCATTTCCAAATCATTAGCATTTAGATGAGCAAATGGAACAAGCATCAGAGGACAAATTTTCCAGTAGTACATGAAAATGCTTTACGTTCAAAAAAAATAAAATTTGAAATAGTAAAAAACCCAAATTCCTCACTAAGGGAAGCATCTGCATTTTATCTGCTTTTCTAGAGCTTTCTGTAGATTATTCTTCCTTTCCAGTGTTATCCTCCTCCCTCTTGTTTAGTGTTTTGTTAATGAGAAGAACTGCCAGGCATTTCAATGGAAAAGGTTTCAAGCCAATGTCAGTTTTTACAATCAACACTGCCATGTTGCTGGCTCTGTGTCTCACTTCTCACCACTGTTAACATGGTGCCATCTAAACAAACAATCATCCTGAGCTCCCTGCTCTGTGTGAGGCTGTGAGCTGACAGCACACACCACATGGCTGGAGACACCACAAAGCCAGCAAGATGCTGCAGACAGCACTGCATTTAATACAAACACAGACAAGAGCTGTCTTGTGAGAGAGTTAAGTGTTCCCACAGTACAGCAGACTCACCTGGAATCCTTTAGTTCAGTAACAGACACAGACCCCTTGTCACTTCTCAAGTCACTTCCATTCATGAACACTTCACTGGCCTTCAACTCTGACTCATCTTGTGCCTCAGATTCTGCAGAGATCCTGCTTTGTGCAGCCTCTAAACAATCCTCTGCCTCCCCCTTGACTTCCTGGAGCAAGTCAACACCATTTAGCTTTCCTGAATGTTGGGGGGTGGGGGGGGGAAGAGAAAAAAAGAAATACAAGCAAAAACAGAACTTGAGTAGCAGAACTGGTATTCTAAATGAATAAAATACAAGTGCCAAAATAACCTTTCCTAGCCAAAAGCAGAGGCCCTCGGCTTCAATAGATTCATTTGTCTATAGACAAGCTGCCTATACCAACATGAAATTTGTTTTTCATCTTTAAAAATCCACTGGTAAAATGAAAGCATGCTGCCTGCATTTCACTCTTAAATCATTTTGACTGATTCTCTGTTTGAGAAGGGAGTCCCCCTGGCATCTCTGGGACTGGTATCCCAGACCATCCCAGTGCTGCTGGGACTGACCTTTTCAATAGAGCTTAAACATTGCTGAGCGGCACTGCCACCCAGGCCTGACTCTGATCCTCCTTACCTGGTTGATCAGGCTTCTCAAGATCCAACTCTTCCTCCTCTTCAATATCCTCTCCCTCCATCACCTCGGAGACAGACTTCCCTTCATTCTGTAACTGAAGTGCCACAGTGTTACTTGGAACAACTCCCTGTCCTCCTCAGCTTCACAGATTCAGTCACAGCTCCCACACAAGACCATTCTCTGCCCAGAAGTGAGGCCACATGAGTTCAAAGGCTCACAGACAACCAGGTCACACAGCAACACGTGCTTTGCTGAGCCAGAGCCTGTGTGACCCACTTCCACCTCCTACCTATTGTTCCTGAGTTCCTTTTCCCCTCATTTCTCCAAGGTGTGTGCTAAAATGTTATTGGTTTCCAGCTACTGGAAGACTTGAATATTTGAATGTTCAAAGAAGAACAACTATTCCTCAATATGCACATTTTTTCACAAAACTTAGGTCACTGCATTAACAAAAATAAGTTTACTGTAGTAATAGCAATCCAAAGAGAATCCAAGATTTGCTTTAAGTAAATAGATTATGTCAGAAATCTATGTTTTATGGGAATAAACAGTCCTGGCAAAATGCATATAGTTAAAAAAAATCCATTATTAACCAGTGTTTGGTTAAAACAGTGGTTTAAAAACCAATCTGGAAGTGATAACACCAGATAACATTGTGTCTACAGGCCTAGAACAAAAATGTAACAAAGACTCTTCACACAGCAAGCAAAGCAGAAGAATGTGTGCAATGGCAAGCTACTGGAAATTATTCTGGTGCAGCAGAACTTTGCACTTCCTGAAGCCATTTTGGGTAAGGGTAACAGAGGAAGACAGGATACAAGACAAAAAGTCCTATTCTGTCATTATACAGATCCAAACAGAAAAGTACCTTGGATTCGTTTTGATCAGATTTTCGTGTTCTTTTCATTATTTCTTCGATTCTCTGTAAAACATGGAGAACATTTACAATGACATACAGAGCTTTATATTTCAGTATTCTGGTTAAAATTCATCAGTCATACTATGTTATCATATTTCATGAGTGTACTATTTTCATCACTGTTTTTAAATTCCACAAACCAGAGCTGGCAGTCTTTAAAAAACCACACTTCTATTTAATTGCATCTGAGATAATTTGCCTGTTCATTTTAGGCTGAAAATCCAAAACAGGCTACCTTTTTCCTTTCAAGCCTTTCCTGCATATTTTGCTGCATAATCCTCTCTCTTTCCAGTCGCTGTCTTTCAGCCTCTTCTTGAGCTTTTGCTTCAGCTTCTTCTCTCTGAAAATCAAACAGAGAGAAGAGAGCACTCAGTGCATAAATCATTCCCAACAGTAAAAGGCAAAGCAGTTACAGAATCTGGTTCAACAAACACAGGAACATCAGACAATCACTATTTAATATGACCACGTATTACAACTAAATGTCAATTACCCAGTTACTGACATGAAATATATATTACTATGACATTCCAAAACTGAAACCAACTATATTGAGGTAATGCAAATGTTCTGGATGTTGCTGAGCTACTGAATGTTGTTGTTCAGACTGTGCTTTGGGATGAACATTTGGCCAACGAGGACAATCTATAAAGTAACAAGACAGCAATTCAATTTTAAATGTGTCAAGACTAACTTAAAATTCTTGGCAGTCAGGTATTGGTATGAAGACATTTGGTGTTGACTATCTTCTATTCCTTCTACACTAGAAAATCTTTTCCAGTGTAACTGGAAAGAAGATAGAAACATAGTTAACACTCTGAATAATTGTTGTTAACAAACACTTAAAGAAACATCCAGACGCATGGCAAAGCCATTCATAAGATACAGCTCTTTGAACACAAATAATTTCAATGCTAAACTGCTTTAGTTTTCAGAATTAATGAAAGGAAAGCCTGTTTTCTGCAGAACTGCTCCCTTCGGTTCAAAGGATGCCTTTGTAAAGGTACACAGATACTTGCTGTGGAAGACTATTCAGCAACAGGAAAAGCAGACTTGGAAACACTACCAATCTTTCTTTGAGAGGAATCAGAGCAAACCAGATTACTTTCCAGACAGACCATCTCCTTGTAATAGCAGTAAAGTGGGTAAAGTGGGCTCAGGACAAATATTTTACATATACCAAAGAGCATCCCTGATGGCTAAAAAAAAATCCAAAATAGCTGCTTCTGCCCACGCTTGAATTTATTAAAAGCTAGGATAAAAAAAAAAAATCACAGAGACCAGGGCAAGGAAAGGACCTACAGACAGTCTCAAATCCATCTTAGACTGGATGAACCCATCCTCAAATCATGCCTGACAGAGATTTGTCAAAATCATTCTGTGAAAGAAAAATCAAAGACAACCCTCTTGAAACCACAGCAGCAGCTTCTTCCAGGAACACAGTTGGAGCCACAGACCTGCTGCTGAAGCTCTGCAAGTTTTTCCTGCTCTTCCTGTTCCCGGCGGATCCTCTCCTCTTCAGCTTGTCTTTGCTGCTCTTCATAAATCAGCCTCTTTTCCTCCTCCTGCTTCCGGAGCTCCTCCTCCCGTCGCACTTTTTCCTCAGTTGCTCTCCTGGCCATTTCTTCTTCTCTGATTCTAGAGTTTCCAAGGTACAGATTACTGGGTATTCATTTCTTTAAAATGCATGCACGAGGGACAGAGTAGGAAGCACAAGGGACAGAGTAGGAAAGCAAGAAAGTTCTAGGCAGTTCAGGCAAAAATGACAGCATGAAGACACTTTCTGGTGTGGAGTTACAAACGCCACCATCCAGACTCGTCAAAGGGAAAATAAGAATAACCTGGAAGAAGTTATCTGTGAGTAAATGCTCTTTGCTGATTAGGTCAAGGCAGGTTGTTCCAATAATGGAATGTTTGATGGAGAACTGGATTGAGCAACGACCATTTAATAAAAACCATCTGCAACCATGACATGAATGAAGCTTATAATCACTGTCAAACATAAATTTAGTGGGATTTCCTAAAAGACAGTTTCTTCTATAGCCTGAATTCAGAGATACACTGAATGTGCACATTGCCAGCTCTTGCAGACATTCAGAGCAGATCTGATGATGTATTTCTGATAAAACAACTAGAGCAGATTATGACAACTTCATATCCACTGGAAAACAGACAAAATCTGACATTCCACTGTGTTCATAGAAGTGACCCCTGATCTGGAATAAAGTTAGTCAGCACTAACTTAACTGTTTATTTTTAACAACTTCTATGCAGTGAACCAAATGCACACTGATTTAACACTTTGAATTACTTGCCTGCAACATTCCTGATCCATATTTCATAGCACTTAAGTGAGAGTTAATGTACCATCAAACCACTGCCTAAGCTGGTCAAAGAAAAGTTTAATACAGAGAGGTTGACTCTTTCAAACCAAATACAAACAAACCAAACACAAGTGATGCAAAAAGCACATTCTAAGTTTTGAAAGAAAAGCCCCACTGCTGTCTGGAAGGAAAAAGAAGCAGTGACTTCACAGGGACTGTGCATGACATAAATATACTGAGATATAAACTGATGTTACACACAGCAACCTGTCCCAGGTTGCCAGTGCCTCTCAGCTTCAGAACTGTATTAACATTTGCAGGAACTTTAATGAAAACTTAGAAAACATATGCATCTGAAGTGTCCCTTCCAACCATACCCCACCACTGAAAGCATCCCTTCCTTCCCCTCAATTGTTACCTTTCTTCTTCTTGTCTCTGAATTCTTTCTTGGTCTTCACGCTCTCTTTGCTCCCGTGCCAGACGTCGCTTCTCTGTCAAGATTTTAGCAGCTTCTTCAGCTGTGGTGGTCCCTGCTACTGTTTTGCTACCTGATTCTGCAAAGGTTAAAAGAATCTGCTGTTAGAAAGCTCCAGGAGCCTAAAATTGAAAAAGAAGTTACCTCTGTGAGATGAGATCTTATGGCCAGCTGATTCACTGATATCTTTTCCATCAGTGCTCATCACACAGTGACTTCACCCTGATCTGTAACGGGCCTGCAAGAGCCAAAGGGGAGCCTCAAGATGCAGAGCCACAACATCTCACTGCCACTGAAACACTAACAGCTCATTTCAACACTGATCCAGCCATATTCCAGATGATATACCTAAAGATACTCTCCAACTATCACAGCATTTAAAAACAAGTCTCTGACAAGACACCCTTATTTCTGTAATGCTTGAACACCGAGAAGAAAACTGGAAAAAAACTTGCTTTTGGGAATATCTCACTTCCTTCTAATAAAACTGAATGCACAGGACCCTAAAGAAGAAATTAGCATTCTTTTCTTTTTCTTGTTTCATAACATTAACATTCATGCCTTTGTATTTATAGCGTATCTTAGAGTGCAAATAATCATCATTTTATCTGACCCTGCAGGCACATACTAATGACTTCAGTAACACCATATTTCTACACATTTGCAACAAATCACTTTCCAATTTACATGGAGATCAAAACAAGTTCAACCACCAGGTAAGTAGATCTTTGCAGGTCCTGCTGTTTATGTTTCTTTATGACCTGCCTGGTGTTCTGGTGTCTGAACATCAGAGGCACTGTTACAAATTAACATCAGGGAAAAAAGTCAAAACAGAACCATCTTGCCATCCAGCTGCTCTCAATATATATGTTGAAAGAACTCTGATTTCTATCAGTTATTCCCATTCTGTAGATATATTTCTGTTTGAATGTGATTTAAGAACTCATCATCTGAATATTCAGAGAATCAGCTCATGATGTCAGTAGAGCAGCAGCACCATAATGTTAGTGAGGACCTGCCTTCCTCCTGAACATTTCAGAATCAGCACATATATGTTTGCTTAAAATTTAGAAAATTGTGAAGTCTAGGTAATTTTAATGAACTATGACATCAGGGTTAGACCACTTGCTTTACTTCTGACCTGAAGACAATTATTCAAAACACAATGTCATCATTAGGAACTTTAATACCTGAAAAGCTGCTTAGGCCCCATGGACATGTAATCACTACCTGCAGCTGCAGGGTGTAATTGCACACAGCAAACTCTCAGCAGCTGAATTATGGCTGTCTTTTGTGCATAAAAATTGTTCTTTCAGTCCTAGGAGAAGCATTTCAGCACTGATGTTGTGCAGGCATAGAGTGTTCTAACATTTAGATTTATCCAAAGCTGAGAAAACACCAACTCCCCTGGCAACACGTTGCTTCTGATGTGGGAAAAAGTTGCAGTCATGTTGGTACTGACAAAAATCAGCCATGACTGTTCCAAATCTGAACTCAGTTAAAAGGGGTCCTCCTCCTCCTCCTTTATAAATTTTGCATTTATAAAACCATTAGCAGATCTGCCTATTCAAGACAGGCAGATGCTTTTCTTCCTATATTCTGTAATTTACTAGGTTTCATTTACTGCTGCCAGTGTACAGCCATGAGAAAGTCAAAATGTCTCTCTCTTCCTCTGCCATATGAGTGTATTTTCTGTTCAGAATACTCACTTTTTACAGCAGAGGCCATTTTTTGTTGTGTGTTTGCAATCTCTCCCAGTTGTATCAAATCTGGTTGACATTTAATGTCAGGTTTAACCTATTTCCCCTCCTCAAAACTGAACCTAAATAAGACAACCTAATACTCAGCAAGAAGACTAAAGGTTTTAGGCTTTTAACTTCTAGGGTTACAACATGATAATGACAGCTTAAATATGATATTTGGTATTGACAGAAGAAAATTAGTCACAGCAGTTCAGAACACCGCAAATAGGGAAAGAATAGGGGAAAAAAAACAAGAAGAAAAGGAGCTTCCCACTGCATTCTCACTTCTGCAGTTTTACTGATGAATTCCATATGGGTACTCCAATACTGTTTTCATCTCCATGTACCCCTGTACAGCTTGTTTCCATAAGGCAGGACAAGAGAGTCCCCAACATGATTGCTAACACACCTTAAGAAAACTCTGACAGTCCTTTACACTCAGCTTCCTTTGCCTTGTACTCCTAGTCATTACTGGTAAGAACAGTCTTTTTATCAAAGGACCTTTTTGTAAGGGAAGGGGAAAGAGAGAGAGAGATAAGAGAAAAAACCTCTGAACACATGCAAAATGTCCTAGCTGGATGGAGGGAAGATTCCAACAGATTTCAAGGTAAGTAATTAATTCACAATTAATCTAGGAATCGTATTTCAAAGCCTTCAATACCCAGACACAAAATGTGAGGCTCCATGATAGTTTATTACCTATCATCATGCATAAGGTGAGAGCTCATGAAGGAGCACTTCTTATGCTTTAAGTTGAACAAGCCTTTTAATTCTCAGAGAAGCTGCGAGAGGCTGCTGCCAGAAATGAAAACTGCTCCAGTCACTGAAAAATAAAAAGTGTTTTACTGCGGAACAGTACATTGCAGTAGAAGACACAAAAAACAAGACGAAAACTTGATTGCTGTCAGCAATGGGCAAACAAGTTCAGTTTGAAAGAGAAGAGATGGGATGAAGATACAAGTGAACAAAGCTGAAATTAGGCTAAACCTACAAGACCTAGAGACTGATTTGCCACATGCCATTCACTGGTGTGCTCTGACTTCAGAAGCTGTCTGGGACAGGGAACTGCACCAACCCACAGGGTGAACTGCTGACACAGAGGTGTAAAATGAAAATTGCCTTGAAAACTGAAAGCAACTTCTTGAGAAAAAGGATTTTACCTCACATAGCAATATTGCAGTGTACCAAAACATTCAAGGAGAGAAATGAAATAATCTTTATTTTGAAGAACATGCCCACTATTTCCTTCTGTTCCATGTGTCAAAGAAAAAGAGCTTTGCTCAGCCCCAGTAGGAATCACTACAAGGATGACTATTTTGAGATTAGAAATAAACTAAAAGGGAAACAGATAAACTGAGTTAATACAGGTTCAGAAGTCAGTGTAGAGAGGAGACAGATCAGGCATCCAAGGAACAAGGACAGATGTTCTTGTTCCAGAACAACTGGAAGATACAGGACTACAACACATTGTTATGGAGGCTTCAACCAGCTGATGACATTGATCAGAAGTGATGATGCTCTGTGGCACACAAGGCATTTACCAATACTATGGCAGCACACTGAGGGATGGACGTTCTGACTGCAAAGACAAAGGACGTGACACCAAGGGCGGATGTGGGACTTGGTACAAACATCCATCTCTGACAGCCAGGCTTCCTTCCACAGGAACACATGCCCACAGAGCTGTACCATGAGTTCCTCAGCTGAATGACACTTCTTCATATCCAACAGAAGCAGTGTCAGGAGGAGCCTCAGAAGTGGCAGAGAACAGGAGCAGCCCAGGGAAGCACACAGGAACTGCACATGCAGCAAGCACAGGTTCCCACTTACCTGGTGCCAGAGGGATTCACCCCCAGTACTGCCCACTGGCTGGAACTTACATTCTAAAGATCCCTCCTTTTCCTGTCAAGGGTCCCCAAGTCCTTCTGCACAGTGAATTGCCTCATCAGAAGGCTCTCCCAGATTCTGATGGAGATGGCAACTGGCATTTTTCCCAGCGAGGGACAGAGGCTGGGCTCACAAGGCACAATGAAGAGGACTAGCACACTCATTGCTTATCTGGTACATGGCTCTCCTTAATCTACCAGGATAATTCCTCAGTGTGACTTGTGAACTGATCACTCTTCCCAAAGCAGCAGCAATTACACAATCACTGGAACTTAGGCCAAGGCAGCCTTCAAGCATCTCATCCTGTTATGAACAGGAGCTGATTTTGTCCTCCAAGAAAGTCTCTACAGGAACATTTTAAGAACTACCAATTGAACTGAAAGACCTTTGTGTGGTTTAACTACTGACTTTATAAACCTAAGCTAGTAGATCCCTCAGCTTAGAGCAGCTGAAGCCCAAAAGGCAAAGAGGATTTCTGCTTTTCTTAAAATTACAGTACAAGTAGTAATATTGAAAGCTCCTGACTTAAATCTCCAAGTCAAATAAACCAACTACTGCATTAAAATTCACATCCCTAAGTCATGCCATGTAAAATTATTATATAATCAGCAATGAACAGCTTCTGCCTTAAAGCATCCTACCCTCCAGTGCTCTGCCTCATGAGCCAGTTATTTCCCCAGTCCTAGCACACACTGCAGGGGCCTCAAGCAGGAGTGTGTCAGACACTGAGAACACCCACCTTCTTTGGTCTTTGTGCTAGCTGCTCCTGCATCCCTCTCCAAGGCTGGGGAAGCACCTTGCTCTTGTCCTATTCCTTCTGTGCCCTTATCCTTTGGTTTGCTCTCTGCTTCAGTTTTCTTTTTGGTAATGTTTATAACACCTGGTGTGAGAGATGGACGCTGGATGGGTGCTGATTTAGAGACTGGAGTAGGAGATGGTGGCCTTTGTTTTGACACCCCAGGTGAAGGTGGGCGAGTCTTCTGTCTGTTGAAATAAAGAACATTTTTCAGAGCTAACAATGAAAACCTCAGCCACACATCTGAGGAGAGCAGTCTCCTTTGTTTAGTTTATATTACATATCTCACTCCTAAAAATAAATCCACCCACAAATTATTAGTGCCTTCCCCATAAAACTCAAACCAGGATTCCAAGACACCTTGGGCACCTAGCCTTGCTACTTGGGGGCTAACACCAAAACAGGACTGCTAGCCCAGATCTCCATTTACTCCACATCTAGGATGAACCTCATGATTCCAATCCAAGAAACTTCCTATGCTAATACAGGTGAATCAGTTAATTCAAAAGCTCAAAGGCTTTTGTTGGTTTTAGTGCACAGGTTGCACAGAAAATTACGGTGCTTTTTGTCTGCACAAAAGATTGAAGTAAAAGCTGCATCCCTACTTTGGGAAAAGGAAATTGGACCCAAAATTAAGTCTTTTCTGTACAAAGTATAGCATAGGTCATCCAAACTCTAACGGCCCAGCTGTCTTGAGACAGGAAGAAGCCTTCATTTTGTGCTGAATAAAAGGTGTTTACACATACCTGACTGCAGAAGGGGTTTAACCTGCACACACCCCTGACTGCAGAAGAGGTTTAACCTGCACACACACCTGACTGCAGATAGGGTTTAACTTGCACACACCCCTGACTGCAGAAGGGGACGGAGGACGCTTCACCAAATTAGCAGGAGAGGGGGATCTTCTACGGGCAGACACGGATGGTGAGGGAGGGCGCCTCAAACCAGAACCTGGGGATGGTTTTTCTGTCTCTGATTTCTAGAAGATACACAAAAACAAAATACTGCTGACTCTCTAGAATACATTGCAGACAGAGGAGCTGCTATTCCAACAAACAAGCAAGCGCTCAGCAAGACGGACTTTGAATTTCCTTTATGTTCCAAAACACAGACCTGGTCTGTGTTTAATTTTTACAGAAATTAAACTTTGGGAACTTTGGGAAAATAAGCAGCAAACAGTATGCCTTCAAGATACAAGAGAGATCAAGAACCATAAAATTCCAATTTGATTTTAATACTCTGCATTTTTTAGGTAAATGCTATTGTACATTTCATTAATGCTTATTGAAAGCAGCAGCAAAAAGATGAAACAGGATCCAATTCTGAGCTGTTCCAACCCCCCAGATTAATAGAAACTTAATTCCTGTGGGTTTTCAACAAACCTGGGTTGAATCAGGTGAACTTGCATCAGATGAAGACACAGAGGACTTCAACCTGTCGATGCTACGGCTGCGCACCGGCACTTTAGGAGCTGGGACTGGGGAATTGATGGAACTGGCTGAAGCTGAACGAGGACAGAGGTGAGATTCTATAAAAGTTAGGAATTTGACAAGACAAAACGAGAACCAAGTGCACAGCATAAGAATAGGAGAGAAGGAAGAGGGAGAAAAAGAGAAAGAGAGATTGTGTGTGTTAGAAACCGTACAGGGAAACACCGCAGGCAGTGCACAGTGCAACGGGTCACGGACAGACACCACCACACAATTAGTACTTGGGAAGCAACAGCACCAAGAATAAACACTCTGAAAGCAGCAGTCTGGAGTAGATAAAAATAAAATGCTTTTCCAAAAATGGACCAAATTTGCAGCACACCAGCGTTAATTTAATTTTAGTCAGGTTGCATTTGATCACAAATGTTTCCGTTTTAATGGCTTAGCATCTTTCCTGACAATTTCCTCATGACAGGTTCAGATTTTAAGCATGTTTCCCCTACTCAAGGAGGAAACCTCCCTTCTTTTCAAAGGTGGTGAAAAAGAAATCTATAAAGAGAAAAAGGTCAGCTATCTAAGTATGATACCTTTCCTACCTGAACTGTCAATCTCTCCACATCTAAGATATTGAAAAAAATTTTATCTTCTTACTTTTTTACTAACATGATAACAGACAGATAAGCACACATAGATGCAAAAATATTCTAAAACTAGATATTAGATTCTTCTCTAATTTAAATAAATTGTGACAAATGCAGCACTTAGTTTTGTAACTTTATGGAAAATACATTTTATTTTTGTATTTGCGACATTTGTGCAAGGACACCTGCATTCTGTTTGTACACAGGTTGTGTTAAAGCACAGGTACTTTTCTACTGAAATGAAAAAAGTACCTCTAAATAAACTTATAAAAACATCTTCAATCCAGCAATAGTGAGTGTCACATGCTAACAGTAACAGAAAAAAAGATGGCATTTCCCCACATGACATGAACTGAAGTATTCATGGTAAAATAAAAGCAGCACATAAACAGGTGTGTAAAAATATGACTATTGACTACAAACCAAAAAATAAAAACTGATTATTAGAGAATGGGAACAGTGTGGAAATGTCACCATTACTGATAAGGACCAAGTGAAATGGTGTAAGATAAAAAATAAAGATGGGATTTTATACTTAAGCAGAAACAAGCAAAACTGGGAACACAAGTTGTAAGTTTAAGAAGAGAAAGGACTCCACATTGGTTCCAGAGATGTATTTACTAGGGCATTATTAATTAACCAATAATAATTCCAGGACATGTGGGGTGCAGCTAGGGGGGCTTGCCCATGATGCAAATTCCTGCTCTAGTAAACTAAGCCCTGGTGTGGACATACCAGGTCAGTCTGGACCAACACAAAGCTGCTTGCATCAGCCATGGTTTCTCTCTTCTCCTATTTCATCCTGACTTCTCCTGTCAGCTGACTGAAGCCAGCTCAGGATTCCCTGTAGTTACCTAAAGGTAATCCTATTGTCATGTTCCTGCAAGAGTTTATTCCCCTAAAGAAATTTAGGTTTTGCACTTTGAAATTACACGTTTGTTTGGGTGTTTTTTTCTCCTTTCATCACCTAGTACTGCTCTAACCAGAATTTGTCAGATTAAGGGTACAAATGCAGATCTCTGACAGTTAAAAAAACCACCCACAAAAGCCCCAGAATGAACTTCAGCATCTGGTTCTCTGCAGAGCAAGTAATCCAGCACTGGAGTTTAAAAGCCAATATTATTCTATGGTTTTGTAAAGTAAACATGCAACATAGCACGTGAATTGGGTAAGTAATATCACACACAACCATGTATTAACTGTCTGATTCAGACACAAGTGTAGCACAGTCAGCAGCTAGCATCTAAGTTCTTGCTTGAAGAGCAACTAAGACTCTGAGGCTTTGCTGCCCCCCTGTTACCTGAGGGGTCCTGGCCATCAGCTGACAAGGTAGCAGCACTTTTACTCCTAGCTAGGGAGGCCTGGGTGGGGGCGAGGAGGCGGCTGATGACGCCACTGTCCAGGGGGCTGAGCTGGGAGCGGCGAGCTGGACGACAGGAACAAAGCAAAAAGGATCCAACATCAAATCATATCATGGAAAAGACAAGCAGTACGAAGCAAAGGAAGACTGAGCATTGCTGCAAATCGTTGACAATTTTGGAAGAACAATACTGGAGTCCTGGAGGGGGAATTCCAAACTAAAAGCACAGAAGGGTTAAATACTGCAATCTCTTATGTTGCACTCCTTGTTCTGGCCTTGCTTAGAACAAGTCATTTTAATGTGCAGAGACTGGCACGTGTACAACAGAGGTGAATGCTGAATCCAGTCAAAGCATGAGACATTTTTGACTGAGCTCTTCAGAGCCACATTCTATAGATTGCAGGAAAGGCTGTTTTGACATAATAAACAGAAGACTTGCAAGTCAAAGCGAGCAGTTATGGTCAAGCACTGCCTGCACACACAGATTCACATGGACAGCACTCATCATCCTCCCAAACAGGAAAGATTCTGAAGCAGAAATAATTTCAACTGTTGGCAACAGCTGCTAAAAAGGAAAGTTTCACAATTGTTAACTCAGAGGGAAAAACACGTTAGACAAGGTGCTATTCTTCAGGTTTAGGAGGAGTTCCTAGGAAAGAGGTTATTTGCAACCTAGCCCAAAACACATAGCCCAAAATTTGGAACACATAGCCCAAAAGAGACTGAAGTGAGAACAGGTTTCTTCCTTCTGCATGCATATGGTTTACACCAGCAGCAGGAGCAGAGAAGTTGCTTTTAAACTGAATAATGAAAGGGAACTTAAAAAAGAAAAGGTAAGATTTAACTAAGAAGTGAACAAATCAGTGACATTTTCACCATTTCTGACCCTTAAACCGACCAGCTCTCCAATAGATTGCTTTCTTAAGCAGAGAGACATGCTGCTATCTGCTTGCAGCACCATTAACAAAGGCCTTGTTAGAGGATTTCTTTTTTTGCCCAGAAGTAAAAATTTAACTTTTACAATTCTATCTTTAACACTGGGCAATTAAAAAGCCATTAAAAAATCCTAGAAATTTAAGAACCGAGGAAACCAGTGAAATCAAGCCTATCCAAACTTTAAAGGCTTTAAAAAAAATACTCAGTTTTATAAAACAACCACCTGGTTTTTCTTCCTTTTTCACTTTTTCTAGCTCTGGAGAGGATTGGGGTTTACTATTCATTCTACTCAAAGATGTGCTCCTCTTCTTTTCTGTTCCTCCTAGAGACCAAGCGTAAGGAAGATTATTTTTAACAAGATATGATTTTCTAAATTGCTATCCCATTTGCTTTTACTAATCAGCTAAAACCATCAACATATGATTAGGAAGCACTATTTTCTCATGAGTTAAATGGTTTGGCTACTGGTTGTCTATTTTCCCCCCACCCTTCCACTTTTCAGAGGAATGAGGCTGCTTTAGAGACATTTACCCAATACCTGGCACTGCAATGTTCATAATGATATTAATGCCACAGTGCACAGTCTGCATGAATGTCTGAGTGAAAACATTTATAATGGAACTGGGACATGGTTTGAAGTCATCTTCAAATATCCCATTTACTGCCTCCCAATTCTCAAACCAAACTGGTTTCTAGCACCTTTCTGTTCCACCTGCGAACCTTTGGGTGCTGACTGCTGGGAATGTGGAGGGACTTTGTTATTCAGTCTGTTTAATGAGGCACTTCTCTTTGTGGTACCTGGAAGTGAAAGTGCATGGATTAATCATGCTGAAAAGCCCAGAGGTCCCCTCCAACACCTGCCCCACTTCCCTAAGAGAGAGAGGAATGATCAGGTTGTTTTATAATATTGGATTCTTCAGAAGCAGAAAAACTGGATCAGGGAAGAATCACTTTGTTTCTTTTATTTCTTATTATTTCTTTTATTTCTGCATGTTTCTGATGACAGCAGCAGGATGTCAGCCACAACAGACTCTTGTTTGACCTACTTAGGCCATTTTTGTACACCTTTCAAAATACATGAGAATTTTAAAAGACAATTGCTCACATTTTCTGGGAGTATGAGTGAGCCTAGAATTAACACAGAACATGGTGTTAAGTGGAGATACTCCACTGATCCAGGACAAGCAATATCTTCTCATTCCCACATTCTGCTCCTTCACCCTCCCAGGCACACATGCACAACAGAAGCAATCTGGTTCATTCTGTGACTGTATTTCATATCCTGGGAATTTACCCATCTTTTTACCACACAGATAGTTCTCCCTGAAAGTCAGATTGAGAGCACAGATCACTCTAAGTCAACCTCTACATCCTAACCACATAGATCACTTGGAGTCCTGTCCAAATTTCTTGTATTTCAGGCCACCTGGGAGTGACTAAGGATTCACAAAGGATTTCAGGGTATGACAGTAAGTTTGAAAGCAATCCCAATTAGTTGATAATTAGTAACTTCCTTTGTAAGAGGTTTAATTTGCACTTTACAACCCTGCTTCTGACTCATTTCCAGAGCTGAACCCTGCAGACACATAATATATAAATATAATTTAAAATCACAAGCAGCCTCCAGTGACTCAGAGCCCCTGCCAGTATAAATATAGTCACTGATTTCCCCATCAGGCACACAGTGTATGGGCATAAATTTTTCTGCTGCATCACCTTCCAACATGAACCAGCAAAATCACCTTTAGCTGTGTCTGTCAGGGATTCTTTTAGCACAGTTTGCTTGATCAGAGGCTGCAGACTGCCAGAATACAGCAGCACAGACTTAGCTGAATCTGCTTTTGTATTAAACAGCTTTTAGCTTATTCATCATTTTAGACAAACAAAAAACAAAAGCAAAAACTTCCATATTTGTGATACAGGCAAATTCCTATGAAACCCTGGGAAGATTCCAAATAACAAAATCTCATGCTAAAACAAGCCAAATTATGTGCTCCTACAAATACATTTATTTATCTTAACAAGTATATTAGGACAATTCATTGTCAAAATTGATTTTTTTCCTTCCCATTGGCAATCAAATGACTGAAGCTGTCTAACGGAACAAGGCAAACTTTATTTTTGTACTATTTCTATTTTGCTGAAATTTTAGAGTGTGAATTAAGGCATGCAAATCCATAGAGATGATGGGAAATTATCCGTGAATCATTCACCAAGATTTGACTTTAGTAAAAGAATTACAGAAATTAAAAAAACCAAAAAACCAGCAGTTTTTACCATTGCTCTTCTCCTCTAACAGAGATCACATCAACTGGGTCAAAGCCCTGAACAGTCAAGCTGGATTAACAAATTGCATGAAATGCATCTGAGATCAAAATATGAAGTGAGTCACAAAGCAGGGGAGGAGGGAGGAGTTTCATTCCACCTCCTGTCTCCTCCCCAGCCACAGCTGAGCAGTGCCCTGCTCCCAGCAGCCACACACCCACACTTACTTCGATCTGAGGTGTTTAAAAGAGCTGCAGATGATGAGAGGCATTTGCTCACAGCAGCCTCTGCCTGTTTGAGGTTGGCAGTGGAGGGCGAGCGTTTGCTGGCTGTGGAGAGAAGTGAGAACTTTAGAACTCGCCTTCATACCGAGCCTTTCACACCTTGCTGAGAGCTCCCTCTCCAAGCATTACATCCTGAAAGCTATTTCTGCTTTTGTTTGATGAGAAACACAAATGATCTTGTTTTCCTTCAAACAGGCTTGATACCAATAGCACCAATAGCTGGGACAGGCAGAGAAAAGGTAGAGTTTAGTGGAGTCATGCCAGGATTTATGCATATGTGTGCAAACCAGGGATTTTTAAACCCTGTGCCCCTAACATGTAAAGACAAAAGCTACTGAGGTTGTCTGTTGTTACCAGACTGGCAAGACACAGAAAACAACAACAAAATCTGGAAAATTTCTTTCCTCATTCCTGCCACATAGGTATTTCAAAACAGTTTTTTAATCACTAGTTAATAAATCCAAACAAAACCAAATTATTTTGGAGGAATAAAACCAAGTCCTAAGGAAAGGCAAGAAAGCATTCCTGTTTCTTGCTTCACAAAGGTTGCTGTGTTTTAGAAACTGCCAATTTTTCTCTAAAAGCTACTCTTAAGTTAAAGTTTCCTATCAAATCTGCAATTTTTCAGAAAAAAACCGCCACAAGAGGCCTAATTTTTTTGGTATGTGTATACAGACACATATACACACATAAAAATCACATCTTGTGTGGCAGACCTGCAAATTTATTACAAGGCAGATAAATACCTGCTTTTTAATTTCAAACAATGTACTTTCAGGATGAACACTACTCCAGAGTGTGAAAGCCTTGGAAAAGCAAGGACCTGTTGCTATAGAAACTCAGTAAGCAGCAAACATTAAGGTACATGGAATGGTGCAGACCAGCACAACAAACACACGAAATTCTACACATCTCACACAAGTTAAATCCATTTTACTGACAAACTGGACAGCAAAGGTGATTAATTTGAACTCATTAGTGCATAAGTACCAAAGGACACAGCAGCACTACTCACCACAGAGGCAACATCTTTTCCCTTTGCCAGCATGCTGCAACAGCCCCTTATAGCCAGAGCCAGGACATAAAGTTTCCTATGGACAGCCCTATGGGAAGCTCTTGGGGCAGTAAACAAGAGGAAAGTCCTCATGGGATAAGGGGGAGATCTACTGAATCTAGTTTAGAAATGAAGATCTGAGCTTAGTGGATGCTTTCCCAAAACAACAAATGAAAGAAAAAAAACAAACAAAAAGGGGCCTTTTATGAATGGAGCCTGAGAACTGGGCTAACTAAACAGCCCTAAGAGGTTTTATATACGAAAATCAGGAAGTTCATAATTCATGTATTCGGGTGCTTTTGAAGGGGAAGGCTACCCTCTAGTGTCTGCTCTTTAAAGGAAATTCTGGCTCCTGCCTGAACTCAGCTGAGTCCAAGGCCTCCAAACGTCACAGAGACACTTCACACAAATTTCTCATGGTTCAATTTAGCACTTCAGCCCTTGAATGAAATCTGAGATTTTCTATCACCTACTGGGACCCAGGTACAGAGGTCAATGCTTTTTAAATCAATACATTTGCATGATCAGATGGCCTCAACTTTTTCTCTACCTCACTCACAGAACAGCTTCTGCAAACTTCAAAGCTCCTTTTGCTAGAAAATAAAGCTTTAGAAGACAGGCAGGATATTCCTGAGCCAGTCAGTCTGGTTATGTAACACCATTTGAAAAAGTACCTCAAATACCTTCTTTAGGGGAAAGTTAGAAAACCTCCATCAAGGGGTTTGAACTGCAAGAAGCACATAGCCCATGTGACACCAACTTCTCTATTTTTCTAATGGAAAGGGGAAAGCAAACTGCAGCAGCAGAGCCGAAGAAAGCACACGTCTGCCATGCAGCACGACTTGGAACTGGGCAAGGAGCTGGGAAACATGGGATCTTAAGAAAATCACTCAGAGTGAGGAGCTTTCAATCCTCACAGAGTTTCACTGAGAGAGGGTGCTGCAGCATTGCCTGAGGCTGGATAACATTAGGCTACATGAAATAACATCAGCTGTCTCTCACTTCCTTCCAAATTTCTACCAGGACAGGGAAGCTCTTTATTTAGCAAGGGCAGACTCTGGCAGTCCCATTTGTATTCTAATAGCATGTCTCCAGTCCTGATGCACCTGAAGCTCTAGTTCTGCTCAGCAGGCACCATTAAAACACCCCCTTTACCAGGACTGTCATCAAGGATGCTTTATTGCACAGCCTGGCCATTTCTCTTGGCAGACCCACACCCTGCCTGCTTCATCTCAGCACTGACAGCAATGCCATTCATGTAACACTTGACTCTGGGGCTTTCATCCATTTTTACATTTCACCATCAGCGGGATCCCTGCTGTGGTCTCATGAATCACACTCAACATCCCACAGAACTGCTGATGGCTGGGGAAATGTTCCATTACAGGGCTTCACTTTCCAGAGCAACACAATCACCCAAAACCTCTGCTCTGCCACTCAACGTTCCTAAATATTACTGTTGACACACCCAGTTCATGGAAGACATATCTGATTCTGCATTTTTTTTTTTCTGCACAACACTACAACAGACAAGAACGCCTTCTGTCTTAAAATAATTAAAGAATATTTGAAATCAGTTCCCCAAATAGTTCTCATTTTAAGAAATGGGGCTTTAATCCCAAATCTGCCTCAGAATTTGATAGTGGAAATATAATATTGCATTGAAATTTGCTCCAGATATGCAGTTAGAGAGGGTGCACTATTCAGCCACAATGATGTAATGAAGTAGAGCTCATATGGTGTCATTTTTCTGAGTAAAAAAAAAAAGGCAATTGTCTTTCCAGAAACTATGCAAATATAAAGCAAAATGGACCATATAAGGATTTTTAGAAAGCCAGCTAGACTTAAGTATCCCACATGGCTTGGGTAGATTTTTAATAATAATTAAGTAATGAGCTCTCAAAGCTAAAAAGAACCACCCTGAAATAGGAATAAATATAAGAAATGTAAAACCAGTCATGGTTCCACATTATCCACCCTACACATCATAGGTTCATGTTTAAACATTAACATAAAATCAAACACAATTTTAAAACAATGTGAGTGCACTAGGGTTTCACTAGGACATTGCATTACCTGTTTAGCTCCATAGCAATTTTTTTTCCAGATTGGTGCCAAGTTATCCGAATTGATCTACTGCTGCTGAACTGTCTGCACAGTTACTTTATGATGCATAAATCACAGTTTAAGCACCTATTATTATATCAGGAGCATTTGTGTTGGGAGATATTTTATCTTAAATGTGCTTCAGCAGCACTGAAGATCCTCCTCCACAACGGAAAGGACAGACAAGGCTCATTTCCTCACATAAATCAGGAGAGAGCAAGGAACATTATTTTGTGTGCTAGTAGAATAAAACCCAGTGCCTTCTTACACATGTAAGGCAAATGTGACTTCCCAGTTTCAAGGTTAAATCATATCTGGTAGCATGAGATACAATAAATAGATTTACATATGTATGCAAGGAACACAAGTAAAGCAGATAAACCAACCCAGCCAAACTGGCTGATTTTGGAGAAAATTAGGGGTCATGATGTGCAGGGCAAGGGAAAAGTTAACTGAAATACACATGCTTCTGCTGTGTTGCCAGAGTAGTTCAATCATACTCAGCCAGCCCTTCTCTGCATTTTCAAGTCTCACTTGTGTGTGTCACAGACAGCTGCACTGCATTAGGAACGTTGTGGGCACGCACAGACTGCCAGGATTCACACTCAGCTGGGTCTCAGCTGAGAGTCTGCATCTCAATCTAGCTACAAGAAATAATTTTGCTTATTAAACATATGTATCAGTGATCCAAAA
Organism: Polioptila caerulea; assembly: GCA_013397295.1. Taxonomy (NCBI): domain Eukaryota; kingdom Metazoa; phylum Chordata; class Aves; order Passeriformes; family Certhiidae; genus Polioptila; species Polioptila caerulea. The sequence goes on from VYXF01006619.1 coordinate 327,502, forward strand.
CAGTTCTATGAATGGCTCACTCTGTGCACTCGAAAGTGCCAGAAGTCCAATGAAAAAACATAATTTAGATAACTGGGACAGCTCTGATTTTGCAAAACCTTTCATGGAAAAATTATTGAACTGTGCAAGAGACCCATTCCTTTTCACAAAGTATCATTTGATTTTGCAAATATCACTTCTGGTAAACCAAAGCAAGAAGGAAACAAACCAAACCTTACCATGTACCTTTTGCAAATTAGGAAGCAATGAAACAGTCTAAAATTGCCCTTAAACCCTCCAAATCTCAGACCACTAAACTAATTTATATTCAAATACTTGCCAGTAGGAATTTCTCTTCTCCCTGTGCTGTATCCAGATATCTTAAAAAACCCAAATGCACATAGCCTTTCCCTGAAAATTCCCTCAGGATGACTTAAGCTGTAGTTGAATTAGCTGGGAGGGATAGCCAAAATGAGCAGGGCTGCTTTCCACTTAGGGATCACATTTGTTGCACAGCTGGCCAAGATCCAGGAAAAGATCTATAAGATGATTTTCCTTAGCGTGAGAAGAACTCAAATTTAAGAGGTTAGTAGTGAGTGTAAAACAACAGAAAATTTTTGAAATCAATACCACCAGTTCCACCTTCATCTGTGCTCTGTTGTTCTGCAGAAGAAGAAGGTTTGAAAGCTAAGTCATGAGGTCACATAGCAAAAAAATGCAGGTTAACAAAAAAATGGGGATGCTGCATATCATAATGACAGCTAATATCAGAGCACTTTCAAACATGTTACAAACACTCAAGCTGACAGAAAATGACAGTACCACACAGTACAATTCTATCAATACGGGAGATAGGATGAATTGAAACAATTTTTGATTTATTTTATTCCTGGCCAATAACTTATTTATTGGTGGTTAGGTAATGCATGAAAAGATCCCTTCCATTGCAATCTTTATTTGCTGGTCTGATTTCAGAATGTTTACAAGCAGAAACAGGTAATTGTGAAACAGGAAATTATCTGAGTTCAAATTAAAATGCATCACCTAATCCAGAATAGAATCCACGTTCCAAGAAGCTTGGACTGTCCACTGCATCTCCTTACCCATTACTGGGCATTCAAATAATCAGTCTGCATTCTGCAACTCCAAGGGTGTGTTTAAAACATTTTACATGTGATACCAGAGTACAACTGGGGATTTTTGGTTTTATCACCAGTCTTAGCACTCCATTATATGACCTGAATTTAAAAAACTCTGAATTATCTTAATGTTACAGATGGTAATTCCCCTTATCTGATGTCTGAGAGCTGGCAGTGCTGTCACGTGTTGTATCTCCCATGGAGCTTCTCTCCAGCTCTTTCCAAGGTCAAAAATAGCTCTAAGTCTGAGCAGCCCTTCAGGGCAAGTACAGATATGACACTTTCCCAAGAGGTACCCATAGATCCTGCTTGGAAATCCAAGACAGGAAAGGATGCCCAGGCCCCTATGACCAGTGCTGCATCTGCCAGTGTTCACACAGAATATTCTGTGATTTTAGCCCTGCTAAAAACAGTGCTGCTTACCTGTTTTGCCTTCTGAGTCTGGAGTTACAGAGCCCCCCCAGGACCATCTCTTCTGTCGTGTTTCCAGCCGCTGACTCCGCTCCAAGGTGCGATGCAGAACTGCCTCATAGCGCTCCTACCAAACAGCAGCTCCATGAAGCTTGTAACCACAGCCACACCAGGAAACAAAATACAGACACTCCCCCCCAGTATGATTGATAATCTGTTTTACCAGGCTTTTGTTACAAAAATTATCACGCAAAGAATGCTGAAGGCAATTAATGGCTTCAAAACACTGCAAACATGATTAGGGCGAGCTAAAGCACAGATAATCTATTCTACTCTTTACTTAAAATAGCCAACAGATTTCCTACTCAGTAAACAGCACTACTTATTTTCTAAATAGGGATGAACCCCAAACTGAGTAAAAGTAATCAGTTACCCTTGGAACTATTTATATGATGAAGTTATTTCTAAAAGGTGATAAAAATTCTCCATTATGAAATACCAAGTATAAAGTTGTTTGTATTTTCAAAGAACTACAAAAACAATGACCCAACAATGGGTCTTAACAGACAGTGACATTATGAGAGATGTGACAAAGCCAGGAACAGTAAGACTTAAAGGCAAAACTGCAAAAGAAGGCAAATCAACTTCAGGCCTCAGCAACCACTGCTGACAGGACAAAGGAGGCTGAAAGAAGCTTGTGCTGCTGTCTCCAGAACTAGTAACTGCCAGCAGGGGAGCTTTAGCTCTTGTGCTTCAAGATGAACTGTAACCATGCTGGACTCTTTCTTCCAGCCAGGTTTCCATACATGTCAACAACACATTTCTCTTCTGGAATAGTTATATCCCAAGGGATCTTTTGAAGCAGTATTTGCTGCAGATACACTGCAGTAAGATGTCAAGGGAACTCATTACACAGCCGTTTCTCCCACTTGGGGACACAAGACTTTCACCTTCTTTCAACACCATTTCACAACACAAACTAAAAAAGTTGCCATGAAAAACACACAATGTAAACCTAGAAGGAAGGGAGGATTCTGCTCACTGACAAAAGATAAAACTCAAAGTTTTTGTTTGAAATACAAACCTTAGCTTCCCCTCTGTTAGAGAAACCTGAACTAGAGTTTACCTAAGGTGCCAAAGCACCCAGACATTATGTAATCTGTAGATTGTATTTCCATGGAGGTATCTGCAGTGCAGTAATTCTTCAGTCAGAGTTAAAAACATAGGCTTCACTTTACAAATGACAGAAATGAGCTCAAGGTCTCAACACAGTGAGCTGCAGAGATGTGCAAAATAACTGAGGAGCTGTGGGGAGACAGGTATCTGAATCCTCACCATGGCTAGTGGTCTTCAAGATTCTTAGAACCACTTCTTTTTCCACAGTATTTGCTACTGTGCTGCTGCACAGTTAATCATCTAATAACTAATAACTAATGAGATAATAACTAATAACTAATGAGATAATAACTAATAACTAAATGAGACTTGGCTGGAAAAGTTAACAATAATGTTGGGGACTATGTATTTTGATGCACTTCTATCTACCAAATTTACAACTGTAAATGGGATCTTGCTGGTTATCTTTTCCTCATGTCAGAGTACCAAAGGCAAGACCTGTTTTCACTTTCTGACTGAAGGCAAGGTGGTACAGGTCAAATGCATACTGTCTTCCCACCTTCCAGATTCTGCACGTGTAACTCTCTATGTAGGTCATCTTCAGGGACTGACTAAAAGACAAGGCTAACACCTCATTGTAAGTCCTTGTCTTCCTTGATAATTCACTCTGGTGGCCATCTAAAACTTATTATCCTCAAAACTACATGAATAAATGTAATAAATGTAAATGTAAGATCTTTTTGAAGCATAAGGGATTACTTTTGCATAAAGTAGTTGCTTAAAGGTATGATACTGCACAGGACTGCAGTCAGAGCCCACCCAAACATTTCTGTTCTCCAACAATATAAACTATTCCATGAAGTACAAATGGAATATCAATGTGATCACATCCAGGAGCTGATTACAGAAAACCAAACACCAGTGTAGAATACTGCAAGTGAAAGAGGGCAGCAAAGATGGATTGCTACAACAGTGTAACAACACTGGACTCCAAAGGAGCAGCCAGCCAAGGCTTACAAGCTCTTTGGCAATGACCCACAAGCAAGTTCTTACAACCAGCTTATGAAAGCACAGATGTGTGATACTTCCACTGCTGACACCCTGGAAATGAACCCTTTTAGAACTTTAATATGCACTAACAGAGCTACTTGTCAAAAGGATGGAATAACTTCATGTATTTATTTCTGCTATCAGCTTCTGTCCATTTGCAGTGAGTCCCAAACTCAAACACTGCTCTGCCTGTCCATGTGCAGTCAGAGCAAAGGCCAGGGAGAACAGTCACTACACAGTTCAAAGCAGCAAATGGCAAATATGCACATAACATCACTACCTTTCATCAAACAGGAATGAATTCTGATTTAGAAGAACTAAGAGAATGTGAGTCTCAGGCCACTGCAGGGCTCCAAGGAAGCAAGACACAGAAATAAGAGAAGTCTAAGACCTGTCACTCACACTGATTTACAGACTCTACACAGAGCTCTCAAGGCATCTGGGAATCTAGGAATATAGGGTGGGGGGTTTTGTTCATGTGAAAAACAGCCAGCAGTCAAACAGCCACAGCTCCTGAAGTCCTGAGTGCCTCAGCTATAGGTAAAGCTCTGTAGGGAAGGTGCACATGCACCTACATAGTCCACTGTAGATGTGGAAAACACTTCAATGTTCTAATACATTCATCATTTCCCTGAATTTCTCATTCACAGCACTTCAGAGCATGGTAGTGTAGGAAACCAATGCAGTTCTTTTAAACTAGAGAACTTTGATGTGTGTTACCTTTTCCTCCTCTATTTTTTGTTTCCTCTTTTCTTCTACTGCTGCCCTCCGTTGTTCCTCCTTTTGCTTCATTTCTTTTAGCTTTCTCTGCCTTTCTTCTAATTGTTTTTCATACTGGAGTTTTGCTTTTCTCTCCTTTTCAAGGATTTGTGTCTCTTTGGCAGCTGTAAGAATATTTTTAAGAAAAAATTAGAATCAAACTTAGCCATTCATTGATATTGCAATGCAAAATGCAACTTACAAGTAAGAGACTATCCAAGCAGAATTCTTACCACTTGAAGTGAAAATGTACAGGAAGATGAGCTTGCAGAGCTTGCATGACATCACACATGACAACAGACTCATCTTTAATTCTGTCCCCAGGCTGGAGTGGAATTAGAACTTTGCCTACCACTAGGCTTTACTGTCTAGACAGGAATATCAGGATATGTATATTCCCTATATTAAGCATACACTTTTCTTATCAACATAATAGTGATGTCTCTGTAAGGAAGCAGTAAATAAAAAATCAAAAAGTAGAATTTTCTATGTTGCATTTTTCTTTTCTTTCTTTTTTTTTTTTTTAAGAACAAAATATAGTAAGATGGGAAGACCCTACAGTTCCTGCATCAGAGTTCAAAATAGTTGTATCACTATTCTCTGCAGCCTCCACCAAGGAACAGCTGTGTGCAGTTCAACAGGAAGCCTCAGGTCCTGTGACACAAAGCTAGAATGCACAGGGTATTTTCCAAGGCCAGACAGATGAAATGAACCAAGAGACCAGATAATCACACCAACAATGCACAGGCAACATCTACACACAAGGCCCCCAAATATTTCTGAATTTTATATGCATCATAATACTACCCTGCTCCCACATTAGGATAACACAGTAATTCCTGTTGTTGTGGGTCTTTGCTTTTATGTTGAGAAACAAACATATAGCTCAGAGAGACATCTCTCCTCACAAGCTGGGGGCCCAAGACCCAGGGTGTAGGGCACACTGTGACCCTTTCATCTCCTGCTACACATACATACATGCACTGATTCACATCACAAACAGCATAAAGCTGGGCAAGAGTTTTCTGCTGTCCTCTAGTCTCAGATTCCCTGCTGAGATAAAGTGTATACTGCTGACACTTCAATACAGGAGTCACTTCAGTGTGCTGGGAAACAAGGGAAGCAGTGTTCAAGGCAAACAAGCCATTCAAGTAGCTAAATCTTTTTTGGTTTTCTCTGAATCAGCATTCTCCAAACGTCAGTCTTCAGGGCTATGGAAAGGAGTTCTAGGCTAAAAGTTTCATTTTCCAAAGTTGTTTTGTTAAGGCTTTCAATAAAGAACTGGCTAAATTTGCTGGGTGGTCACTAAGAAATGGAAGGTCAGAAGTGACATAGAGCTTCAGCAAGCTAAAACTCCCTACAGTGTTTTTCTCTCAAATCAAAAACTTCTTCTTTCAGGGTCACAGATGGACACTGACGCAAGATCAAGAGCAGACCTTGTCTCTTGTCCCCAACAAGCTGACAAAAAGTGACAGAACATGGAGTAAAGGGGCCAGTAATTCCTTTAAAATAAATATTTTAGAAAATTATATTATAAGTGAAACATGAAAATACCATGTTGCTTTTCCCGCTCTTCTCTACGCTCCCTGGCCAGTCTTTGCCTTTCTTCTGTTCTTAGCATGGAACCATCTATCACTGTCAAAACAAAAATTGAAGACACACAATTGTCAATGACTTGGAACAATCAAATTTAAATAAAAAGTCAAAAGTCTTTATTATCAAAAGGAAAATGAAACTTCCTGAGATATGCCCACACCACCAAATCACTGCACATTTTATACAGAGATTAAAGACAGATTAAAGATACCACCTGAAAAATTCATAGAAAGCTGAACATCCTTCTTTTCCCCCTTTCCATTCCCTCACAACACTTTTTTTAATAAGTGCAAGAGAAATCAGACATCATATTAAATGCTTAACAGGTAAAATCAACAGCCTAAGAAATCAGACATGTGAGAACATACCCTATTCCAAATTCAGCTCTGATCCTCATTCTTGTACAAATTAACTCCCATGAACAAGAATGACAGGAACTTAGGAAAATGTCATCTGGGAACAGACAGTTCACCTGTCATGACAAATTCAGAGCACTGTAGGACAGTTCATTTGCAGACTAAGCAGAACCAAGACTTAAGCAGTCTTTGCAGGCATAAAAACTTGAATTTCAGCAAGAAGTGAGCTGGTAACTTGCCCAGTTACCATCATTTATCTTTGCTGTCATGCCCTGCTTACAAGACAGGCAACTTCAGCTGAACTATGAACCAGTCAAAAGCAGATACCTGTCATTGAAACCAGACCTGCAAACCATCTACCAGGTGCTCTGATGCCTCCTGAAGAAAGAGCACCAAACTTCTCTCTAGAGATGTTCTTTTCAATCCCTGTAACTCTCCCTTGTGAGCCCAGCACTTCATTAAGAGCAATGACCTGTAATTATACCTGGTTTAGTCGCTGTCTTTATTGAGGTCTGGACTGCAAGAGGGCTAATGCCACTTAGACTTCTTCTTTCTTCTGCTATGGCTTGGGCTGCAGCAACTGTGGGAAAGAATCAATCCACATTAAGAAAAGCCCTACAACTGAAACTCATGGAATAAGTTTCTAAAATAGACATATAAAATTCTATTTGAGGTTGCTGATGCTTTTATTAAATAACTAATGAGGGGCTGCTCAACTTGTAAGCAAAAACTTGTCAAATGGGACTTGAGACCTGGCATAGCCTTTTGTTGTGAAAACATTTACCAAACCTTATGTTTTAATACTATAGAGTTTCAAAGATAAAACTTATTTAATAACTCTCCCAAGACAAACCCCATTATTTTGCCAAGTTATGTCTGACCATATGAGCATTTGTGGGCAGGACATATGTATGTAAAAGTCCATTAGTACAGCTAGAATCATATTCTGATTCCCCTCCCAAGCAGGGAGAGGTCTATGAAGACATATCATTACTTCATGACATGAAAGAGAAAGGGAATTAGCTGCATAAAGTAAACCATTAAGGGATGCTTACAACATACTTCTGAAACTGGATCTTCAAAAATAATTTTAATTATAAATTAGACTCCAAAACAGTAATTTGAGCATTTGTGCAGAGACACATTCACCTTATCTGAGTTGCACCAAGGTGACTTCAGCAAATGCAGGGCTATAACACACAGATAATCACACAGAAAGGAAATGCTACCAATATTAATTTCACTGAATAACAAAACCCATTAACAAGTCAGGGAGACTAATTTACTGTATCACTTTCCCCAGATTTTCTTTGTTTTGGTATCAACCTTCACTTTGTTCTTTGAAAACCTTCACTAATCACCTCACAGGGCATGAAGGTGAAGTGCTCCAGGGAGAGCAGGCAGGGCCACCTGTAAGACAGCATCACCCCAGTGCCCTGCACAGCTCAGACAGAAGTTCCTCACACACTGCCACCTTGTTCTCCCCTTGGCTGACAGGCACTGGCAGCTCAGCTGGGCTCCATGGAAAATCCCAGCGTCAGGGGGAGCAAGGGAACACACGAGAAAGTTGAGGCCAGTTTCACACAGAAAAGGCAAATCCACAAAAGGAACATGTAACGTGCTGTGATCTCAACCAGAACGTGAAGGACCAATGGTACAAAGTGCTGTTAGATTTTAAAAAAGAAGACTACAACTTTGCCAATGATCTGACTTCCCTTTAATAAGAGTAGTGCTGAATGCAAAAGAGGAAGGAAGAGTCTCCCTCTCCTCCATGCATTGCCATGACAACTAGTTGTGTCATGGTAATAACCCTCCCTAAGGCTGTGCCCAAGAACAATCACCTCAAAGTGTTTAATCCCATGTGATTTCAGTGATAAATGCTGATTACAATACTTATTCAGCAACTCTAAATTGTCACCCGCAGCTGCTGCCATGTCTTGAATGAATTTTTCACTGCAGCAGCAAACAAAAGTCTTCCTCAGCCCCATCCTATACATCTCTGAGGCTCTTTTCAAACAAGTCAGAGACCAGATATACTACAACACAATGAGATTACCAATTGGCACAAACACAGCTTAAAAGGGGCTCACTGCATTTTCATTATCTAGATGAGACAAGTCAGACAAAAATCTGATTTTTGTACACTGTTGCACGTCACATGGATGGGAATCCAGCCCAAAAAAACACCAAGTGGAGAACAACAGAATTATCTATTCTAACACAAATAGAAGTGAAAACAGCCAGAGGAAAAGCAGCCCAGTGCAGGTGTTCTGAGAGCAGAAATGTACAACCAGGGCATTCATTTCCAATGACACCTTCAAAGGCTGAAGGAACATAAGCTTCTTCAAACAGCACATAGATTTCAGACTAATACAGAAATCCAGGTACATCTCTCCTCAAGGGAGGAGACAGAGGTGCCCAGGCAGCCTGAGCCAACTCAACCTAGGCAGGAAATTATCCCAACAGAACAAATTCCCTCTGCACCTAAGCCAGCTTCAGCTAAGACCAACACTGGAATTTTGCCTCAACTCTCAAAGTTTAAATATCCAAATTTCCATAACGAAGTTACAGTAAGAAGCAACATACAATTAAACAGATACAATATTAATTTTATTTTACTTGCAGAAGTATTTTACTATTGGAAATCTTGCTGAACAAACCAGTCATAATAGACATGGGGGATTATGTATTTATTTACTCAATCAAAAATAAACACACAGTTGGAATAACGATTAGAAGGCACTGATTTGAAAATGTGTCACATCTGCAAAGTAATTAGTCAATTTATTTTAATTAATTAAGGATGCAAAAGATTACTTGAGGTTCTATAAGACAGGAAAGTGGGTTACAGAAACAGTTCAGCTTGCACAGGGCACAGAGGTGAAAAAAGGCTAGAAATACCCAGCCAGAGGACTTTGCACATCAAGGTTTTTTGTATGTCAGATAAAATATTTTATGTTTACTCCTTCAATGCTTCATTATTTGCATAGAAACAATGTGCTTACACATTTGAAAGAAGCAGATTTAAGGCACAAGGCGTGCACCTTTGTGCCACATGGATATGATCCATTTAACCAACAGAAAGCCAGAATCAGATGTGAACTTGGGATCTGAACAAAAGATTAATAAAAGGGGAACAGACATCACATCAGATACATCCCCGACATTTGTGAGCTCAATTTCACCAAATCCCTGGTCAACAGACAGGTTTTATAGACCTTGACAATTTCATGGCAAATTTACAATACAAAACTGTGATTTTCAAAGTCCACATTTTACCACAGAGAAAGAAAATGCATTGCATATTGTTGCACTACACAATCTTTAAAAAATACCTATCATATTTTGCTTCAATATGATAAAAGAAACCTTAATAATTAATATATTTAAATGTTTTTTGGCACAGATACCTGTAATTTCTTTGCCCGGTTTTCCATAATGAATGTAGCAGTCTGCTATGGAGTGAAGCTCCATGGAAAAGAATTTTCCACAAAATATCTCTCTGTAAAATAAGCCTAATACTTCTGTAATGAATCAGGATACCCCAGAACAGGAAACCAGCTAAAAAACATTTCACCAGAATCTGTATCACATGTTGCATTACTGGGGGGGGCCTTCAGACATATTCAGCAAACTCCCTGGAGAAGGAAAATTCTTGGAGTCAACTTAAATCTCATTTCTGTTCTGAGCTTGCCCTCCCACAGTAGTCTTTCACAACAATACTTTGTGATCAGCATAATGTGTGTGTTTATTTTACAGTAGTCTACCTTTAAGTGCTCCAGGTAAAATTAATAAAAGTGTAAGCCAGGCATGAGGCCAATAACAAAATCTGCATTCATGCATAATAAAATGGAGCTATTTCAACCATGAAATTTGGGAAGCAGTTTTCCTTCTGCGCCCTCATCACCATTTAGCACCCCAAGTCTGGCCAAGCAAATCAGAGAGAAACCAAACCCACAGAAGCACCAGGAGGAGATGTTGTAGACAAATCCAGCTCTCCCAATTTCACTTCCAGCTCACGATCCACTGACAGGGCAGGCACTGAGATGCCTCCCTCACATTGGTACTTTCCTTTCTCTGATCAGGTTTCCAATATGCCCTGAAGAGACCGGTGCTAAAAATAAACCTTGATTTCTATTTCAACCCCAGCACACGGCTAATACCCTTGGCCCCTGCCAAGGCTGGCAAAGGACTCACTGCTGTTCTTAGCAAGCCTCATTAGGGACTGGAGCTGCTCTGTCCCTTGAGCCAGGCTTCCATCCCATCACTCCCAGTGCCTGGCTGCTGCCCCACGAGCTCTTCCCTTCCCGTGAGGAACTACAGGGGACAGCAGAATGTGCTGACCCTCCCAGCAATCCTTCTGCTTCTTCTCATTTCATGACAGCAAACAAACAAACAAATCCCAGACTAAGCCTCCGAAACAGGGGTGTTAGGAGGGCTCCTGAATGTTTCAAGCATTGTTATGATTCAAAGCGTTTCCATAAAAGTTTAAAGTAGGCAACAAGAAGCCAATAAGCAATCCATGAATCAAAAGTGAACTTTCTAGCAAAATATCTCTGATTTTACAGCAAACTGTGTCAAATCTGCAAGACACCATTTTTGTCTTGCCCCACTACAGGGAGCTACTGTTTGCCAATAAGTGTTCAGATCCTTTTATTAAGTTCTGTACATACTTTCAGGGAAGATGAGGAAAGCATTCAAGTTTGAGATTTCCACACAGTAACTAACATAGTTTAAGACAAACAGATGCAAGTTCCTATGTTTGAAGCTTTAAGAAAAATTAGGTATTGGTTTGTACAGCACTACTCCTTGTTCAGACGACACCAGAGGAAGGACACACCTTCACACAAACAAGGAGACAACACAGAAATTTCTAATGATGAAGAGAAAGCTCTCTCTGTGTGCATTCCTCTTTTCCCTGTTTTCCCCTTTTCTGTCTTTCCCTGTTGATCCTCACATCCCATCTTTGGGCTGCAAGGACTGACAGGTTCCACAAGCAAATACATGAGCTTCCTGGTAGGCACCTTCTGACAGACCAGCTGGAGGGCAGATGGTTCTCCTGTTTTGTCTGGGCAGCCACCAGATGGGAAGCACACAGATCTCCAGAAAGCAGTGCATGCTTGCAGCTTCAGCAGGCTACAAGAGCTTCCTGTTGTCTTATCCCTATCCCAGACTCCATTTGCAAACTCCATTCCCTACATGAGATATCTATTTTACTACCTTGATGTGCTTTCCTCCCTTTAAGACCATTTCTGTGGCTAATTCTGCACAACAATCTGGTTTTGCTCACTAAGTTCAAGGCAGTTCAGGGTGATTTCTTCACTTCATCACAAGTTTTGATGCCACTGGAAAACCCAACACAAGCATTCCTTTGCAGTATATGAATTAGCAGCTCCATGAGTACGTATTTGAGACATATTTGCAAGAACTTTTTACTTATCTTTAAACATTCAGATTAAGACCTAGAAATACTTTATTTTTAAAAATCACGTAATTAACAAAATTACTTATTTCCTATAAGGAAACCTGTAAAGATACAGCTGAAGCAATCTCAAAGACATATAATGGTCAAGCCTAGGGCATGACCAGAAAGGCATCAGGAAGGTTGCTAGTTAATTTTTGCATTGATCTCTGCACACTTTGCCTGAGGGGAAGCACATAATCTAAACCAAACTTGACTGTAATACAAGCACAGACCAAGGCATTGAAATTTGTCCTTAAGAGAATTGGCAACAATCTCCATAAACTTTCTACAGTCAGAGATGCTCCACCACTGCTCCACAGCCACATCAGACAAGACCCATCCTCACTACCTTCAGCTGTCTGAACACTACTGCAAACACACCTGTGAGTCTCACTGACTCCCACTGCCACTGTATTATTTTAACCTCCCTTACACTGCTCAGCCATGAATTATGTTTCTTGCTACTTCATGGGAAAAGCTGCCAGCACCATGCCCAGAAAGGGCCAAACTGTGTCACCAACTCTTGCAGAAGCCATCACAAGGTTAGTGAGAAGCACTGTCTGTACTGTACACACAGGGCTGACAAGCTAAATCCACCCTCTTCTCTGGAAAAGACACCTGACACTTCCACAATCTGGTGTTCTTTATTAGTGAGGTCTATTATTATTCATCTCTTGAAAGAAATTACGTGGAATGACAGCAGAAACTCTGCTCTCACAAAGACCCTTGTGAACCTCCTCAAGTTTAGCAGAAATATTTACCTGTATTTGCATATTGGAAATCCCAAAGTATCCTAATACATGGGACTAAAATGAAAGCAGTCTATGCAATGAATATGCCCTTGCATAATTTCAAGTGGATTCATTTGTGAAATTTAGTAGTTAAGTGACATAAATGCTTATCTATAGGTGCACACAGATTTAACACTCCCAACTGGACAGAATTAGACACAGGTCTAACAGCTACAGAAGGACACAAAAGGTAAAATGGTGGAGTTAAAGAGAGTGAAAGATTATCAGAAACCAGTCTGCTGTACAGATAATTTCCTCTATTTAATAGCACTGTCCAGTGCCTCAGGAGTACATATGTTGTCTCTCAATGCTGGCCTGGCTTCACAGATGCCAGAGCAGTCCCACTTTAAGCTCCTCTGCACAGCTCTGTTCCCACTGGAATTCCAGCCCGAGCATTGGCAAAAGCTACAGAGAGAAATCAGCTCTCAGCTTTACTCCTCCAACTCCAGAGACTGCCTAACACTGCCTCCTCTCCACACTCCTGCACAGCCATGGCAGAAAGTAACTTCAAGACAAACTCTTGCTCTCTTCTCTTATTTCACATCTGTTTTTTTCATTGCATTGTTTCCTTCTCTTCCAGTGCACTATCCAAAACACTGGCAAGAGCTAACTTCTCTCCACGACGTCCCTCTTTCCTGAACAGCCTGGGGTTTTTTTTTTGCTTGCTAGAAGCGTGGCCTTGAAAACGCTTTTGTCCTCTTGTTTGCAGGCTGTGGCTATTGTTTAATGCACCCAGCCCAAACAATGCCAGCCCAGCCCACAGCCTAGCACTGCGAGTCACAACACAAGCCCTGTGAAAACCCTCTGAGCTCCCTTTTGCTGCAAGGACAGCGGTTCCCTTACAAGAGAGGAGCAGTGAAAACCACTGCTTTCGCCTTTTACACTCGATGAATTTCTCATGGAAAATTTAGAGCTCGTTCAAACACCGTCTGTGTTTTTCAGAAGAACAGAGAAGGTGTTGGCCTTTACCCCCAACAGACCAGTCCCAATCAAACCACTCAATACTAAAAAGGTGCTGCAGGACACTGACAGGTCCACAGCACGTTTGATGCAGCAAACACTGTCTAAAGCAGAACAGGGGAGTGCAAAATGTAAAAGGAAATAAACTGCAAATTTTCTTAAAGCTGTACAGTTCACCCTTTAATTTTAATTAAAAAATGAAGGCTCTGGGACACTCCAGTACATGCCATGTAAGACTCCAGCAAAGTAACCATGGATCAATCAGTCCCTATCCCAAAGAGCTTTAAGGATAAGTGAAAAGTGGCAAATGGGTGTAAAAAACCAAGCAGGTAAAAAGAGCTAAAGAGACAAATAAAGAGACTATATTTTTTTCTAAATTCATTACCCAGTGGCAGAAAGTCTTTTAAAGAAATTTGAAAGTTAGAAAGGTGACACTCATTGATCTCACTGGGAGATGAGTGTCCTTGGTTTTAATGTCCAGAACACAACATACATATTATTGATTAACTCTGCTGCAAAAACGTTCCTCTAAGAAGTTCTCTTGGCAAAACGAAACAGAGGATAAGGTTTGAAATTAATAAATTAATAAATTCTATTAAATTATGTTCTATAAGTATAAAGATCCCTCCAGTATTTCTATATTCTTGTAGCCAAGCCCTCTTGGGCTTGGGAGAGGAATTCTAACACTTGGAAGCTTTGAAACACTTGCCCAGAGAACAAACCACTACAATATCTATGCTCCCTCCCAAGATCCAGGTCAGTGCATTTAAACAACAGAGAGTGTCTGTAAATTAAGAGTCAGTTAAGTACTCATAAAAGAGTATTTTAGAAGTTCCCTGTGAATTGTGAAGGCAAAAAACACTATGGGAAAAGAGAGAGGTATTCTGAGCATGGCCAGGGGTAACTGTTTTCTTCAGAGGCAACATCAACCAGGATCCTTCACCTGGAAAGCCAAAGTTCCAAACTGACTGGGATATAAAAATAATTCAGATGAAAACAAATGTCAAGCAACTAGGTCAGCCTTCCTTAAAAGCAAAGGCTTGTGTCCCTTTATGCACAGGCATTATGCAGCACAGCAGAGGTTTCTTTTCTCTTTCTAACAAAAACAATACTGAGCAACATTTTCTTCTTCCATGAACTCCAAAAAACTGAAACACCAGCATCTAGAAAGATTTTGATTATTGGAAAGGCACATGCAAACACACTGAAAGCATATCATCAATTAAGATTAATCTGGTTATAAGCTGCATAATTGGAAGCTAAATGGCACTAATTTATTTGTAGCAGACAAGAAGTTTGCAGTCCCAGTTGGACGCTAAAGTACCACAAGTAATCCGATAAATCATATTCACAAAAGTCATTAAAATTGCATGCTCAGAATTTTATTTGTCAGGGTGTCCTTTCAAAAGTGGACTGCAAACATCTCCAATTATTTAATCAAATTTAAAGACAACCAGCAGCTTTTGATACCTACTATTATTATGACTAAGAAGCAGTAGTCCTTAATTCCAGTCACATTTTAAGACTGTGCACAGTTAGGGATAGTGTAAGCCACAGCATCTCTGGGCTCTCACCACTGGAGTTATGACCCTTGCAAGCCATTATTTGCTAAATAGTTTCATCTGAATTGAAGCATGGAAGCCAAATTTATATTTTGTCATTTCAACACATGAAGAAATATGTAGAGAATGGAACACTACATAAAAAACTTTAAAAAATATGCTGTATATGCACATGGTTTGGGTGGTTCTTTTGTTTGTTTGCTTTTTTCTCCTTACAGCAAGGAGGATATCCCTCCTGAATGCATTTGAGGAAATTTCAAGAATTTGAAGTTTTAAATTTGAATAAAACATTTTATAAAGCACTTACAACTGGAAGTAATCTTCAGAATGCTAAGCACCTAAATATATAGCATTCACCTTTATGAATCAGCATGAAATTATCCCTACCCTGTACAACTGTATTTCCCTGAACAAAAAGAAAATGAAATTAGGGCTCATAGCCATCACAATTACATTAAGTTCTCAGCCTGATTTGGGAATGTTCTCTCACCACTGAGATCTACATGAAATCCAATTTCTGTGCAGTTCTTTGCATTTATCACCTTGGCACTCTGCAAAGCCTTCTTACTACTTTCATGCAGGGAAAAAATGATGAAGCACAAAAAACCTTTAAACTTTCTCCAGAGCTCTGAGGAGTTTGACAAAACAAGGAATTGAAGCCAGCCCCAGTGATCATCAGCTGAATGCCCCAGTCATGGGCTGCCTTTGCTCTGCAGATGGAACCTGTACCAGGCACTCATTCAAACATCACCAGGCAGGACAACAACTGAATGCCCAAGATGCTTTTCAAGCAGCACTGCCACGTTGTGAGAAACCTGGCAAAGGAATGGTTTCCTTGTCTTGCTGCTTCCCAGGCAAGATCTGAAGGCCACCTCTACTAACAACCACACTGCAAATCCCAAAGGCTTTCTAGGATCCAGATTTGTAAGTAAATTGTTTCTGTCTTCCAGCAAGCAGCTCTGACACACAGGTCAATTCATCCACTGTCTGACTGATGATGCTTCTGGACCCCAAATAATTTCCTCTTGACAGCTCTGACCATCTTCTGTTGTAAGACCAAGAGTTCTCTAATACTCCTACAGGTGTGGGTACAAGCTCAAGTTATGTTTTATAATGTTACCTACAGACCAGATAAATCTGTGCTTGTCTCTGACTACTTGCCTGAGCAGTGAAGTTGCACTACTGGTTATCCATCCATCCATCCATCCATCCATCCATCCATCCATCCATCCATCCATCCATCCATCCATCCATCCCTCCATCCATCCCTCCATCCATCCATCCATCCCTCCTTCTTTTCATGCCAGTTCTGTGTACATGCACTTGGTAAAGCTGTTGCTAAGAACTGTGGTCTGGGCAAGATGGACAAAGTCAGACAGTGTCACTTACACAGGGAGAAAAAACTGATTACATGGAATGAAGCTGTTGTTTTATTAGAAAACTTCCAACCAATCTGGGCCCTGCAGGTCATGGAATTTATGCCTGTAGCTAGACTTGTTGAAAAAGGCACTTTATTTTTTTTCCCCAAACCTGAGACAGCTTTCCCAAAAGGTGATGTAGGTCTTAGAAAGGAAAATATATATGAACAGCACTCAAATATACTGCTTTGAACAAGCTTCACAACAGCAATGCAACACATGAGTGGAAATCCTGGCAACAGCACAGGATTACTAAGCTCTGGTTAAAAAAAATCCCAACATTCTCTACCACCAACACTACAAAAGACAGGAGTTTTCAGTATTCCAGTGAAAATGAAGACAATAAATGTAGGCTAGAGCAGCTTAAATTACAGGTATTTTTCCTCTGATTACCCACATCACTCAAGGAAAACCTCACTTACTGGATAAACCACAAGTACCCGACTATTCCCCTCTCCTCACATCTTAACAAGCTCAGCAGTACTTATGGCATTAGAATAGGATCAAAAATTCCTCTTCATCCCTGAGGGATGATAGCAGCAAGCATGGATAACAAAAATGGGGTAAGCAACTGCCATCTATGCACTGCTGCTTCAGTGTACAACTGCAATTTATTTCTAATGTTAAGTGGTGTTCAAAAACCTTAAATACCTTATAGTTTTACCTTAACTGCCTTCTGGTTGTAGTAGCAAATTCTGCTTTTTGTCATCCACATAAAGGAAATAAGATTGGACAAGAATGTCAGGGCAGAAAATGATTACAAAGGAACTGCAGAACTGGCACTACAGGCATGAGCTGGCCTGCAGGAGAAACACCTTTTCCTTACCTCAACACAAGACTGAATTTAAGAGAATGTTTTTCTTGCCAAACATATGAAATTGGAAGGTAATTACAAGTGGCACCACGGGATTCTACCAGTGCAAGGCCTAAAAGTTAACAAGCACCAATCACTCAGAGAGAAAAGCACAGAGAGCAGAAGTGAACAGAACAAGAACCCAGAAATGTCTTCTAGTAAGGACCACAAAGATACCTGTGCAGAAGGTGACTATACAAACAGTATGCATACAAACCTCTAAACCAGGCTGCCACAAAGAGCCATGGTTTCTCAGCAAGATGCTCTTTATCAATTGTCTTTAAATGTGAGATTCCCAGACAGAAGTTCACTGACAAACAGCTGAAGGCACACAACACTGTATTTATTTTGCATAGATGTTTGTTCTCCAGACTGATTAAGACAGCAAAGTACACAACTGCCCACAGAGCAGCAGAAACTGGGTCCAAGCATTCTAGTTAGCAGGTGTTTTGGAACTGAGGAGTCCCCCCAAGCAGCCAACTGAGCTCAGAGAAGCAGGAAGTTATATCCCTCCCCAAACATGCCGAGGGGCAGCGTGGGACTGAACGTCGAGGTTCCTTTGGGTGTCTTTTTTTTATTTCTACATCTTCTCCAAACAGCTGCGATATCAGACTTGGTTGCTGCTCGCAGCTTCTCCAAAGAGCAGCAAATACTGTGGCAAATTATCCTGCAAATTCCACTGTCAACCACTGGATTGCAAGGATGATTTCTAAACATCATTTGCTCTCTCCAGGGAGTGCTACTGACTGGAAGTCAGGGGCAGAGCTGCAGAGCAGCCTGCGAGCTCACAGACAGCATTGATTCATTGCACATTAGCATTGAGTTTCTCTTTGAGCACATAACTGCTACAAATGCATTCTATGTACACTGAAGTTCAGATTCTGGTTCAGTGACTTCTACCCCCTCAGGGAAAAAAATTCAAGGTCTAGCCTTTCCAGGATCTAGTGAGGGGGGTTGTTTTTTCAACACGATGTGCCTATTACAGCATGTGCATATCTGAACAGAGATGGAGCTGCCTGGCCCAAGCAGCATTTCCTCTCTGATTTTGGGACTAAATCTAGGTCATGACAGCTGTCAGCAAATATGGGTGCCCATCCTTAGAAAAACTTAGCAGACACCATGAAAGTGCATCCAATAAGCAAAATAAAATTCAGCAGTTCTAGCAGGAAGAATCGGGTTCAAACAGACACAGCCTGTGCAGATGAGAAGTGCTATCTTTTGGCAGATCTTTATCCTTCTGGAGCACTAAACTGCCTTAATTTTGAAACAGAAACAAGAAATAATTAAACAGTATTTCTGACACCCAACGAATTGAAGAAGAATGCCAGATGAGAGTTGTGCATTCAGAGCCCTTTGCCAGCACTCTTCTTTATGTAATTACAGATACACTGAAAACGATCATGTAAGAGGCTCTCAAGAGTTGTTTCTGCACCTAGTTCTAGTTAGTTAGCTTAGATCAAACTCGAAGTCTAAAAAGACTTTTTTTTTTTTTAACTGGGATAAGAAAATGTTTATCTTTTCTAATGGCTCACCCACAAAGCTTTCGCGTGGAAATGTACCATGAAATTAACGCTGCAAACACATATCGTGCATGCACAATACTCGTTCCAGAGCGTATTATTAAGGACCTTAAGTAAAAATAGACACATAAACACAGCCAAAGACAAAACCAAAGCAGAGCTTCTTTAGCCCGCTTATAACACCAGTTAAAAAAAAAAATAAAATAAAATAGGGCATTATTCAATCTTTGATTAGAAATCAATGCCAGGGGCTGTCTCTGCCTCCTGTCCTCGGGACCGAACACATCTCTGGGGCAAACGCTCTGAAAGCAGCAGCCACCACAGCCACCGCCAAGTTGGAGACCCGGTGAAAATCGGTGAAAATCGGTGAAAATCGGCCGGTCCGCGGAACGCAGCCCCCCCGCAGCCGCCGCTGCCCACGAGCTGCGGGAGGTCCCGAGCCAGCAATCACCGCCCGGGGCTGCGGGAATGCACGGCCCGGCGGGGAGCGGGGCCGGGGCCGCCCAGCCCCGGCGGCCTCCACCCGCGGCGCCCCTTCCNCTCCCTGCCCGCTCTCACCCATCTGCTCCCGCAGCCCCTTCAAGGAGGAGGAGGAGGAGGAAGCGCAGGACGGGGGCGCCGCACCGCCCTCCGCCATCTTCAGCGCCGGGCCGCGGGAGTGCCGGGCGGGCCGCGGGGCGCGGGGCGCAGTGCGCAGGCTCCGCCCGCTCCCGCCCTGCCGGCACCGGGAGCGCTCCCGCGTCCATCCGGGGCGGCCGCGGCCGCTGCCCTCGGGCTGCGCTCCCACACGGGCTGTGCTCCCACACGGGCTGTGTTGGAGCGGGTCCGGCCAGGGGCAGCGGGGCTCCCGCCAGGGCTGGGGAACGGGGCC
>VYXF01006619.1:347596-377660 GCA_013397295.1 Polioptila caerulea
GGCTGGAAGAGCCCTTCAAGATCATCAAGTCCAGCCACGCAGTCAGTGCTGGCACTGCAAGCACCAAACCGCATCACCCAGCGCCAGATGCAGAAACCTCTTAAACACGCCTTTGGTTTAATGGTTCAGGGGTTGAATATTTTGGATATTCTGTGAGCATCTGCCAAAGGGGCCAATAGACTTGGCCGCGCACGGGAGCCGCTGGGTGCCCCATGGCCGGTGCTGGCCGGCTCCAGGCTGGGTGTGGATGGGACAGCTCCCCAGACACCTCACAGGCCAGCAGTGATTTGTGTCCCCAAAACAACTGCAAATGTCATCCCATCACTGCGAGGGATGGAACTGGATGGTCTTTAAGGTCCCTTCCAACCTAAACTAATGTGTTATTAACCATGAGGAATTGCCTTCCATTGGAGAGCTCTCAAGGAGAGATGCTGCTCCAACTGGTTATCAATAAATTTGGGAATGGTCTCATTTCGCTTCCGAGTTTACACTCTGAGAAGAGTGAAGGTAAAGCAGCATCCATGGCCATACTAAAAGGCAGGATCTTTAGGCCTTGTGCAGTAAACTCACTTTGCAATCATGAACAGAGGACGAAAAAGGAACCTTTTAAATATTCCAAGCACGGCTCCCTTTTAGCTTGAATATTCAGACCACAGACTTGCCCTGTTCTTTGTTTCTTTTTTTTTGTTATGTTTGCTATATGTGTGTGCAGAGAATCCTTTGTCTGTTGTTTCCTCTCAATGTTAATAGAATGTCAATTATTAATAGTAGTATTTAAAACAAAAGGGCAGCTAAAGGGGAAAAACCCCACACACATTGAATGCCAAATTTCATAGGTTTATGTTTATAATATATGGTAATAACACCTTGCCACTTAGCAATCTCCATGTCCTTTATACACATGCTGAAATCAAATTTCAGCATTCCTCTGAGACATTCAGATGTTATCCTCATTTTACAGATGAGGAGACTGAGTCATTGAAATTAAAGTCTCTGGTTATGTCATGAACAAAGCAGCACAGCAAAAAAGCCCAGGCCAGGTTTCTTGATTCCTTGTTCTGTATCTGTGTATTTTTCCATCTTCCTTTAATCAGCAACTATCAGAAAATATCACCAAAATGATTTGTATCAACAGCACAAAGTAAAATAGGTGTAGTATGAAAAAAATGGTCAAACTACCTGATAGAATGAAATTTTAATGTTTTGCTATCCCCAAAAGTAATGTGTACTTATGGGGCTGTAATTCCCATATCTGTAACTTCCATATCTGAAATAATAAAGTGTTCATTAATGTTTTGAGGTGCCTCTGATTTTTTATTAGGTTACTGTTACTTTCCTTAACTTTCCCATAAAAGGGGTCAGAGTCTATTTATACATTTTTGTTCCTCTGAGAAAGATGAGACAACTGGCATGGGAGCAATCACACTGAAGGGGATGCTTGCAAACAGGATGGGCAACTAAAATTTATTTTCAGATGAGATGGCATTTTCTTTTCTTTCCATTTCAACTAACACTTAGATGAGTGGTCTCATATATGCAGTTGCAATATGACATGCCTGATATTCTGCACGTGCAAAGCTTCAGAGTAGAAGGCATGAATTACAGGAAGGGGAATAAACCAAGTGTTGCACTCTCAGGATGTTTGTGGTGGTGCAGTGGAGGGTGTAAAGTTAAAATAAAAAGGCCAAGCACATAGAAATTCATGAGATAAAAGGACTCTTGAGGTAGAAGTGGGGCATTGTCCCTCCCTGCTCTCCATGTATCTACATACTGCTTGATAAGCACATCTTTTATCTCTAGGCACACAGGAACTGATCTGAGAAAATCTGCCCCAATGTGGAAAATGGGCTGTCTTTTTCTCTGACGAGCAGTTTAGGAATGTTTGAGCTAGTGTTGCAGCAATTGCAAATGTAACATCCATCTTATTTCCTTTTAGACCTTGTTTCTCAGATTTTCAGTTCAATCGTGCAATTACTGCTTTTGCATTTTTGGTGGAACTTCATTAAAATTTTGACCTCACATGGCTTCAGCAGGACTTGGAATCTCCTTTCAAATTTGCAGCATTTGCAGATTTGATTGTAGTATCTGATTTATCCTAATCCTTGAAAGACTGCCCTTTTTTCCATGTCCCTGTGGAAAAATGAATAATTTATTTTTTCAGTCATTTCTTCTGTCCTTTTAGTTTTCATGTGATGGTTTCTGACAAATCTTTTAAAGCTGCTTCAGGCCGAACCACTGATGGTTTCATATTGGCATTGTGAGTTCAGAATCAATAGAACCCTGGCCCTGCATGCAATGTGAGATTCCAGGGGGTTATACTATCCATTTCAGTTTAAGGAATACTGAAAGTAATTGGAATAATAGTGGGTGAAATTAGCCAAGCTTGCACGTGTGACCCAGATGCAAGAAGAAATGCTCAGAAAATACCCAAGCCACTGATAGATCTGGGGAGGGTGTCAGAGGAAGAAGCACCCACCTATTAATTTATTCCTTACCCTGTTTCCCAAAGTATCCATTGTTGCACAGTATTAGATGTTATGCTTGTCTGGACTCAGTCTGAAATCTGGTATAATGGTTTTTATATTCTAGTTTAAGAAAGCAGCCCCCAGATTTTCTGTGAGACTATAGGTCCTAGTTTCTTTGGTCACTGAAATATCTAACAGCAAAATATTCATGTGTATTCAACTTTATTTGTGTCAGAGTCTTGCTGAGTAAGAGCTAAAACAAGAAACCAGGGAAATTAAATGTGTTTTTATATTTATATCCATGTGTAGGATTTAGAAAAATTATGAACAAGTATTTAAAAATGCTGTAAGTCCGAAAGTGTTAGGCCTGTATTGTGACAGATTATAGTGGGTTTCCTGTGGTGAATGTAACTGTCGTGGCTGATGGAAAGAAAATTGATGGCATGAAAATTACTGTAGCTGCCCAATATTCTTTCCAAATGGGCTTTAGCTGCACATCCTCATTTATTACTCTCCTGCTGGGACAAATGCCTGCAAACCTTGGTGTTACTAATACATCAGCATGCTTAGGACCTGATTTCTCAGCTCTGGCTCAAGTTCACTTGTATTTATCTGGGTGAATAATTCCTTAGATGTGACGTTATTTGACTATATGTGACTATTTGACAATATTGCCTAATAGAAGAGATACAGGATCCAACCATTAGCTTGTCCTTGGCCCAGTATGTTTATTGGCTACCTGGATGATAGAATGGGAAGCATTCCTTTATCATTTGGATGCACTGCTGATATGGTAGAGTACAAGCATAGAGTTCAGAATGATCCTGGAAGTTACAGTCCAGGAGAAGATGAGGGTAAATAGGAACTGATGCGAGAGAAAACATTTAGACAAGAACAATTCAGAGCATGACAGAGGACAGCTTGCTAAATAGCAGATAGAGCAGAAAATAATCTGGGATGTCACAAGCTGAGCATGAGTCAACTGTGGCTGGGTGTTGTGAAAAGGGAAGCGCCCCAGAGCAGGGACAGAGGGTGGGCTCTGGGACACACAGGGCCCCTCTGCCCATCAGCAGTGCTGGGCATCAGCAGGACCACTCCTGGGGTGCTGCCTGAGAAGATACAAGCCAGCTGAGGGAACATCTAGAGCAAGTCAGAAGAAATAATGAGAGGATGAATGAAGAAAGTTAAAGAATTGGGATTTTTTTTTCAGTCTAATGAAGTGATAAATGAAGGGTGATAATCTGCTTTCTTTGGAACAGAGATAATAAAAGATGATTGATGTGATTTTAATCGGGGAAGGTTATTTGATTTCAAGGAAAATATTATCAGGTAGGGGTAGGGAAGTAACAGTGGGATAGATTGCTGGGGAAGCAGTAAAGCTCCAGCATGGGGGATCACTTCTGGGTGAGTGTCAGCCCAGAAGGACAGGTCTGATCAGAGGGACCCCACAACCTCGTGAGCTCTTGCTCAGCTCTGTGCTCCTGTGATTCTGGCACTCCTACTTGTGCATTTTGGGGCTATCGGCCAGAACAAGTATTATTCACTGCAAGGGTTGCAGAACTGCCTCCTAAAATTAGACAGAGTGTTCTAAGCAGTGACAAAAGATAAATGAGTTCAAGGGAAGACATGGTGGTCATGTGGCTGCTTGGTTGGCTGGCAGAAGGGGTTTGACGCTTCAGTGCCTGACACCAATTCTGTCTCTGGGATCATCCTTTCTGTATGAGAGTTTAGTAAGGGCAGGAGAGCAATTTATACAGGAATTAAGTGGAAAAAGAAAGGAATTAAGTGAGAAAGAGCATGCACATGTAGCATGTGAAACAGATCCACTCTTTTCCTATCTGCCATCCTGTGCCTGCCCACCAGTTCTCACTTTAGAGTTAGACCTGTGTGTTGTTGTAGGAAGCATATTCCCAGACAAAATGAAGTTCTTGCAGGGGTCTAAATAGAGACAAATAAGTCTGTTCTCACCATCTCTCGTCTTTTCAGTGTTTATGTATCTATTTATTTATTCTGTGGCTTTGCCACCAAGCATAAGCTCTCTCTGAGGTTGGCAGTTGCTGTATTGTGTTTGTGTATGGGTGTGTCTGGGAGGCTGAGCACACTGAGGACACTGAACAAATAACAGTAAACTATAAAAGTTAAGCTCTTAGGCCACTTCTTGTGAAAGTGGCTGCCTAACAGTGTGTGTCAAAGCTGCATCTGTTCAACCAAACTGAGGTGCTCTGTGCTCAAGTTCTCACTGCATGTGTCATCACTGGCTTTTTATTTGTGTTGCCACATGGTCTGGGAGCCTGTAGGAATAATGGATAAACACAGACCACTGTAGGCTGCTCCCTACCCCAAAGAGCCCAAACTTGGTCCTGAATTTCCTAAGGAGCTGTGGAGCAGCTGGATAATTTTAAAAACCATTTCCATACTTGTTTCCCTTCTGTCCTGCTCTGATTTGAAGCAGTACATTCCCCAAAGGAAAGACTAAGAGGAATCAGCTCAGTCAATTTTCTTAAGGTACAAATCCCATCAAACTGAGTCATTGTACAAATTCGACACTGGCTGTGCAGATTCCAGCATCTCCCTTTGCCTACAGCACAGTGTGGTAATTATTACTGAATCATTTCAAATTATCCAGAATTTCGATGTGATTACCGTCAATGGCACTAGGTAATGTGATTTCAACAAGCTAAACACTGATATGGTAATCCTTATCACTTCTAACACCAAACAATTTAATCTTATCACCACGTGCTGATGAGATAATATATTTCAGTAGGGCTTTTTATGAATATTTTATTATCCCAAGTGGTGTTGAGATAAATCACTGATGTGAGTTACAGTATTTTGTTAGCAGTGCTGTGCATCTGACTGAGAGGACATTTTTTGAAGACTCTTAAATGACTTCTCAAAGCTATGTAATGATCTAAAAATCCATCTGATTGATCCCTGCCTAGAAGTGAGCATTTATGGGAAATATGACAATACAGAATAATTTTTTCAGTTGTTTGAGCATGAAAATATTCCTAAGTAACTTAGCACTGCTCAGATGTTTTTCTTTGTAACAGTTTGAAGGTCGCTGCTTTTGGAAGATCAGTTGTCCAGGAAGTCTCCTTGGACAAAAAAAAAGAATAAAAGCCAGTCATGCAAATTTTATTCTGTGCAGAGCTCCTTGGCAGAGAACAGGAGAGTCCCTGGTAACTGCCTCACTGCCTTTGGAAAAAGCAAGAATAAAGAGCAGGTTATAGTGATGATGGGGAAGGTTCTCAGCACAAGGACAGAAACTTGGTCTGAAGTATTTGCTTCCCTAAGCTGATGTAAGATGTTGCTTGGAGTTTGGAGAGTGGCTTTTCCTGCAGTAAGAATGAGATTTGTCAGGAATAGTTCCCATTTCTCAGACTCAGTATTGACTTTTTGCTTCCGACTGCCACCTGCTCTTCCTGCATTTCCTGGCAGGCCTGAATTCAACAGCCATGTTACACTGTCTGTATTCCCTGCAGAGGTTTGGTACAGGCAATGTGCTGCCTTTGGCCAGCCATTCCCATTCCAAAGGAAAGTGGACTCGAGCCAGGGAGAACCCTGGAAATGATGGTCACACTGTCCTGCTCAAAAGGAAGAGAGGACAAAGAAATGTCAGCAAAAATCCACCAAAACTCTAATAATTAATTTTATTAGCGTGCACTTGATAGCTGGAGCTAATTTAATCCAAATTTTAACTTTCTGCAATATTTTGGTTTCTACCTACCTGAAAAGCCCTCCTTTATCCCAGTGCCTCCTAGCAGCTGTTCCAGGCAGCTTGGAAGGGGAGTGGGCACTAACATGTTGTGTTTTAGAATGACTTCCTCCAGTTTGCTTTCCTCCCTCCCCAGGGTTGAAGATGCTCTTGGTGTGGGATGGGTGCTGTTGGAGCTGCCCCATAAAGGCCCATATGTGAGTGCTGGCTGCATTCACCGTGCTGAGAAGCTGTGGTTCCATTTCTCACCTGGGAGTAACAACCTGTTAATTCTGCTGCTGAATTTGCCTCTCCCTCCTTCAATTAATCCTGTCTTACCAAGTTCAATATGGAGAAAAGGCTATGGGTCTTATTCAGCAGCATCAAGAAATATTTTCAGCTCTTGGATTACTTAATCAGTTTTAGGAGACCAATTTCATACTGAAACAATGTTTAAGCAAACAGCAATGTTTCTTTCTGTAAGAAAATGTATTTGGAGAAGAGCTTTGGCAGTGTGGTTGTTACTGAACTCTACGGTGTCCCTTCCTGTTTTGGCTTGGAGTTTGCTGCCTTGGCAATTCCCACTGGCTCCTTACATGGCTTGGAAAGACCCTGGTCACACAGGCTGCTTCACCATAGACCCTACCTTGTCCTCCCATGAAATGGGCCCTCTGCTCCTGCCCAGCTGAATGAGCTGAAGTGGGATTCTGCAGGGACAGCAGGAGGCCCCTGCCACGGTTTGGGACTGTTAACACTGTGAAGCTCCTGTATTCCAGCCCAGAAAGAGGGCAAGGACATAAATGACTCCAGTGTTTGTTTGTTTGTTTTGCCTAAAGAAGGTTCTTTGTAAGCGTAGTCCACATGAGGATTCTTCTACCCACGTGAATAGGTCCCTTGTGTCTGAATTTAAGTCTCTGTATATTGTTCCTTGTGCAATGGCTTAGAAATACTTTGGAGGCATTATCTGGGAGCTTTTATGGCTTCTCTCACATATTTCCTCTGCCTCCCTGCTCCTACACATCCATGCACACACAGTGAGAGATGCAGGGTCAGATTCTGATCAGACTTCTGCTCATTTTATGCACACAAAACTCTTTTTGCACTTTTCTATTTTCTGAATTTCACTCATAAATCTCTTTTGGCCCCCCTAGGCAGCTCTTTGTAAACACTAATCCAACAAGAGCTGTGCCACTGAGGACCTCAGACTCCAGGAGTGATAACTGGCCAGATTTGCAGCTGGGAGCCCTAAAACACAAGCACCAGCCCATCTGTGGCCAGTTTCCCTGCCTGGTGGGGTTGTTTTGTGAAGTTGTTTCTGCAGAATCACAGCAGTGCTATTTATTCTTGATGCTGTGGATTGCATTGCAGGGACAGCCCTAACAAATCACTAGCATCTGTCACAAGCAGGTTTCCCACTTGGGTTACTCTTCATAAAAAGCTCTGGCTGGTGGCATGGAGCAGGAAGAGAAGGGCCAGATGTTTCTCCTTGAGCGTTTTCTGATTGTGTCTCCCTCAACAGTTAACCATTCCATGGTTCCTTTGGCTTCATATTTTTATTTAATGTCAATGTTAGGAAATCTTAAAGATTAAATTCTAAGAAAGCATTTTCTATCTTTCCTAGCAGAATGCATTCCAAAATGTGGCTGTGAGCTGCAACAGAATTAGGCTTTACACCAAAAAAAAAAAAAAAAAAAAGACATGTGCTCCACTCATGAAAAAGAAAATTAATTAATGGAAATTACTATAATTACTATTATAAAATGATCAGTTTTTAACGAGTAGGTGACAAGAGGACCCTGCACGGACTGTGTGAAGGTGATAGATGTCAGACCTTCTATTTGTGTGAGTCCTTTCTGTGCTATCTGGAGTTTTGGAAGTCAGAGACACAAACCATGCAGATGCTAAAAGTCTGGCAGTGGCACTCTGCCTGCAGAGCAAATCATTTTTCCAGCCCCTCCAAAGCAATCAGGGATGTGCTCTGCAATTATGCTCCCAGTGTGGCTGTCAGTAATGGGCACTGGCTCGGTTCTTGAAGCACTGTGAGTGTAAAATAATAGGTAAGTTCCTCATGATGAGTAAATTGATGCTGTGGGCAGCAACATGAAGGATTGTAGCCCCCCCATGAAATCCACTCTGTCCAGTCTGGTGTCTTCAAGATCTACATTTATTTACATCTTTGGCAAGGACACAGATTTCTTCCTTCTAGAAATTTAAGCGCCAAACTAGCAAGACATGTAAATATTTCTGAAATAAATGAGATGTAGTATAGCATTTAGGACTCCTTTAGGTACGTTTTGTGGTAATTTATGTTATGGTGATAATTTATATCATGTCCAGAAGAGCCCTCCAGAGAGTAATTCTATTCCATACTCCTGCCCAGGGAACCAGGCACAGCAGCCACCAACCACCTGAACACCCAGCAAAGCAGCTTCAGTCAAGCCCTGGGCACATGCTCTGTGAGCTTTCCAAGGCAAACCCTTCAGTCTTGGTACTCTCCAACCCACATTCAGCTAACAGAAACCTCTAGGTCTCTTGTTTTCTGGGAGTTAATGGCTTTCAGTATGACTGCTAATTAGCAGGTCACAGCATCGCTAATAGAGTTTCCACTGGTTTCTTTGCCACGACTTCAGCTTTCACGTGTGAAGGTTTCTGTCCCAAGTCAGCAGAGGTGAGCCCTGAGTGGTTTGAAATCCTGTGGTGAGTGGCCTGGTACAAATGGCTGTGAGCACTGTGTGATGATACCCATATGTGCATAAACTGGGCTGCAAGCGTGTTGTTGAGGTTGGAGGTTTGTTCAGTGAAGAAGAAAAAAGGAGAGAAGTTTGGAGAGCTCTGGAGATTCTCCTTTGCCAAGCTATGGTGATGCAGCACCTGCTTTGGTATCCGAGATTCCCACCTCCAAGGTGTTTCACCCTGGATCAGAGCTGGTGGCTGTCACAGGAGCCCTTTGAAGCTTGTTCTGCTACAGGAAATGAGAAAGAAAGGAGCTCCCAGTGCCTCGGCAGCGCTGAGCATGAGGTGCTGGCTTTCCACCAGCAATACTGGTTGTTCTTCTTTGTATGACAACAACCTGCTCAGCCTTGCAGGGCTGGGGCCTTGTCTTTTCTCAGGCGATTCCCGAGGGCAGGATTTTCAGCCAAGCTGCACCCCACTGCTCAGGGGGGTATTGAGGCTGTGTAACTTGTGTGAAAAGGAGTTGGGACAGGTCCTGTCATGGCAGCACTTCAGCTGTACAAATTCGGCTGGTGAGTGGGTGGGGGGAGTGGATGGAGGTGGGGGGTTTCCATCTGAAGTTTCATTTAAATACTGACATTTGCCAGTTATTACTGTGCAGTGGCATCTGAGCAAACTCGAATATTTTGCCTTTCCACATCTGAACAAATAACTACCGTAGTTCAGACCTCAGGGTAGTAAGTGTTGGCTGCTACTTACTTTTCAGTAGTAGTTCCTTATCTGCTTAAAGGCAATGCCATGAACCTCAATTAGTCAGTGCTTTGAAATGACAAGACACCATCTACCTTATAAGTATTATAATGTTTCTATAACATATTCTAACAAGTATATGCTTCAGTACACAGCTGCACACTCAGCAGTAGACCAGAAATGCTTCCTAAGGGAAATAATCCATGAGTTTCTGTCCCCATGGCACAAGGAAATCTTCATCAGTTTTAAATTTAGAGTGTGTGTACTTCCAGAGCATGGATACCCCAGCTAAGAAAGACAGAGTACAAATAGTTTCCAAAAAACCCCAATATTTGGTGTAGTGTAAAACCTCTGCACAATCTGATTGCAGTGAAGAGCAGGACTGGAGGCAGATGGAGCAGGTGTAGCATCATTGATTTCTGATTATTTCCTCCAATATCCAGCCCAGGAGCTCCTGGTTGCTAAGAGTGTGCTGTGCACACTATAGTTGTTCTTTTACTCTGATGTATTGGAGACGAAGATGAATCTGACTTCCTCATTTTGCTTTCAGCCAGTGCTGCCAGTGGTGAATTAAATGCTTGGCTAAATTAATAAGTCATAATGTTTTTGGGCCATGGCCAGAGAGCTGTCTCTGGGTGCTTTGCACACGAGCATGGCAGATATGTTATCCTGGGGATAGAGTGACAGCTCCCAAGGCTGTGGTGAAACGCAATCTGGATGGGACAGGGGCAGCCAGTCGGGAAGGAGCACCCAAAGAGGTAACTGGCTCACTTGGCTAATCCCCAGCAGCCCCAAAAACTCAAAGCACCCGGCCTGCTTGGGTGTGGGAGCTTACATTTGGCGAATTTGAGAGTTGTGACCGTGGCACTGAAGTTTTGCAGTGATGGAAAGTGGTTAGGGATATGGATATTTAGTTTCTGTGTTTTGCCCACTTCAGTCCTGGGTCTGTCCCTGGCTCAGCTCAGCTTGGGTGTGGATTGGCCAGAGCTGTCACAGAACAGGGCTCTCTGGTGTGGTCCTTGAATGTGGCTTTGCACACCTCACTGCCCAAGGGGTGCCCTGGCCGAGCAGCACCAGCCCTTTGGTGTCTCTGTCTCTGAAGTCAGCAGAACAATGACCCTGTGAGAGCAGTCTGAGGGCACAGCAGCAGCTCAGCCAGCTGGGAGGATGGGATGGGATGAGGCTGGGACTGCAGGGCTGGGCTAGGGGTCTAGTTAGTGACACCCCTGCCAAGCTCTTGACTTGCTTTGGCTGTAATCCCACACTCACTTGTGCCACTGGCCCCTGTCCAGTCTTCACCCTGTCTGGGGCTATCCATGCCTCACACCTCAGCTCCCACCACCATCCCAGAGACAACGAGGATGGATGGGTGAAACACTGACCAGCTGACCCTGGGGATGGATGGGTGAAGCCCTGACCAGCTGACCCTGGGGATGGATGGGTGAAGCCCTGACCAGCTGACCCTGGAGCATGGGCTCACAGAGCTACAGAGAGGCCATGTCCAGCCACAGAGCGTCTGCACAGCAGCAGATCATCTTTTAGGAGTTCAAAATAGCTTTCAATGAACACATATGCCTCAGAACTAAGTGCTTGGTGCCACCTGCAGAAATAAAAGGAGAACTACTCATGCCTGTTTGCTGCTTCTCTGACAAACAGTTCCAGCCAGAAGTGGTACAAGCACAAAGCTGTCCTCTACATTCAGATTTCATTCTGATTTCATGGGACTATTTTCCTTAAAAGCCTCTGATGCAGTACAGCTCTTCAGAAATCATCCACTTGAACACACTGCAGAGCTGAACACTAGAAATTAAATAAGATGCAAGCCTGTGTGGAGTGACTAAATGTAGGATACAGCACAGAAGGATGCTATGTAATATCTGATCTGGAATTTGGCTCCAGTGGGCTGTGGCAGAATGGATTAAACCAAGAATTATGAATACTTCATGTGAGGAGGAGGGTGCATGGACTGCAGACTCGGTTAAAGCTGGTGGTTTGCTTACCACTGGGATCTTGGAAGTTGAATAAAAAGACTAATTACCACCTATTTCTATAATGAGAGGTGAGGGTGGATGTTTTTCTTTGGTTTCCCAGCCAAAACAATGGGCTGCATGTCAAAGCTTGTACTTGCAAAGGCAGAGGGCAGAAGATTTGGATGTTATGTGTGTCAGTGAGCAAAGGAGTCATCTAATGGACTCCTGAAATATCAGGAGGAGAGACTTGGGTGCAATGACTCTGGTTTGGAAAAGGTGAATAGGGCTGCTTGGTGCTCTTCTGTGTTCAGGGAAACAAGGTTCAGTATCATTAAAAATCTAACTTTTTTGCAGCCTCTCTTCCCAGTGGGAACAATCTAGTGAGGCCCTGGTTAATGTCTGCTGTAAATCAGCTGAATGTACACTTTTCTGACTTGAGCAGGGTCCCCACCCCTTCAATTATCACTCCTCCTCATGTACAAACATTAAAGCAAAACTCAATTAGAAGTGAGCTAGAAGAGCACAGTTAAAAGCTTGCTTCAGTTCCCAAATGCCCTGAGCAGAGCAGGTGGGACATTCTGAAGGGCTGCAAAGGCACATCCTTCAGCAGGGATCAGGTCCAGGTCTAGATTTTAGCAACTCCTGTGCCCCAGGAATTCCAGACACACTTTGGGCCATGGCTTGTTTCTGCCCTGAGCAGTGACAGGATGGATGGGGCTCTCCTGGCAGAGAGGCTTCCTTGGCCATTTCTGAGGATGGGTTAGACCCAGCACCTGCTCAGGGGGGGATTCTGGCAGCACAGATGACAATGGCATAAATGCCACTGGCTGTCAGGTGTGGCTTTTCTTCCAGAAAGGACATTTTACTGGAGGTGTGTTGGGAAGTCTTGTATTTAAGTCTTTTGCTCTGTTGTCTGAGCAAGGTCCTTGCCCTGAAATGGGACAGGGACACTTTTTCCTCAAAGCAATGCTACTGCAGCTGGTAAATACCAAACTCCTCCTTTACCTAAAACCAGGGCTTTTTTTTGTTGTTTTTTTCCTTGAAATAATCTTGGTTGGCACATCTTGTTCCACTGACTTACAGGGTTTGGGCTTTCACATCCTGGAAATCTGGTATCTCTCTAGAGCAAAAAATAAACTCATATCAGGACAGTTCTAGGTGATAGTTAATGTCAACTTTGTAGAAGTATGCATTGAAAACCAGTATATCTAATATTTATATGCATGTATGTAGATTTTAGATTGGATATTAGGAAGATTTTTTTCACTGCAAGGGTTGTCAGACACCTCAACGAGCTGCCCAGAGCAGTGGAGTCACCATCCTTGGAGGTCTTAAAAAAATGTGTGAATGTGGCACTTGGAGACATGGATTAGTGATGAACTTGTCAGTACAGGGTTAACAGTTGGACTCATCTTAGAGGTCTTTTCCAACCTTCAAAATTCCAACCTCTCTGATTCTCTGATATCCTCCAGGCATCTGGTGAAAATGAAAGGGCGGCAAAAAGCTTTCGTCCCTTAAGTCTGTTTTTCCTATTCTGATGAGATTGTTTATGTC
Source organism: Polioptila caerulea (assembly GCA_013397295.1). Classification (NCBI taxonomy): domain Eukaryota; kingdom Metazoa; phylum Chordata; class Aves; order Passeriformes; family Certhiidae; genus Polioptila; species Polioptila caerulea. The sequence goes on from VYXF01006619.1 coordinate 360,709, forward strand.
AATATTATTTCAGTAATATTTCAAAACAGAAACCTGAACTATATTAAAGCAGTTTATATCTTCATTAAGATGGGGGTTTTTTTTTGAACCACTGAAAAGCAACCTTTCTCTTGCCTCAGGACTTAATAATTATACAACTGAAAATGGAAATTATGCTGAGAAGGGACATAACGAGATCTTGGGGGTGGGAGATCTTAGTATCAATCTTACAAATACAAATAGTGAAATCCTGTTGCTATTTTTAACAGCCTGCCTCAGTTAAAAAAGGAAAAATATCAGAAGATGTAGAAAATGTGAAGAGGAAGTACTGCAGAGTGAACCCAGAGGATTGCTCAGAAAGGAAATGACTCAGGCAGTCACTAAGTAAAGGCAGCTGCCTATTTACAGAAGAATTCAAAGAGTTAAAGGAGAAATTCCCAAACAAAATATCCCCAGCAGAGTGTGGATAGCATAAGGATGCCTTAGAATAAATGTGTCTGAATGAAACCACAGAATTGCCTGAGGTTTGCCCTGGGTGGCAGGGATAAAACAGCCCCAGCCATGGGCAGCAATCAGAAGCCACAGGACAAACCTTCAGCTTCAGCAGACACTGGTGATGTGGGCACTGCTCTGGGGGAAGGAATTCATCCTCTGGCAGCCAGGACAGGAACCCTGCCCAGGACCAACCCCTTTTCCCAAAGTGATGGACGGAGTGGGTTGAGGCACACTTGTACAACATCCAGCTGCTCTGGCCTTCATCCTTCCATCCCTCAACATCCTTCCCATCTTCCTCTTTCTCCCTTTGAAGGCCATTTGCAGGCTTAGTTTGGAGGATCTCCTGGTGGGAGGGCATGGCTCCTTTTTCCAGCCTGTGGGGTGGGGACTCACTGGGATCTGCTGGCAGAGTTTGTGTGTGTGCTGCACGCTCTCTGCATGGGAGGTGCACCAGCATCCCCAGCACCTTCAAGGCAGGCCACAAGGCAGCGTTTCAGGCTCCCAGGATCTACCTGAGCATGACTCCTTTTCCTTTCCTTCTCACCAGATATAGAGAGGGGAAAAGGCCCTTCCTCTCATTCATATCTAGTAGGTGTAATTAGTGAGCAAAAGAACTTCCCTCTTAGCAAGACATCATGTAAAAAGGTTCCCAGCATTGCTTGTTAATAAAATGAACCCTTGTAATAAATCATAGCCTGTAAGGTGTGTTACAGAGAATGCACAGAGAGCTGTTTGGGGGAAGCAGAGGCTGGTGTGACAGCTCAGTGTCCTGTTGGTGGTGACAGTCCCTGTGGTTTGGGTCTCTGCACGACCAGGTCCCGTGGGAGGGAGCAATTTATATCCACTTATGGGAGCCACGAGTCTCACCCTGTCGTGTGTTACTGCAAAGCTTTTGCACAGTTGTTGTTCACATCAAGTGAAATTGTTATTATCGCTTTAAGAAGTTCCCCAGCTGCAGGGAATGAGAAAAGCAGTGATGATTCGATGCACTGAATCCAAGCTGTGGAAAAAATCTCAGCTATGGCACTTCTCTATTTGAGTTTCTGCCTGTTGGGGGTTAGGTTTTTTCAGGAAATTTCTTCGCATTTGTTGTCAGGGAGATGGAAAATAGCGATCAAGAGACAAAAGAGGAAGCCAAGTGCCTTGACATACCCCCTGAAATGGCTCTGGGGGAGAGAGGGGAGCGGGAATGTTTTGGCAGTTTCCTAACCGGGGGTGGTCACCCTTTGCCCGGTTTCGGAGGGGACAGGGTGTGGGTTTTGGGCGCTGCATTTCTGCTGCTCAGGGAGAGCGCGGCGCTGCCCCGCTGCTGCCGGGCCCGGGCGGGCGGGCACGGACAGCGCCGGCTGCGGCTGCGGCGCCGGGGGGATTCCCTCCGGGCGGAGCACTGAGGGTAAAAAGGGTAAAGAGCGTACAAAGTGTATAAGGTGTACGAAGTGTATAAAGAGTGTACAAAGTGTAAAGACTGTACAAAGTATAAAAAGTGCAAAAAGCCCCGGCGCTTGCCGGGTGCCCGAGGCGGTCACGTTGCCATCTCTGGGCTGCAGTGCCGCGTTTGGCCCGCGGGCGGCAGCAGCGAGCGCGGCGGGCGGCGGCGGTGCCGCGGGCCGTCACCAGGGGGCAGCAGCGATCCCGGGCGCGGCCCCGCGGGGCCGTCCCTGTTCCTCCACAGAGATCACATTTTCTCCCGTTTTCAAGCCCTTTATTGCTTCGTTTGTACCATTTATGTGTACAAAACTTGTATTTGTATTTTCAAGCCCCTACGTGTCTGTATGTGTGCGACCGAAACCAAAAAGTGACCCAGAGACATAAAAAATCCGTTTAAGGCTCATGAGGACCGGGCCGGAGAAGCCGTCAGGCCGCGCAGCTGGGGCCCGGCGGGAGCGGGAGCCCATCGGGTTCTCTTTGGATATCCCCCTCCCTCAGAGCCCCTCGCCCAGGGCAAAGGGACAGTAACGGGGCTGATAAGGGCTCATTCTGTCACACTCGTGACATTCCGTCAGCAAATTCCTTCACCTGGGGCCCTGCCGCTGCCCCTGCCCAGGGGCCACCTCAGCGGGTGTTTGCAGAGCAGCCCTGGCCACCCCGGACGGGAACCGAGAGCTTGGAGCTGCTGGACAGAGGTGGAGTCCATCTAGAGAGCAGCAGGGTCTTTCTGTCCCCGTATTTATTTCCGTAAAGTTGCTATAAAGGTATAATAGAATCGTGGCTAAGGGTATCCTGTAAAATCAGACAGCTGAGTTTTACCATCTGGGCTTCTTAGTAGCATAAGCAAATAATAGATCTGAAAATACTCTGCAGGAGGAAAGCATGACATGAAACAAACATTTATTAAAAAGGACTGTACAGACAAATTAAACAGATCTCACACTGTTACTCCTAGGAGGCACAGGAGTAAAATACTGAAAACACAGAAGCCAGTGAAAACACCAGATATTGCTAGAATACCTAAATACTAAAATGAAAATGTATGCTGGAAGAATTAGAAAACTATAAAATAAGTGAATAAAAGCACTTTTTATATATTTAAAGTGCTAGTGAAGTCTTAATTTCTTCAATAGTATGCTATTTAAAGTAACACATCAATGTCTATTTAAAATTTAGATTATGTAAGTTGAAGCGACTGTCAGCTTCAGTCAGGGCCCTGTTTGGAAAGCTAAGGTTGAATTCAGGAAGTGCAAGTATTTAAATTTGCCTTACATTTACTCTGTAGTTAATGGTGTCCTTGGCACTAAAGTTTGAACAACTGATCCACCCCAGACTGAGTATGAAAATTTCTATAGCAAAGCATTTAGATACAGTACAGTACCATGAGCTTAGGGTGGATAGTATGGTGAAAGGCTTGGGATTTTGGTTTTTTCTGTTTGGTTGCAGAACAGGATTATCCTTTGAGGCAAGTGATGAACCAGGAAAACACCCTGGAAACCATCTTTACCGAGTGAAATCAGTTATTTTGTTGCTACTTGGATACCCTTTTAAAAACAGAACAACAAACACAGGGTTAAAACAGACTTATAAAAGTAATATAAAAGTCTCCTAAGCTTTGAGGAGGGTCTCATTGTGGCTATTCAGACAATTTGACCCAAACATGAATAAATTTAAGTGAAGAAGTATCCACAAAGACTTCAGATACAAAGGAAGAAGCCATTGTTGCTCCATGAAGCAAAAATGCAGTAGACTTGTGATAAGAATTGTACTTCAGACAGCTTCCTCTTCTGTCTGAACACCAAGAAATCAATATTTCATAATTATTCCTCCAGCCTCTTGAGAGAGTTGCCTGGGAGAAAAGAGCCTGGGGCTGTCACGAGAAGAGTTCTTCTGTTAAACTCCTGTGATTATTCCATGAGAGAAAAGAATACTCTTTCCCTATGAAAGACACTGCTCCCCTCCCTGCCCCCAGCCCCGTGGTCCCCTAATACATAATACATATTTTATCTCCTTGAAATGGCTGGAATCAGAATATCCAAAGTATGAAGGGACCCATAAGGATCAAGTCCAACTCCCTGCTCCTCACAGGACTACCTAGCATTAAACTATGGCTAAGAGTGTCATCCAGGTGCTCCTGACAGGTTTGGTGCCTTGGCCACTTCCCTGGGCCACTGGACCACTGACCAACCACTCTGTCAGAGAAGAACTCTTTCCTGGTCCAACCTGAACTTCCCTCAATGCAGCTTCATTTTATTTCCCCTTACCCTCCTGCTGGTCCTCAGAGGGTGATCAGCACCTCCTCCCCTGCTTGCCCCTCGAGGAAGTTGTAGGCTGTGATGAGGACACTCCTCAGCCCTCTTTTCTCCAAACTGAACAAGCCCAGTGTCCTCAGCTGCTCCTCAGAGGTCTTGTCCTTGAGACCTTTTGCAATCTTGGTCTCACACCTCCTCTGGAACACTGAAATAGTCTGAAGTCCTTGTGCTGAGGCATCCCAAACTGCCCCCAGTGCTCAAGGCCTCAGTGCAGGGCACAGTGAGACAATCAGCTGGCAATGCTGTGCCTGATGTACCCCAGGTTATGGCTGGCCCTTTTGGCAGCCTTTTCTCCAGTTACACTCACTCTCAGCAATGCTACTCACATGGCAGAACTTCATAAAGGACATGAGAATTTGTAAATACAACTGATGCAAACACAGTATGTCATACTCACTTTAAAAAAAAACCAAAACCCAAATCCTAACCTTGTAAAACACAAGAGCACATGAGACTAGTTTAAAAAAGTAAAAATACAAAACTGTTGTACTAAATTAGTAAATGGTGCATCTTTAGGTATACTTCAGTTCAGGGATCTCCCAAGAAAGAAAGAACCTGGCAAAGTAACAGTGAAGTGAGAACAACTAGGACTAACCCTACCTATTTCAGAACTGTAAGTCAAAGTCTCTACAAATCAATCCCTCTATTCCCACTACTCCATTGCAGATCATTCATCCACTCCATTGTCACTACTTCTTAAATTTATGTACAACTACCATCAAAGTATGCTGCTCTCATGTATGCACTTTGGGGAAGCCCACATACTGTCTTTTAACTCTGTGCATTTTCCCTTCAACTCCACAGGAATTGCCCTGAACAGGGCACAGAGCATGTGGCCACTCTGACATTGAAAACAGGAGAATCCAGTATTTGTGCTACCAAACATGCAAAACACACTATTGCCATTTGGAGCATGGAGACAATCTTCCATTATTGCTATCTCAGAGACCAAAACCCTGTAATTCAGCTAGCAGAATCTGCTCTTCACATAATTTCAGGGGCAGATAGTCCACGTTCTGTCTGCTGTTGACAAATGTTGATTTGACTATGTAACATTAAAATGGGGGAATATCTCCTGAACCTGGCTGAAATTTTAGGACTACAGTCAGTAAATCACTCGTGTACCTTGTGGCAGACTTAGGAAATTAATGGCTACATGTGTGATTTGGCCAGCAAAATTGCATCATGTGGATTTATTACCGTTGCCAGCATTTGGCAAAGTTCTTGGAGCAGAGACTTGAGGCTTCCCTGTTCTTCCTATCTAACAAGCCAAATTCTCAATACAACCACTCTAACAAAATAGTAGAGAGAAACCTGGGCTGAAGAGAGGAGAATGTGAAGAAGCAGTTCCTGTGTCCTGGAGTTAATGAAAAGAATATTCAACTGTTGAGATCAACTTAGGCAACAAAGGTGGTCACAAAACTGGGATTAGAGATGAGTAAATTTCAAGTGCCACTTCTGTAAGTGGATCACTGCCATCCTCCCATTGCAAGAACTGTTGTTACATGACATGAAACAAAGGGAAGACACACAGGGAGTGATCTACTCCAGATGCCTTAGTCAGGATTCTTTTGGCACACAGGGAACAAGAAAACAAACTCGCCTGAAGTAAAGCTGAAAATGACCTATTAAAAGACAAAAAAATAGAAAGTTTTGGTTGAGGGATGACAATGACACCAAAGCTTGTTGGTTGTGGTGAAATACATAATTTTTAGTTGACACTGTTCCTCATGCATATTGCTGAACTTTCCTATGCTCCAGTGGAGGATATGTCTGCCAGATTTTGGCTGTAGAAACCAGGAACAGAAGACATGCAGAGTGGCTGATGTGCAGTCTGTGCACATAGAGATCTGGAATATATCCTGCATGTTTCCTAGAGAACCACCTAGTGCTGGTCAGCCATAGAGCCCAGGAGGACCACAAATACATTTCATTTCAGCCTTGTTCTTAAGTCAGTCTTCTGACTGCTGAAAATAATAACCTGTTAAGACGTTAAAGCGTGACAAATTACGTCATTTTTAGAAATTCATACACAGCCAGCACCTTTCCAAGTTTTAAGTCAAGTTTGAGGGAATGGTACAATCAACTTCAGTAAATCAAAACTCATGTGTATCCTTAATGCATTGATTTTATCTATAACAAATCTCATTTTCCCTGAACATTTCCTGTTTTAAAAGAGTTCTATTGGATACCCAAACCTAGTCTTATGAGATTGGAAAACAAATTATTCTTCAGTGAAACAAACAGACAGTCTGCTATTTCAGCACTTCAAATAGACTCCTGTTATCAGGAGAAAACAGAATAATCATTTAGTAACATCTGTTTTTTAAAAAGAAAACATAAAAGCATTTGTGGTAATCACATTTGGTCAACAGAAATAGCCTGACATTTAGGATACTTGCACAAAGAATTCCAGTTTGCTTAGGAGTACAAAAGATGGAACAACTGAAATGTTAAACTGTAGCACCAGTAATATTTACTTTCCTAAAACCAAATCCTAAAGGCTGGAAGGAACTTAGAGCAGGAACATTGTGCTTACATTGCATTTAAATAGAAAACAATGAGACGGTCATACTTGAGTCTGCAATTCAGTAAAGTCTGGGCAAATTTGCCATTCTACTGGAAGAGCACTGGGACAGGTCACACAGCTTGTCAGCCTTCTGGATTTCATTCATCCTGTTTCCTCTTGGGCTTTTTGGGATTCCGGGATCGGCTCTTGGCTTTGCAGAGAGGACATATGGGCGCGTTCCGATGGATTTGCTGGTGACACGACAAACATGCCTGAAATGCAATTGCAGCCTCTTGTTACAAACATCAAAGCGCCCTTGGTACACTCTAAGTTACTGTACAGACAGAAACAAGGCTCCTTGCCTTCATAGGCAATCTGGTGCTACATTCTATACAATCTAGGTATGTGGATTCTAATTTCAGCCCAGCTGAAAAACAGGAGCGCCTCATTGAATTGAAACTACATTTCTGCAGATGTGTGGTTCCTACATCTATCAGTAGCTTTAAATTCTACTTTGTGTTAAATGTTACAGTGATGTTTTAAAGGTGTTTACCTGCCTGATGGCTCACTGAGTCGGAGGAGTTACAGTGATGGACAACTGCAATGTCATAGAATTGAAGGCAGGAGCAGTGATTGGATCAATTCCACATATTTAACACAAGGTACAGAACTCTGCCCTTTTGCTCCACACTAAGCCCTTTCATTTATGATTGACTGAAGCCTGTTACTTGCAGAAAGGCTTTCCAACTGCCTAACTACAGATAGTAAGTATATTACTTTGGGGTGTACCTGCATCAGTTTGCCGCCTTAGTGACTCTTTGGAACCTGGGTGGGATGAATATCCCTCTGTAACTTCTTAACTCTTCTCTCTACATAAGGAGCTGAGTAAAACTGTCACTTAAGTGCCTGTGGTTATGTCATATTAATCCACATGTTACTCTTGAAGATCCCAAGTGCAAAGCAATCACCTCTCCTAGTAATTTATACTTTTAGTAATTCCCCTCATAAAATATGTGCATTGCTTTTAATATGACTCCATATGGCATTAACTAAGAGCCTTTCTCTTTTGCCAAGGTTTTTTTGTTTCTTACATGCCTTGCTCCCATGTGAAACACAAGAGAGTGGGAATTGCCTACATCTCTGCTGAGGGTGACTCTTAAATCCTAAAAGATTCTTATCCTTAACCCTTGGTGACTGGTGCTACTACTTCAATCTACTGCTTGCTCTTCTTTTGAACCACTGCAAGAAAAATCGGAATCAGGACATGAAATTTTTCCTTTTTGCAAACACTGATCACTTTCTAAACATAATGCATTTCAATGACAAAAGGGAAAACCCAGCACATTCCATCTCCTGACCTTCATTGGAGGTGGCTGCTGTCTGAAAGTTGCTGTCTGTCTGGTATCTTGCTTCCTGGCCACTTGCAGCTGTTGGGCAGCTGCTGCAGCTGCAGCCAGAGACTCTGGGATAGGAGGCTCCTGTGGTTCTGTCTGCCATTCTGCTTTCTGCTTTTCAAAGTAGCTAGACAAAAGAATGACAAACAAAAAATGTAACCATCTTCTGGGGTATTTCATTAGCCTGTAAAGGATATTTGGTGTTAAAATAGAGTGGATCAAACTTCCTTATCATGTTCCTCCACTAGAGTCAAACTGCCAAATTACCTACACATTGACTAGTTCATAAAAAGAATATGTGGTGTTTTCTTCTGCATTTCTACACTTCAGCCAGATTCCAGGCCAGATAGAAATCTAGTAAGATGAAAAACAGACAACATATATAGAAGAAAAATAGACAACAGCTTCAGATGCACCTCTGTCAAACAGTTTTTCTATTTTACTCTGTTAAAATTAGTAACTTTTGTACACAACAAATTATTTAACAGATTAATACATTCTTTGTAGTGTCAAGGTGTTTGGAATGTAAGTCAACATTTCTACAGAAATACAAAGGAAATCTTGAAAACTGTGTGCCTGTGAAAACTATGTTAATTGTGCTGGGCAATAAGAGAAATATATGCTTATTAAAACATCCCTTGCATTTAAAACTGATCTGTTAAACAAAGGGCGCTGTTCTTTGAATAGCAGCTAATTCTACCACTCTCCCCTGCCTAAATTACATGTGAAAACGAGACTGTGATTTATTATCCAAATCTATCCACATCTCAGGGAAACTTGTTGACAGTCACAGGTATTTGGCTAAAAGCCATTGCCATGTGCAGGCAGAAGAAAGTAAAACTCTGACTAGCAGCAGCACAACCCAACTGAAGAATACTTGGTTTGTATCCCTCTCATGTATTGCCTCCTACTATGGCTTGCTAAAGAAGGAATTTTCAGGGAAAAAGAAAAAGATAGAAAAAGCAACATATAGTATAAAACCTCGAAGGTCAAGCACCCTTGTATGTTTGCATGTGGTGTGTAGAGTTTGCAGCTTGGAATAACCTAAATTTAACTTGGAACAAATTCAGACTGAATGCTATCAAATACATGTCCTCCACATCCCTTTTTTGTTAACTTTTGTTTTTCATGCTTACCTCTTGATTTTTTTTTTTTCTTTTCACCTACCAACAAAATTAAAATGAGAAAATGACCAGCAGAATTGAAAGCAAGCATGAAGCCAGATAATGTTTGCTTTGGAGACTTACTCAAGGGAGAGTTTCTCTTCCTCTTCACATAGGTCTGGCAGCCTCTGCAACCCCAGGGTCATTCTCAAGGCATCTACGTGCTCCTTCAGGGGCTTGTACTCCTCGTGGAGCCGGCGAGTAGATTCCAAGAGCTTGTTGAGATCGTTCTCAGACTGCTTGATGGTGTTCTCCATCTGAAACAGGAGGTTGGGCATGTTTTTAAACAACTGCTCCTCTCTGACTGAGCAACAGATTGCACCAGAAAGAAGAGGTTTTTCTCTTTCTTTTTCAAGTTGGAAAAGGTTTGAGACAATGTAAGAGTGAAGCAAAGAATTAAGATATTGGGAGGATGAAAAATGGGAAGAGGTGAAGCAGCAGAAAGTGACATATGAGATGCACTTTCATTTTAAAAAGGTGCACTCAACCCATAGGACGTTCTGAACAACAGAAAAAGCAGAGAGACAGGCTACAGATAAAGTTGGCAAGTGAGGAGCTATGGAAAACTCTCAAGAGACATTAAAAAAGAGCTTAAAGTAGCATAAAATAATTTTCTGTGTTTCTAAGATACCTGAACACTGACTGGCAGAAGTGAACAAACAAGCTAAGGAAAGGTTTCTGCTTCTCTTACTGCAGCAAGTGAAAAAAGCAGCAGAGAAAAGGACAATCTGAGTGGAAAAAGAGAGGAGGATGAAACAGAGGCTGAGGTTATGCAGCTGAACAGGGGAGCAGGCATTTGAAGTCATAAATAAATGCAGTTTGCACATTCAGTACATAGCTTGTACTTTTTTACTTGGAGCTTTTTTCTTCCAGTGCGACACAGAGATACCTTTGGAGCTAAAAACCCCATGTAAGTGTCCTAATATGACATAAAAAATGTATTTTAAAATATATTCCCTATTTAGACTGTCTAATTGGCTAATCTTCCCCAGTTTATAAATTGTTTTTTCTCTTATTTATATTAATTCCCTTCAGGCTGGTGCTTCTTGATGTTTGGTGATTCCATTCAGTGATGAAGGCCAACTCTTACTATGAACTTAACAAACATTATGTATTTTCTCAAAATCTCTCAGTCCCTCCTAGCTGCCAAAGTTTCTGTTTCTGGGTGCTAAATGAGAAAACACTACCAGGAAGCAATGTTTTCTGAGGAACAGCTGGAGTGGTATCATTGTGGCTACTGGTAAAGTCATAGCCACAACAGGCTTGGATATCTATCCTCTCAGTGCAACAGCTTACTATGACAACATTATAAAATATCCCTACAAAGGGATAAAAGAACAATTATCCTGAGGTAAATGTACTTTGCACTCTGGGTAGGATCCCAGGATGGTGTTGTAAAGTCCCCACCCTCGAAGCAGTGATGGCTCTCTCACGTGCACAGCTCCCCAAACTGTGCAATGCTTCCTGCCCAGCTGTGTCTGAGCTGAGCTGGGCTCTCACATACCACATTAATGTCAGCGTGGATCAGTCGCAGCTCCTCCACGTGGGCCATCTTCTCCTGCAGCAGCAGGTCCATTTCTTGTTTATATTCTTTCAGGTGCCTCTCCTCAGACTCCAGGGCTTCAAATTCTGCTTTCAGTCTTGCCTTTATTTTTTCCATCTGCAAAGTCTTATTCCTGAATCCCAGTGATAATTAAAAAGATAGAGAGACAACAGTAAGTCACTGACACATATTTTTGTGAGGTGTCAGCTTATATGGGATTAGATAGATGAAAGGAGGCAATGGCAGCAATGGACAAGCACGAGACTAAACGTGTCTGAGAGAAGGTGAGGTACAAGGAGAATATTGAATTGTAATGCCAGATCTTTTGCTGAGCTTTTCAGTGGTAAGAGAATTCCTGTACTGAATTATGAAATTAATAGAATGTTTTCGTGCTTTAACAGAGCAGTGCAGAAAGCAGGGTCAGCCTCTTGGACAATTAATTATGGCTACATATTCCAAGTGTCATAGCTAGTAATATGACCTGGGTTCTTCCCTCTCTCACTTCAGCAGTTTATAAAGCTGCAAGAGATAAAAACAGGATCATAAATAACTTCTACAGTATGTATCCAGGAGCAGGTGGTCTGGGCAGGGATAATGTGAATGAAGGAGATTTGAAACAGAACAATTAAAAAATTCCTGTTTCCTCTCTTGTATTTATGACATGTATCTGCATCACTCATCAGTAAATTCACTCTCATTCTCTTTTATCTCCTCCCAGCCATTGAGTCTTTAGGTATTTAGTTTATATCTGTGGAAATATTTAATGCATATAAATAAAAATGTGCATATATGTCTGGATTGTGGGCACACAATGGATTTACTGAAAGCAGTATTCCCTTGACTACAAATTATATGTCTTTATAGATACAGATATGGATATAAATATCAGATTCCAGATTCAAAATCAGATTCCCACCTCCCTTCAAAACCCAGCTAAGCTGCCTTTAATACATGATAGACATCAGCTACAGAAATGGGCAAGTTCTTTGATTTTGTTCATGAAGATTTCTTTCCCCTCTGTCTGTAGAATACATGGAATGCAGATTAAAATAAAGTCTGCTAAATCTATCAAAGGTGAATCAGTAAAATAAGAAAATCTCATGCTTATTTTGAAGGAAACTCTTCATAGAATGCAAGCTTCTTTTAAAAGATTAATAGGTTTATTTGATCAGATCTAGTTAAAGGTCACTCAAAATGGGCATCAATATTGCAAGCAGGACTGGTTTTTTGACACTGATATTTTAATTTAAAATACATTCAAGCAACTTTTTTGATACTTCATTGTACACAAAAGCTAAACATCACCTTTGCTTTACCTTATGCCACAAAATAATAGCAAAAATCTACCAAGTTTAGTTAATATATGACCTTTGAATATGTGATCAGAAAACTGAATGCACAGTAAATTTCCAAACACAGGATATCACTCTCACTGAAAAAAAAAAAATTTAATTAGGTCTTACAGTAATTGGACCACACACTGTAGTAGGCCATACTTAGACCTGTTTTCTAAAACAGAGCCTGTGTACCAGTTGAGTAGAAAATCATTGTTATTACACTGTCACATCTGTTTCTACAAACAGTTTGGGGATACTGGACAAATATTTTTGCTTGATCTTTGCTCACCTTCTGTGGTACTGTGTGAAGAAGGCTGAGGCCCATACTCTGCTGCCTAATTCACTTGTTCCACAGACAAAGTGTGCTTCTCAGAGATGCTGTAACCAGCCAGAAGTCCCTGAGACCCCCTGGTGACTGTGATTCCTCGCCAGCCCTCTCTCCTCTCTCTCTCTGAGCCCCTCTGGACATCATGTCCCAAAACACTTCTCATCCCCAGGTGCCTTCCACCTCCCAGCTGCATTCAAAATCCCTCCTGTACTCTCTAATAAGTTCTGGCTGTCGGCTGCTCCACTTCCAACCAGACAGCTCAGGCCTAAGCCAAGGAGTGGAAATCCCTACCTAAAGTTACGAGAAGCGTTCCCAGTGCGGGCATCTCTGCACCCTGCCTGGCTTTTCACGAGCCCCCTCTTCAGAGCATCCTGCAACTCACCCTACAAAGGGTGCTTATACAAATTCCTGGTGTTTTTCACTGCATGAACCGCAGCCCGAGGCAGCTCGGGCCTTGTGGCAGGAGGGGATGGCAGAAAGAGCCGCGGTCCGGTGCGTCCCCATCCCCGGGCGGGGCCAGGAGCGGCAGGCAGGGACATCTCCGCCGGCTTCCCTCGCTCGCTCCCCGCCCCTGCCCGAAGGGGAAGGAGGGCAGACAAGGCTCAGCCGCTCTCCTCTCGTCCCCCACACGGATCCACCGTTCCCCGGAGGGCCCGAACGCCGCCCTCCACGGGGGATGGAGGGATGGATGGATGGATGGATGGATGGATGGATGGATGGATGGATGGATGGATGGATGGATGGATGGATGGATGGAGGGATGGATGGAGGGATGAACGGATGGATGGCTGTCCTGCACCCCTGCGGGGCTCTGCCGGTGCCCGCAGCGCTGCCCAGCCCTGTCCTGCCCGAGGGCACGTCCACCCTCGGATTTGGGTGTCCGACTCTGCTTTCCTTGCCATCCCCGCTTCCTTCTCAGCCCGACAAGGCTCCTGCTCGGGAGCGAGCGGGGCAAAATAACATATTCAGAGCCTCATGAATATGAGATACTAATTCGAAGGACTTAAAAACAAACAAACAAACCAACAAGCCAACCCCTACGACAGCCGCGGCCCGACACCACTCCCCCCGGCTGCGCTGGGGCTGCTCGGTCCTTCCCACCCGCGCACTCCGCCTTCTCGGGGGATCGCTCAGGGCTGGGGCTCTGGAAATGCGCGACCATTACCGCCCTCCACTCCGCATTCCAGCCGCGATTCCCAGCAGCAGATGCTCCCTCCCTGCTTAGAAAAAATGTATTTTGAGCTCTCGTCTTAAAGCCCGCGGTAGTTTAGCGGCACAATAGCTACTTTCAGATGGATGCAACTCCTCCGCTCCCCCGAGGAAAAAGCTGCTTCACGTAACCGATGGGGCACAAAGCAAACATACCTGATCTCCTTGATGCTCTCGAGTTTGCACATTATTTCTTGCTCATCTGCCATGCTTTTTACTCCCGATTTACACCTCCCGCGAAACGTGCAAAATGCCACGGGTTAAAAAAAAACAAAACCAAAACGAAACCAAACCAAAACAAAAAAACATACAATAGACACAATGTAGTCACCCCCTCCTCGCATCTGGGCTCTGAGCCTGTGCGGCAGACTCTAGTGGGAGCTGTGGGACTTCGAGTCCGGGTTCCTACTGCTGCCCAGGCACACAGGCTGCAAAACGACTACAACACCCACAAGGCAGAGCAAAGCTCGCCTGCCCTTCTTCCTGCAACTACATTTTAAATCAATTTGTCGCACCTCATTATGCCGAAGGTGGTTAGGAGTGCAAAAAGAGCAGGCTTCCTTCTGAGATCTGTGCAATGTTCAGCATTTCGTTAAAATATGCACTAAAAGTCTGTTGATGGGTTCATGATTTTGATTAAAAGCTTTGACAAAAAGGCGTGCTTTAATCATTACTACTACAATGCTGTTTTCTCCTGGATGCTCTGGGTTTTCTACTGAATGTTCTAATTGCTCACCAAATCCAATTTTGGCAATTTTCTGCAACAGACAATGAATAAGCAGCAGTTGTGAATAGAAGATGTTTTGTGACTAGATTACTTTCTCCATTGTTTAAGGAGTTCTCCCTACATTGTTGTGTTCTTCAAATAAAGAAAAAGGTAGATGATGGAAAATAGTAATAGCACCAGCACCCTCTTCATCACGCTACAGCTTTTGTAAAGAGATTAGAACATATAAGGTCTTGTCCTCGTGTAATTTGAGGCAATTGCAAACTCTCACTGCCTTAAAAATTGAAGATTGTAGGATTGAGCCCTAAGTGAGCTGTGTGCTCAAAGGGGGGCAGGCTTCTTCGATGTATGATTTAAATAGATGAACTAATTGGTTTGAGGGGGTAGAAGATAAGTTAGCTCCAGTCAGCCAGTGAATCTTGTTGCTAAGACAGTGAGGGAGTGAGAGCAGGCAGGGTGAGGACAAGAGGGAGAGAAGGAAAATCCCACCCTACTTTTGCACTGTGTATCCTATTTTTTGATTCCTGATTTTACAGGCTAAGCTAAAAGGTTGAGGGCAGAAAATGAAAATGCAAGTTCAACTTGTTCCTTTACTCTGCTTTGAATGACACTAAGAAAGCCACTTTACAAACTGTTATAAATCAGTTGGAAGTTCTTAGGAAGTAAACCCACCCACAAGCCTTAGCAGTTATTTTTCTTTCCATGTTTAAAAAAAAGGAGAGAAAATATTACATCTCCACGTTTCAAAGCACTTCAAAATGGTCAAAAAGTTTTACACTTGCAGTCCCAGCACATACAAATAGTAGGATTCAACTTTTGTTTTGGTCAAGTGTTTTAATGTCTGTGTTTCAATTTTTCTCTTAGACAAAGTGGGTCTGACAGTTCTTTACATGATTCAAAATCACTGCACTGATATGTATTATTTATTCTGGTGCTATTTATAAACTTTGATATGTGGGATCCAAATGATGATCAGTTTTTCCCAGCATGCGGGCTGGGTTTTCAAAGAAAGCTAAGGGACTTAGGACTAAATTGACACTGAAAAAATATTTCAGCTGATCCTGAAAAATTCAAACTTCTTGTTCTTTTGTTGGATCCTTTTCAAACTAAAAGCTAACAGGCAAATAGACTTCAAAACAAGTTGCAGTATTATACAGAATGAAACCAAGAACTAAAATACTCCCCTGCTTCATTGAACACAGGACTGAATTTTTGTCCAAAAATCCCCAGCTGTTTCCATTTAACAGTCCACATACTTTAGCATTATGACCACAAATCCAGTTTAGAACAATTCCAACTGGAAGAATTTTTTTTTCTCCCTAGATAATCATCCCAGCTACAGCAATTAATTCTACAAGTCTGGATGTAGTGATGCAATGTAGTATTGAACTATAAAATATTAATATTTTAACTGCATTTTTTTAAAAGTGCAACATGTTTTATGAAATAAATGGCACCTAAAGAAATATTAGAGATTAAAGACTAGTGGAGAAGAGCCCTCAGTAAAATACACAACAGAACTGAACTGGGGTTAATATGCTGCTGGATTAGGTACAAGTCACCACCATAAGCAGAATGTGCAGCAGCATTGTAAAACCTAAATATCAGAAAATGGATGAGTCCTCCAGTGGTGCATCCCAAGTCATGAAATTTGCTTTAAATTACTCAGTTTCTTAAATGGAAATAGATTCTTTCTGTATCCCATTGGGGTTTTGAGCTTTCAAAATATACCCTTCACACATGCCAGATTTTTTCCTATGAATTGGTTGCCCGAGTGGCACTGCCCGTTTCATATCCAAGGGGAAGCTGGAATTGGTTTCAGAATGCTTTGGGAAGATGACTGTTTCAGCAACACTGAAACTGATAGGAAGCAACTACATGCTAACCCTGAGATCTTAAAAACAACTAGTCCTTAAATATCAGTGTTCTAAGCAAAGCCTATTTGCAGATTTTATTAATCCTGAGTTGGAGCATCCTACCTAGCTAAAGGTGCCTGCATATGTTAATCCCAAAGGTATGCCTAAATATACCTGCAATTGGTCATGTCCTTTATTTCATCCTCCAACCCTGCAAAACTGGGAAGACACAACAATTTTATAAACAGCCTGGCACCCATCTGCCCTCCCTAAGCCTCCTCCTCCTGTTTCAGCAAGGGGCTCAGATGTCCATAGGGCACAACACCAAGGGGAGCTGTGTCCCTTTTCCCATTCTCTTCCAGAGCCCAACCATACAGCCACATCGTGGCTCTCGCTCTCCAGTGGTCGGTGATGATGGTGGCTGGTGCCCCGTTCCCTGTTCTTGTTCCCCATTCCCATTCCCCATTCTCCATTCCCATTCCTGTTCCCCGTCCCCATACCCTGTCCCCATTCCCGTACCCCATTCCCCGTTCCCGTTCCCCGTTCCCCATTCCCGTTCTCTGTCCCTGTTCCCATTCCCTGTCCCCATTCCCGTTCTCTGTCCCCGTTCCTGTTCCCGTTCCCTGTTCCCGTTCCCCGTTCCCGTTCCCATTCCCTGTCCCCGTTCCCATT
>VYXF01006625.1:17896-31617 GCA_013397295.1 Polioptila caerulea
GGTGAAGGGAGAAGGAAAATCCAGGAGGATGGAGCTTCCTAAGCTGGAGCTGGAATTGCACAATGAACTGCAATGTGCAAATGGAGCAGAACTTATCCAAGTGTGGGACCTCGTGATCAGGGGTCCATTCTGTGCCCATTTTGGGCTCACCTTGGGTGTGGCCCAGCCGGGCTCTGGCACTGCCCAGGTGTGCCCAGGGAGGCCTTGGAATCAATCCCTGCTTTGTCCTTTGGCTTTGCCTGCTCTCTGTCCCAGGGTAGCCTCTCCAGGCACCACAAGGACTGGACACAAGGTCGGGCTGCAATGACCGAGGCCACTCCTGTCCCTCATCCTGCCCTTTGTTTCTCCACAGGTTTTGGCATCCCTGGAAGGATCAGATTCCCAGGAGCTGCTGGAATCTCCTCGGGCCAGCGCTGAGGACACCAGGGCTGACCATGGCCATGACTGGCACTTGTCCCCTCCGCCAGGGAAAGGCTCCCGAGCCGGGATTTGTCCCTGGATGGTTCCTCTGCGCTGGGACTGTGAGCCCTGAGCCTCGGCTGGGATTTGGATGCTCCCTTCTGTCTGCACTGGGAATGGCACGGCCGGGAGCTGCTCCTCCCAAACCCCGTGGATTTACTGCTTTTGGAATCATCCTGCTGGGCCTGGCTCTGTCACAGGGAACCTCCGGGGATCTCCCGAGGGACAGACAGGAATCTCCTGAGGGAAAGCAGCACTTCCAGCTTGAGGCTACAATTCCCTCTTTTTCTGGGCTACCTGGAGCATCCTGGCTCTGGAGGAGAAAGGATTCCATGCACTCCTGGAGGACAAATCCTGCTGCTCTGAGGTGAGTCAAGAACGTGGTTTTTTTGTTGTGTTTTTGTGTTTTTTTCCTTCCTTTTAAATCAGAACGCAAGCTGCTGTAATTCAGATAAATGCATCACCTGGGCTANCCTTCCTGTTGGACTTTTTGGAAAATGAGATTTTCCCCATCTTGAGGAAAAAAAATGCCCAATCCTGGGATCTGCTGTGAGGGAATGAGGGAGCAGATGAGTTTGTTCTGACACCTGGACTGGCTGCTTTAATCAATACATGAATTTTTTAGTGTCATTCCAGCTTGAAATCCCCAACAGGAGTTTTCTTCCTGGAGTTTTATCACTGAGTAATGGATAAAAGGTTAAAGGCTGCAGATTCCCGAGAGATTTTCCTTTCTGTCCCTCAGGAGGGGAGTCCTGATGGTTTTCCACTCTCCTAAGCCAGTGGTGGCTGCAGGGGGACCCTTGCCAGGGTGACTGAGGCCAAGGTGTGCCTTGTCCTGAGGGGCTCCTGGAGGCTCCAGGGGAGAAGCTGCAAGGCTCCCTTTGGAAGGGAGGCTGCTCTCCAGCTCCTTGGGATGGAAAATCCACTCTCCTGCTAGAAAACAATGCCAGGCTTTGGATTTTGAGGGGATTGGTGCTGGTGTTGTCATCTGGGTGTGACAGGGGACAAGGGCCTGTGGAGATACTGGGAACAGCTGGGGATTGAGGGAGCTTGGCCAGGGAGAAGGAGGCTGGAGTGGGATTTCTTGGCTGGGGAACGAGCTGCTGTTGACCACAAACCCAGGAGGGTGTGATGTCTGCTCTTCCCAGAGGGGGAAAATGCAAACCTGGAGCTCTGAGCGGCTGAAACAGCTCTTGACTTCAGTCTGCAGCCTCGGCTTGAGGAGCTTTGGGGTGGTTCATTCTCCTCTCAGTCAGACTCTGAGTGGTGCTGCTGCGGCTCAGACTCTCCCCACGCCCTCATGATTGTGCTCTTCCCTTCAGGATCTCTCAGGGTTCTGGTTTTCCCTTGAGGATCCCCTGGATTGTGCTTTTCCCTTCATGATCCCATGGATTGTGCTTTTCCCTTGAGGATCTCTCAGGGTTCTGCTTTTCCCTTGGGGATCCCATGGATTGTGGATNCTCCCTTGATATTCCTGTGGATTGTGCTTTTCCCTTGAGGATCCCCTGGATTGTGCTTTTCCCTTCATGATCCCATGGATTGTGCTTTTCCCTTGAGGATCTCTCAGGGTTCTGCTTTTCCCTTGGGGATCCCATGGATTGTGGATTTCTCTTGATGATTCCTCAGGGTTCTGGTTTTTCCTTTGATGATCCCATGGATTGTGGGTTTCCTGTGATGATCCCATGGATTGTGGGTTTCCTGTGATGATCCCATGGATTGTGGGTTTCCTGTGATGATCCCATGGATTGTGGGTTTCCCTTGGGGATCCCATGGATGTTCCAAGCCCTTGACCTCATCTCTTTCCAGCAGGAGTGCCCCTGTGCTGTCCCTGCCTGTGGAATGCAGGGAAGAGGAGGAGAAGGGATGAGATTTGTGCCCATGATCTGGCCTAGTTCCACATTTTCCAGCTGAGTTGGGGCAGAGATTTTCTCTCTGCATTGGTTTAAAGCAGCTCAGCCCTCCCTGGTTCCTCTGTGATGTGGGGCCGGGCTGATATCGGGGTTTGCTTGGGGTTTTTTACATTTCCCCCTTTTTTTCTGAGGGATATCCTGGGGTTTCTGGCTCTGTGGTGCAGATGTCGCTGCTTGTGGTGGCTGAGTTGTGTCCTGGTGCTGCGTTTCTTCCTGGAATGGTTTGGATTTGGAATCTCAAAGTTTATCTTGTTGCAACCCCTGCCGTGGTCAGGGACACCTTCCATAGAGCAGCTCCTTGTCCGAGCCAGCCTTGCTGTCCTGCAGGAAGGTTGGATCCGCTGCAGGGATCCTCCCCTGGAGCTGCAGGAATCCTCCTTTGGAGCTGCAGGAATCCTCCTCTGGAGCTGCAGGGATCCTCCTCTGGAGCTGCAGGAATCCTCCCCTGGAGCTGCAGGGATCCTCCTCTGGAGCTGCAGGAATCCTCCCCTGGAGCTGCAGGGATCCTCCCCTGGGGCTGCAGGGATCCTCCCCTGGGGCCGCAGGGATCCTCCCCTGGGGCCGCAGGGATCCTCCCCTGGGGCTGCAGGCCCGATCTTTATCAGGATCTTCAGCAATCCCTTTGCCAGCTTTGGCTGTGAAATCTTCCTTGTCCCTTTGTCACCGTCAATTCCTTGACGCAGGTCAGTGCCCTGGGCAGGATCTATCCCTGCGGGATACTCCAGGGGAGCCCAGAGCTGCTGGGGGCAGCTGAGATTTGGGCTCAGGGAAACCCAGGCACAGAAAGTTTTAGGGACTCCCTGACCCTGCTCAGCCCCTGTGGCATCTCAAGGAATCACGGAATCATTCCGGCTGGAAAAGCCCTCAAGGGTCACAGAGCCCAGCTGTTCCCACGGCGCTGCCAAGGCCACCCCCTGCCCATGTCCCAGGGCCACAGGCTCCCTTTGGGAGGGCTCCCTTTGGGAGGGCTCCCTTTGGTCCAGGGCTCGGGCCCCGCCGGCGGGCGGGAGCGCGTCCCAGGCGTGAGATGGCGGCGGGGCTTTGGGAGAACATCCCGCGTGGGAAATGCCAGGTTCCAGTGGGGTTCCAGAGGGGTTCCAGAGGGATTCCAGCGGGGTTCCAGAGGGGTTCCAGTGGGGTTCCAGTGGGGTTCCAGAGGGGTTCCAGAGGGGTTTCAGCGGGGTTCCAGAGGGATCCCAGCGGGGTTCCAGCGAGGTTCCAGAGGGATTCCAGTGGGGATCCAGCGGGATTCCCGTGGGATTCCAGCCGGGTTTCAGCGAGATTCCAGCGGGATTCCAGCAGGGTTTCAGCGGGATTCCAGAGGGATCCCAGCGGGATTCCAGCGGGGTTCCAGTGGGGTTCCAGAGGGATTCCAGTGGGGATCCAGAGAGATTCCAGTGGGGTTTCAGCAGGGTTCCAGCAGTATTCCCGTGGGATTCCAGCGGGATTCCAGTGGCACCGGGGGTCTCTCCCGGGCTCGCGCTGCCCCCTGGCGGCAGCAGCGGCAGCCCCTGCAATGCCCGGCAGGGCCCGCAGGGGGCGCTCTGGGCCTCGGAGACGGGGAATGGGATGGGATGGGATGGGATGGGATGGGATGGGATGGGATGGGATGGGGATGGACCTTAAAGCTCACCCAGTGCCCCCCCCTGCCATGGGCAGAGACGCCTTCCACTATCCCAGGTTACTCCAAGCCCCGTCCAACCTGGCTTTGGACACTTCCAAGGATGAGGCAGCCAAGAATTGCTTCCCAATATCCCATCTATCCCTGCCCTCTGGCAGTGGGAAGCCATTCCCTGTGTCCTGTCCCTCCATCCCTTGTCCAAATCCCCTCCACAGCTCCTCTGGAGCTTCTTCAGGCACTGGAAGGGATTTAAAATTTTCCCCGGGGGCTGAACATTCCCAGCTTTCCCGAGCAGATGTGCTCCAACCCTCTGCTCTCTGAGCTGAAAAAGCTGGAAAAAGGTGTAAAAAACCCATGGAGCGACCAAATACCTTTGGGAGCCGCAGTTAAACACAGCAGGGCTGCTCCAGACGAGGTGGGATATTGGGAAAACCCCATCCATGGGGTGTTCGCTGTGTCAGAGGTCGCCCGGGAGGTGACAGTGGCTTCCAGCGAACCCACAGGCGCTGCTGGAGCCGTCCCGCGGCCGCTGGATGGCAGCGGAGCTCCGCGGCATTCCCGTTGGGCGGCATTCCCGCTCCCGGCGCTGCATCCATCCCCCGCTCCATCCCCGCTCCATCCCCTGCATCCATCCCCTGCATCCATCCCCCGCTCCATCCCCGCTCCATCCCCGCTCCAGCCCGCTCCATCCCCTNCCCACTCCATTCCCTCTCCATCCCCACTCCTGCTCCGCTGGTGGCTCCACGCCGCGGGGGGACCTTGGGTGCCCGTGGCTGCTACTCCCAGGAGAGGGCAATTCCCAACCTCCCGGGATGCCAATGGAAGCAGAGACCCCCAAAGCCAAGCAGTTATTCGGGAGCTGGACTTGATCCTTGTGGTCATTTCCAGCTCTGGATTTTCCATGATTCTGGAGAAGCCCAGTCTGGTCCTTGACTCCCAGGACCAGAGTGCCGAAGGAATGAGGGATGAGGATGAGGAGGGAGCGGATCTGGGGTGATAAATGTGCCTTTTATGGATCTGCCTTTAGCCAAAAACCTGTGGCTCTTGGGAAAACTTAAACCTAACGTGGAATGCTGCTGATCCATGAGTGTGAGCTGGGAATGTGGGATTTGGGGATTGTGCACGGGGGCAGGAGGACACTGGCTGAGGTTTGCCTTGGGATGTCTCCAGCATTCCTGGAGCTGTGCTCCTCATGGGATGCTCCCTTCTCCGAAAGAAAAGCTTGGAAAGCTCCTGCTCTGCCTCTCCCTTTCCCTTTTGCTCTCCCCTCCCTTCCCAGCTCCCTGGGGAGAAGAGGGATCAGGAGCTGGGCCCGGCTCCGCTTCCACACGGCTGCGTCTGGGAACGGGTGAATTATTGCGGGATAATCCCGCGTCTTTGGCTGCCTTGGAAGCACTTCCCGAGCCGTCCCAGTCTCCTGGGCTGGCACTTCCCGAGCTGAAAAGTTTCCCTGTCCGGGCTCCTCCCGAGCTGCAGCCAAGGGCGAATTCCTGCGGCGACACCAGCCTCGGGCTGGGTTTCCATGGTGAAGGCATTTGGAGTTTGCTGCGAAAAGCCAGGATTTTGGGAAATTTTTATCCAGGAATGGCACAGTTTGTCCATGCCCGGGCTGCTCCCTGTGGGGGAAGAGCTGCTTGAGCCCAGCAGAGAGCTTTGAAAAGGCCCTGAGAGCCTTGGGGACAGCCGAGCTCGGTTCTCACACTGCTCTGCACTCCAGAAGTTCCCTCTGGCCCTGGGATGCTGGGATTTGTCCTGAGATCTGCTTTTCCTCACCCAGGAACTATCCCAGCTCCTTTCCCAATTTCTTCCCGAGCTCTTTGCCCAGCTTCTCCTCCTGCTGTTACAGCCCACACTAAACCCGACGTGTTTAATTTCCCGAGGTGCTGCTTCAGGCCCTCCCGTGTGAAAACCAAAGGAAAATGTTGATCCAGGGATTTGGCATCCCAGGACCTGCAAGTTGCACCTCTGAGCAAATTCAGTTTGTCTGACCTCATCCCCTCCCAGCCTCTTACGTGTCCCTGAGAGGCAAAAATCTGGATAAAACCTTAATTAAGGCTTCCCAAGTGTTGCTCACCTGCCTTCCTAACAAAAAGGAGTTTTTGAGGTGATATTTTTGCCCTTTCTGGGGTGCATCTACCCAGCCAGGACATCCCCCGTGCCCTGGGAGCTGCGCTGTGCCCTTGGCCTCTGGAATGCTCTTTTCATTGATATTTTCTGGGAACAAAAAATGCCGGCTTTGTATCCACTGCCCCTTTCTTTGCCCATGCAGAAGGGGAGGGAGGAAAAAAAAAGGACTCAAATATTTTCTTGTAACAAAAGGCTGCGGGTGAATCTGGATCAGCCTCTCTGCTCCGTTTCAGGCCAAATCTCCAGGGTTTTCAGCGGAGAAATTAAAACACTGGAGCTTTCTCTTTTCTCCCGCAGAACAAACAGGAGCGGTTCCCACTTCCTCCCGCTCATAAACAAAACCAGCCCGACGTCTCCAGGAGAAACCCTGCCAGGAGACTTTCCTTCCTAATTGTTTGATATTTTTTCAGCTCTGATTAGTATTCGGGAGTGCCTGGCACACGGGCTGCGAGTTTCAGGAACAGGCTCTCAGCAAATCCTTCCCCCTGCTCCCATCCCCTCCCGCCCGGCCCCCTTCACCTTCTCCCTCCCTCCCTCCCTCTCCCTTTTGCTTTGTTCCCGTCCTTCTTCCCGGGCTGGAGGTGGATTTTGGCCACCAAATGCCTGGCAGGGGGTTGGAACTGGGTGATCCTAAAGGTCCCTTCTGAGCCAAACCGTTCCATGAAACTCCTGCTTTGCCCTTGGAGGCTTTGCTGCCCTTGCAGGAGCTGCCCCGAGGCTCTCAGTTTTAGTTCCTTTGCTTCCAGGCTTTTCCCTGCCCTTGGGAAGGAGCCTGGCCTGGCCTGGCTGCAGAGGGATTCTCTTTTCCATGAGGACAAGGCAGGATCAGATTTGGGAATGCTCTAAAGGAATGAATGGTGATGGGTCTGGGATGGAATTCATCCCACACAGGCTGATCTCCTCCTTCTGTCTCCATTAAATCCGTGGAAAGATGGAATCCTGGGAGTCCTGCTGGCCCTTGGCTCCATCGTGGGACCGTGACTCAGCCAAGTCCCAGGGGAAGCAGACACTCATTTTTCCCACCTCCAACATCCTTCCCAGGAGCCGGAGCTGCTCCTGGCATTCCCGCCCGGGGCAGGAGCTGCTGCCCCCATCCCGCTTTCCCGAGCTCCGTTAGGAGTCAGGGAAGCTCTTTCCCACAGCCCGGGCTCGTGGCTGCCTCGCCAAGGGCCGAGCTCTGCTCTTGCATCATGTGCTGCAGATTAGGAAATCGGGATAAGAAATATCCCGGGATGGGGACGGCGTGTGGGCAGGAGCAGGGACCAGGGGGATTTAAAGGGCGAGGGAATCGTTGGTGCCAGGGGCACCACTCTTCTGGCAGGGATGAGCCCGGCTTTTCCCTCCTCTTTTTGCCGGGATGAGCCCGGCTTTTCCTTCCTCCTTTTGCCGGGATGAGCCCGTCTTTTCCTTCCTCCTTTTGCCGGGATGAGCCCGGCTTTTCCCTCCTCCTTTTGCCGGGCTGAGCCCGGCTTTTCCCTCCTCTTTTTGCCGGGATGAGCCCGGCTTTTCCTTCCTCCTTTTGCCGGGATGAGCCCGGCTTTTCCTTCCTCCTTTTTCCGGGATGAGCCCGGCTTTTCCTTCCTCCTTTTGCAGGAGGGCACCTGTGGGATAAAAGAACTCCTTTGGGGTGTTTGGGAACGCCCCTCTGGGAAGTTTTGGGAGAATGTGGAGTGTTTATCCCACCTCCCCTGCAAGTGACGGCCCCAAATCCCCCCCAGCTGCTCCTGCCCTGCCGAACCCCCAGTGCTGGCACCTCGGGATGCTGTTCTGGGATCAGCACTGGAATTGTCCCTGGACCCAGTTTGTTGGGAGTCTGGTGCTCTCCTGGGAACGCTGGGCTCTGGCTCCGTGACTCAGCCTCAATTTCTTCATCCCATAAACAACTGCAGGGGCTCCGGATGTTCTCACGCTATTCCTGCCTCTTTTTCCAGGGATTTTGGAATCCACTGGGGCTGGAAACCGCTGTGGCCAGGCAGGTGAAGGGGTCTTTGAGTCCTTTTCCTTGATCCAGAGGGGAAACTGAGGCTGTGAGGGGTGAAATAACTGATCTGAAGTCAGGCAGGACCTGTGGGATCCCATGGATTTGGATTCTTGGCTCTGGGAATGGCTGAGCTGAGCTGTAGCGAAAGGGATCCCAAGGAAAGTGGGATTTCTCCTTTCTCCTTATCCCAAAGGAAAAGGTGCTGCAGGAGCTGAGTCTGGGGAGCAATTCCGTGCCCAGCTGCTCCCAGGCTCTTCCCAGGGCAGGCTCTGAGCAGCTCCAGGCCGATGTTCCTTTGGGGTGAGGAGACATTATCCCATTTTACAGCAGGCACACAGGGATTAGGGCTGGGATTTCCTAAAGCCTCCTGCAAGTCCTTGAGTTCTTCAGGGGCCCCTGTGTGAAATTCCTGGCAGGGATGGAATACTGAGCTCAGGATCTGTCACATCCAGGGCATCCCAGCTCTCCAGGAGAAAACCACTGAGGCACCACAATGGTAGAAAATCCCTTAACATTTTAAAATGAAATAACTCTACAATTAAATAACTTTAAAATTTAAGGACTTTAAAATTGAAGGACTTCAAAATTAAATAACTTTAAAATTAAATAAATTTAGGTGCCTTTAAAATTGAAATATTAAAACTAAAACTCCACCTCCTTTGTCCTGAATTGAGTTGTTCCCATCTCATTTTTGATTTCCTGATGTTTCCCCCACTGTGGGTGGGAGAGACCTGGGAGAAGCCAGGGGATGGGGGTGATAAGCAAATCTTGGAAAACAAAGTTCAGGCAAATCCGTGGGCAGCTGGAGAGCAGCTTCCTCTGGGTGGGGACACACCTGAGAGGGGAAGGAGCAGTGCTGGATTTGGGGGATTTTGGGGGCACCTGCACAGGGGAGGCATTTCTTGTTTGCTTGGAGCTGTTGCTCCATGGGAAAATGCCCATTTTCCATTGGGAAATGCCTGTTTTCCATGGGGAAATACCCCTTTTTCCATGGGGAAATGCCCCTTTTTCCATTGGGAAATGCCCCTTTTTCCATGGGGAAATGTCCCTTTTCCCTGGGAAATGCCCCCTTTCCGTGGGAAATGCCCTTTTTCCCTGGGGAAACGCCCCTTTTCCCTGGCAGGAGCGTTGGATGAAGCTTTTCACAGCTGCTTTGTGTTCAAATTGCCCCAAATTTTTGGATCAAGGCATGGGAGCTCTGTGTTCAGCTTTATCACAAAGTAAACCTGGAATCTGATTTTGGGACAGGGCTGTTTGTCCAGCTGGGATCTGGGAATGCTCCAAGTTGTAATGTCTGAGGTGGGAGAGTTTGGAAATTCAGAGCCTTTTGGGGCTGGGTGAGAGGCAGCAGCTGCTGTTGGACAGTTGGGAATAACTCCCAGTTTATCCAGTTAAAAATCCAGAGGGGCAGGAGCAGAGGGTGGGAGCTGCTGGAGCTTTTCCTGGTCAGACACTGGGATAAATCTGGAGCGTTCTGTGCCCAGGGTTTTTGGGGAACGAGCTCCGTGCTGACCTCCTCTGCTTGGCCAAGACTTCTCTGGATGTTCCCAAACCCAGCTGTCCCCAAAACTCCTCTGGATGTTCCTAAACCTGGCTGTCCCCAAATCCCCAAACTTCTCTGGATGTTCCCAAACCTGGCTGTCCCCAAATCCCAAAACTCCTCTGGATGTTCCGAAACACAGCTGTGTCCAAATCCCCAAACTTCTCTGGATGTTCCTAAACCCAACTGTGTCCAAATCCCCAAACTTCTCTGGATGTTCCTAAACCCAACTGTGTCCAATGGGGAAAAGGGGAGGGGGGGGCGAATGGGAGAAAAAGAGGGAAAAACAGAGAAAAAGAGGGGGAAAAAAGATCCAAATCCCCCAGACTCCTCTGGATGCTCCTAAACCCAGCTGTCCCCAAATCCCCGGACTCCTTCCAGGAGGATTTGTCTGGCTGGTGTTGGAATTTCCAGGCCAGCAGGGTTGGGGAGCCCTCGCTGTGTTCCTCACCCCCAGCCCTGCTCCCTCAGCCCCATTCCCACCGAAGGGATCTCAGCTCCAACTTCCCTGGGAGATGAGGAGATTTGGGAAATGTATCCAACAAAGCCGCTCCTTATTCCTTGAGCCGCGGCCTGCCGGGAGCAGCCCGGTGAGGGCAGAGGCTGCTCTCTGCCAGCCCAGGGCCAGGCTGGGAGACCTCAAATGTTCCATCCTGGGGCTGGGAATGTCCAGGTCGGGAGCAGGGAATGGGGATTTCAGCAGGAATCCCCCTGCGGGCAGGAGCTGCTGTGGGTTCCATCCCCAGCCCAGAGTGGGAGCACCTGCCCGGAGGCATCACTTCATTTTCATTTTTATTTTTATTTTTTTTTAACTGATCGCCTCCAGTGTGACCCCAAAGCGGCTGAGCCGTGGGGGTGGTGGCTCGGGCCAGGTGAGGATGGGGGATTTTTGTGCTCCAGGATTTTTGTGCTCCAGGATTTTTGTGCTCCAGGTGTTCGTGCAGCTCCGCGGGAGCCTCGGCTCGTAAAGAGGATTTAAGGGGAAATCGCCGCTTCCCGGCGGGTTATAAACAACTGCCGGGCTCTTTAACACCTTCCCTGATGTGCGCCCTGCCCTGCCCTGCCCTGTCCTGCCCTGCCCGGAGCTTTCCTGGCTCTGGGATGCAGCCCGGGAATGCGCTGGGATGGAGCTGCGGTGCCAGGCTTCGCAAACCCCTCCGGACACCTCGAGGGGACGGGGACAGGGGCTGTGCCCTCCCCGTGCCCTGCTCTTCCCAGGGGATGGAGGAAAAGCCGGGAGAGGCTTTAGGGAATCAGCAAACCCCTCCGAGGGGTGAGGAAGGGTTTGGGGAACCCAGCACTGGATGTTCCTGTGTCCTTCCAGTGGGTGTGGAAGCAGCTCCTGCTCCAGCCGGGAATTCCAATCTCCCGGGAGGGGGGAACTCTTCACACAACAGGGGGAAAACATCCTGGGGTTTGGGCTTGTGGCATTTGGGACAGAGTGTGAGCCCTTCCTGCTGGGAGCTGAGCAGATCCCACCGGGACATTCTCTGGCTGTTTACCNTGACATTCCCTGCAGGAATTTGGGGTATGGTGTGAGCCTTCCCTCCTGAGAGCTGAGCAGATCCCACTGGGACATTCTCTGGCTGTTTACCCAGATGCTTTTCCAGCTCCGTTTCATCTCCTGTTGTGGAATTCCCCTGCAGTTCCCACCTCCCCCCGCCAGCCCCTTCCCACGAGGATCGGGGTAATTAAACATCGGGGTGATTAAACATTGTCTGGGCCGGGCAGGGAGCGACCCCGCTGTTTGCCCAGGAGATAAGGGACGGCAGATAAGGGGGTGTTTGCGCCAGCCCAAGGACAGGGCCAGCCCCTGCCCGGGCAGGACAGGTCCCCGGGCCCGGGGTGACACCTGCGGTGACATCTGGCAGGGCTGGCACCGCTCTTCCCACGGGCACGGCCGGCACCGGCGGCTGGAGCTTGGAAAGGAAAAATGAAGAGAAACCCCTGCCCTTGGGATGTGTGTTACAATCCCACTGTTAAAGCCCCTCTGCTAAAACCCCACTGTTACAATCCCACTGTTACAGCCCCACTGCTAAAATCCCGCTGTGCTGTGTCCTCAGGGAGTTTGGGAAAAGGAAAGGTCTGGTCACAAAACGAGGTTCCTCCTGCCGTGTTTTCCCCGGGTTTTCCCGTCCCCACAGCCACATCCTTCCTTCGGGAACGCTGCCGGGGCTCTCATTGCTGAAATGTCAGCCCTGGAGCCACCCCAAAGCCCTCGGGACGGGGCAGTGCCAGCACAGCCCAGCTCCTCCTGCTCCCAACGGATGGATGCCAGGGAATAAAAAATTCCCAAGGTCTCCATAAAGCCCCAAGCCCATCCCGCTGGGTTTTTCCCCAGTCCGTGCCAGGTTGGAGATGAAAGGGCCCCGCCCCACCTGGGGCACACCTGGAGCACAGCTGTCACCCCCCGGCCCTTTATGGGCCCTTTGTGGTGCCGCGGGCTGATAAGGGCTCACCTGGAGGGCTGGGGGTGTTTGATAAGGACTCACCTGAGGGAAGGTGGAGGGGGGGGGGTTGGTCCCTTCCCTGTCCCTGGGGCTGCTCCAGGTACCCCCGGCTCTGCTCTGAGCAGCCCTCTGGACCTGCTCCTAAGCAAAGATCCCAGTGAAGGTGGAAACCCCGGAGTTTCCCAGCTCCAGGAGGAGGGGTTTCCTCTGCCCGAGGGAATTTTGGGATCCTCTGGGACGATGAAGCCGTGTGTCAGTGTGGGATTTCATCCTGATTTTAGGCTGGGTGTGAAAGCCACCTTTGGCAAGGCGGCAGCACGCTGTCTGTGGGAAGCTCAGGAGGAAGAAAACTCCCAAACTGTGATTTCTGGATCCCCTTTAATTTCAGGGATTAGGAGCCCAATCCCTGCCTTTCTCCAAGCTGCTGTGAGCAGGTTATAAACTCAAATTGCTGCAGGGGGAACGCTGCTGCCAGAGCTCTGGATGCTGTCCTGGCCTCACCTCGCCACGATCCAGGGAATAAACTGCTCCCCTTGGCTGAGCACAGGAGTGTGAGCAGGAAAATCCCCAGCGGCTGCTCCGTGAAATCCATCCCAGCCGGGCCCTGCTCCGCTCCCTCTGGATGGGCTTGGTGAGAGCAGCCGGAGCTGGGACCTCTCCTGGCTCCAGGGCAGAGGTTTTGCTTAAAATTTGAGATCTGCAACCTCATTTTTCTTTTTTATCAAGCAGCTTTGCAGCTTTCTGTTTGTAAATCAAGTTTGCTGGCACAGCCCCGAAGTCTGAACAGCCAGGAAGGAAGGAAAAAGGGAAAGAATTTGAATTTTCTCTGTGGTGAAATCTCGGGATTTATTTCCCTTGGAATAATCCCGATTTTCAAAGCTTGAGGAGTGATCCAATTACCGCGAGCCGGTGCCATCCTCCAGTGCCTGGGGAATCCTGCAATTGATGTGGGGTTAACCCGGAGATCCCTAATTAAGATTAGCTTAACTCAGAGCTGCTTCTGCTGAACTTGGCAGCGCAGGAACTTCCCTTTCCTCCAGCACGAGCTCCAGAGTCTTTGGGAAGGACTCCTGGGGATGCAGCAGAGGTGCTGCACCTTTGGGGCTCCAGCAGAGTGGGGGGGCTCCAAAAATCCCTGCTGGAGCTGGCTCAGCGCTGAAGGACCCAGCTTTGCTCCAGCCTAACCCGGACTTTTCCCCCCGGATTTTGGGAAGTTTTTCCCGGTGTTTTTTTGCAGCAGCCCATCCTGTCTGGGGCCGTTTGAGAGGATTAAGGCCCCCGAGTGCTGCGAGCCTGGCTCACCTCTGCTGCTGGCCCCTTCCTGGGGGCACGGAGCCGCCGTGCCCTGGGCCACGTGAGCGGCTGGGCTGGCACTGCCGGCTCCATCAGCTCCTGGGGGACAAATCCCGGATTAGCAGAGCCGTGCTGGAAGTGGAGCCCTGCTAATTAGGTTTATGTAACCGGGCTCCCTAATCGGGGAGGGCTGCGCTGCTTAATTGGGAAGCACGCTGGGGGCTCCGGTGGCCTCTGGAGCTGCCGGAGGCTGAAGGCTGGGCTGCTGCAAATTCCTTAAAAAAAAAGTTATTAAAAATAGCGGGGCAAAGCGTTGTTCCTGGCAGGATTGGGAATCCCG
>VYXF01006625.1:56024-67060 GCA_013397295.1 Polioptila caerulea
TGTTCTCCTTGGGCACTGGGGTGTCAGCGCCATCCCCGCCTGGCCCAGATCCCGCGGTTCGGTCTGTCCAGAGTCTGGGAATTTGGGGTTGGTGCCCTCCAAACCCCTGTGGTGCTCATGAGGAACCTCTGGACCTTCTTAGGGGGCACTGGGTGCCTCTTGAGATGCCACCACCGATGTCTGAGCTCCCTTCTCATCCCAGACCCCACTCTGCAGTGACCCCCAGACCCCAGGAATTTGGGGTCGGTGTCCTGCAGAGCTCTGTCACGCTCATGGGGTGTCTCAGGGGTGCCAGCACCAGTGCTTTACCTCCCTGCNTTTGCAGCTGCTGTCTGCTGTGGTTCCCAGCAGCATGTGGGAGCGCACAGGGGAGGCTGGGGGAAAGGAGGAAAAGGCTCCGAGGCTGCTGCTCCATCTCCTCCTTCCCACATTACTCCAAACGCTGGGTTTGGTGCTGAGGAAGGATCACCCTCTGCTCCCCCCCAGCCTGGCCCTTCCACTAACGCTGCTTTTCCTTCGCAGGGCCCGTGCTGGAGGCTCGGGGTGAGGGACAGAGGGACACCCAGGAGCAGCTCCCAAGGACGGACACTGCAGCTGGAGCTCAGGGACAGCAGGGACCAGCGGAGATGGAACACCAGGGCTGCGAGAGGTTCTTCCCTCAGCTCCCAAACCAAACCAAACCAAACCAAACCAAACCAAACCAAACCAAACCAAACCAAACCAAACCCAGCTGCTCCCTGGAACCTGGCTGGGCTCCACACCCCTTCCCTGGCAGGGGGATTTCTCCTCTCACATGGAACTGGCAGGACTTACTTAGCAACTTGCTGCTGGGCTTTGGGAATTATCCTTTTGGATCCTGGCACTGGATGGATGGATGGATGGTGAAGAGCTCATGGGTCAAACAGGAGCTCAGTGCTTTTCTCTGGCAAGGACCAAGCGCTTGCCCGGTTTCCAGTGGATTTTTTTTTTCTTTTTGGTTTTTATTTTTACCCCTCTGTTCTTTTGTTGGTTTTTTGCTGCTTTTTGGGGGTTTGGGTGTTTCCTGAGGATGCTGGAGCTGCAGTGGATCCCGTGGTGGGAACTGGAACCTTTGGAAGAGCAGGAGCTGAGGTTTCAAACTCATCCCGTGCTGGGTGGCCTCAGGAGGGTCCTTCTGCCACACCTGGAACATCCCAGTGGATCCCAGTCCAGGTGGGACTGGGAAGCAGGTGCAGGAATGTGGGAATTCCCAAACCTCATCGAGTGGATTGTCACAATGAGGGGAATGTCACCCTCAGGGACAATTAAATTACATTTAATAAACCCCATTGGCTCTGTGTGTTCTGGGTGTTGTTTTCCATCTGCCACATTTCCAAGGGATTTTGGGGATGCATTGGATTGTCCAGAAAACCTTGAGAAACTCCTGCTCTAACAAAGCCAGCCCAGGAGTTTAACACCTTAAATTTGCAGGAAAGTTCTCCCCTGTCCTTTCCCTCTTCCCAGCCTTTAACCACCACTGCCATTGCTCCTGCTCCAAAAGCCACTGAAATGCAAATTATTTCCCCTGAAATCTTGTTGTTAATTGTCCCTGGATTCTGTTCCCTCCTACCCTGTAGGCACCGGGAAATGCCGTGTGGAAATAGAACATAAAAGGGATATTTATGTAGTGGAAATATCCGTTTATGATAATTATTTTTGTAGCTGTTAGAACATTATTTAACAAAATAATGGGGTCCTGTCATATTAAAAGCAGAGCGGCCTCGTGAGCCTGAATTCATCATAATTATTTGGGAGCAGCCAGAGTGACTGGAAGTTTCTCCCAGGATCATTTAGGTTGGGAAAGGTTTCCAAGATTGAGGAATTGATCCCCACCTTGTGCATTAAACCAGAGCTGGCCCTGCCCCACGGTGCCGGCCTTTTCCAGAACAATTCCAACCCCAAATCCTGCATGGACCCCTTGATTGGCACTGGGGCTGCCTTTCAACCCCAGGGCCAGATCCAGGGAGGGACTGGGGGATCCCAGAACCCAGGTATGGAAGATTTGGAGTTCCTAAGGAATATTTCCCTCTAAGGCCCTGTGCCTTCAGATCCCCCAGCTCCCAGCAGGCATGGCCAGGGAAGGGTGGGACCAGACCTGGGTGAGCAGCTGGAAATCCAAACTGGAGAAACCTGCGGGATTTAGGAGTTTTCTTTCCCAAATGCAAATATGAACCCTCGCTGGCCGGGCCCCGGAATTCTGATGCCCCGCAAGGAATTCCCTGACTCCTCCTGCAGGCTGTGAGTGTTTTGGGATGCTGTTCCCTGTGCTCTGTTGGGTGCCAGAGCCCCTCTCTGAGAACTGGGCAGCCCCAATGCCCCAGGAATGGGAATTACCCCAAATCTGCTCCGAGCTAAGCTCATTTTCCCTCGAAGCTTCTGTGCTTTGGTCACCCTCAAGGAGAGGAAATCCTGCTGGCAGAGAGCTCTGCTCCCTCCCAACAGAGATTTCTTGGAGCAGGGTGAGGCACCCCCAGTTCCTGCTCCTGCTCCCCACTGCTCCTGCTGATGTTTTCCGGGTACTTGGAATGGCAAAACCTTCCCTTAGCTGGCTCTGACGTCCTCCCCGTCTCCAAATTAAGTGCCAGCCCTGCCTCAGCCTAATTAAAACCAGCAAAGAGGACTGGGCCAGGCTGTAAAATTCTAGGACAGTTTTATGTGGAGCAATTAAAAGGAAGGTAAAAAAAAATTGTTAAGAAATTAAACACTAATTTCTTTTTTTTTTTTTTTTTTTTTGGGCCAGCTGAGCTGTTTTGGCAGTGGGGCTGTGAGGGGGGTGCAAAACGTGGGATGGTCGGTTCCCTGCTGCCATAAATCTGCTGGATCAAATGTTCCCCTGCTTTTGAGCCCTGTAACTCATCTGCTGCCAATTAACCTAAATCACGTTTTTTCAATTAAAATTCGAGGCCTGATGGCAGGGCCTGGGGGGGAGGCAGAGGCAGGGCGTCGCAGCGAGGTGGAAATATCTGTTTTAAAAGGTGTGATGCCATTTTAGTGTTTTCCATATAAAATGGGATGTAAAAGCCCGGGCTCTGGGGAGCTGTGAGGATCCCTGGCCTGAGGGGTTTACAGGGAATCCCACCTGGGAAGTTTGGAGTGGTGGCAGCACCCTGACTGCAGGAAAAAACTCCTTTGGGAAGGAATTTTTTTGCCCCGGTTCTGTTTTTGGGCGAGCAGGGGCTGCCTGAGGTGTGAGAGCGATCGCGGTGTTTGGGGTGGGAATGGGTGCCTTGCATAACACTGGAATAATTGCCCTTGGATGGGGAAGGAAGCCGCTGCTTCCTCTTCTTTCTCTGTGTCTGGTCTTGCTCGGGAGCGTTTTCTGTCGTGCTTGGAAAAGGAAAACAGGCAGTGAAGTGTTGGGAAAGAGGGGAGGAAGGGCAGGGCTTGGAGCTCCTTTTATACCTGCAGCCACCCCGCGTTAAAAAAATAAACCCTGTAAAGGCGGATAAAACCTTCCCAGGCTGGAAAGAGAGGATGAGGAGCTGCTCCTGGTCCCAGGAGGAGGAAATATTCCCTGTCCTGGAGTTTGGTCCCTGCAGGATCCAGGTCATGTCGGGAATGGGTGGCCCATAAATTCTGGGGGGTGCAGACACAAAAGCCCACCCTGGATAATTCCATACTGGAAATGGAGCTGCACCTTCCTGGCTCCAGGCTCTGCAGGAGCTTCCTGGCATGGGGAGGACCCTCGTGATCTTTCCACCTCTCCCCACGCCAGGATGTTCTTCCAAGACCTCTGGAGACCCCAGGGTCTCCTCCTGTAATTTCAATTATTCCCCCATCCGCCCCCCAAAATCGCCCAGGGCTCTTTGTTCCTCCAACAAGCCCCTGCAGGTTTTCCTGTTAGGAAACCCAGGCTGGTTTATTAATATCCATAACGTTAATTGCTATAATTGGGGGCTGGCTGCCCGCTGCCGGGGACGTGGGTGTGGAAACTGCAGGAATGTTCTCCCGGAGAGGGGAGGATGCTCCTGCGGTTATTGTGGTGATGGCGTTGTGGCTTTGGGCTCAGGTGCTGGAAGAACGCTGAGAAACCCAAACGCACCTCCTTGGTTCAGTCTACAAATGCATCCCAGCAGGGATTTACATGTTAATTAGTGCCTGCTAATTAAGCAGCGCCCCAGGCAAAGGTGGCGATTCCCATGGCTTTGCATTTAACCCTCCCTCCGTGGTCACCCCGGCCATGCCCAGGGCTGGCATCAGCCCCAGGGTGACCCCCCCCAGCCCGGCAATGCCAGCCCTGGGCCCAGCCGAGGGTGTTCGGCTCGCGGGGAGGGTTATTCCAAGTGAAGGATGAAGCTTTTCCTGATTTCTGTCCTCTCAGTGTTAAGGACAGCCCTTGCCCTCGCCCCGCCGGCAGAATTCCTGTCGGGAAAGGGCAGGGAGCGAGGGGAGGGGGGCAGTAAATCTGATTTAACCGCACGGCCCCGCAGCCTGGGGGGGTTAATCTGCTCTGGCACGGGCGGGGGCTGCACATGATGGGCTTAGGGCAGTGCCAGGCACGGGCATTCCCTGGCCAGGGGGTGGGAGAGGGCAGAGGACAGGGCTGGGGATCCTCCGCTCTCTGCCTCCCACCGGGATCCGGGCAAAGGCAGGGTTTGCTTGGGATGCCCATCCCTGGAAGTGCTCGAGGCTGGATGGGCTTGCAGCAGCCTGGGATAAGTGGAAATGTCCCTGCCCGTGGAAGCAGCTGAGCTTTAAGGTCACCCAACCCAAACCATTCCATGATCTCGTGTCTCCCCGATGGATCCTGATGGAGAAACCTCTTCCCTCCTCTCCTGAGAAAAATCCTCCTGCTGTGTCCCAGCTCTGCTGCTTTTCCCGGAACCTTTCCCTCTGTGCTTTCCACGTGCTGCCGTGACCTTGTCACCTTTGGGCACAGGCTGGAGTGGAAAACTGGGAGAGATTTTTGGGCATCCCTGGAGGTTTCCTGAGAGGTTTCACTGGCACGGCTGGAGGAGTGCTGGGGTTGTGCAAATCCAGCCAGGAGCTTCCAAACCACAATGTTTTAAAGACAAACCCCCCAAATAACCCAAGAATCCGTTCTGAGGTTCTTTTTTGTTTAACTTCTGGGGTTTAAGTTAAAATTGGAGCTGCTCTTTGCTGGGCAGCTGGGAGGTTTCTGCCAGAGGGAAAATCAGACCCTGGGATTTGTGGGGCTTCTGCTGTGGGAGCTGGAGCAGTGAAGGGAGCGGGCAGCACTGCCGGGGCCTGGGGAGGGATTTTGGGGGAAGGAGAGTGAGAGACCAGCTCAGCTGGGATGGCACTGGCCAGGCTGGGAGATGGGAGTTTTTGGTGGCCATCTCATGGGGTGTTGTGGGTCAGAGTCTTCCAGAGGCCTTCAGGTCTTGTCCCAGGTGTTGTCCTCTGGGAAAAATCTCTTGGGGTGAGGTGCTGCTGGTGGCCCTCATGGAATGGGCTCCTCTCAGACTCCTGAGGCTGACTCGGAGCAGTTTGTGGAAAATAAGGAAAAGCCCCATTGAAAAATTGGAAAATCTACCTGCCAGCTTCCCAGAGATTTGTCCCCAGCACCACCATCCCAGTGTGAGCTGGGCACACGTCAGCCCTGCTGAGGGGCAGCCAGGCTTTGCTCCTGCTCTCCTTGGGAATGATATCGTGGCTGGCTTAATTAAAACCACAGAGCCTTTATTGTGGGAATGACAAGGAATTAACGAGATTAAATCTGGGAAAATCTAATCCAGCCCAGCTCTGCTCTCTCTGAGCTCTCCTCCTGCAGTCCCAGGTGCCCCAGGGGATGTGTTTGCTCTCTGGTCCCATAAGGAATCCTGCCCTGGTTTATCAGGGAGCAGTTTGTAGGAATGAGCCGGCTGGATCTGTCCCAATCCTGCTGCTCCCCTCTTCCCACAGCAGATTCCAGCAGCTCTGGATTTCCTGGCCAGCCCTGGCAGCTTCTCCTCGCTCAGACCTTGCTGCCGAGGGGATGTGCCCTTGGATAACTGGAAATTGGGAGTTTCCTCCTCCCTGCACCTGCTGCTTTTTGAGGATTCATTCCAGCAGGTTTTTTGGGATGAGCTGGAGTGTGTTTGCCCTCCTTCCCATGCAGGGTGCCTCTGCTGCCCACCGGGAAGTTGGGATTTGCATTTTGGGACAGCCTGCATGGACTCTTTGGCAGTGGAGCATTGCCTGCTTCACTCCAGAAGTTCTGCAGCAGGAAACAGGGCTTGGTGGAACCGCTGAAAACTGGGAAGCAGCAGGAGAAATTCCTCAAAAGAGCCTTTTCCTGGTGGAAGCTCTGACCCGAGTTGCTCTGTGGTGTTTAAGGCTCTTGCTCTGGGTTTCCTGCTCCTCCTTCCTCCCACGGTGATCCCTCTGCCAACAGCTCCATCTCCAGCTGTGGGAACTCGGTCAGCCAGGACCTGGGGCCGTTGTGCTGCCAGGACCCTGCTCCCAGTGCTCCCCACTGTCTCTGGAGGGAATGTCCTTCTCTTCAACACCCTGGGATGCTTTTGGGAAAAACCTGCTGCTTCCTCCTCTCTGAAATGTGGAAAAGTGAACTTCCAGCTGCTGAGGGAACAGGAGATCTCCTTTTTGTGGGAAGGAGAAAAACATCCAATAATCCAATCAGCTGGGGTGTCCCTGCATCCCTGGGGCTGGAGCGGGACAAGGAGCTGGAAGTGACTGGGAAGAGGAGGAGAGTGGGTGGGAATTTTTGGGGAGTGGGGAAAAAGGATTCATCCACATTCTGGAGCAGTGGTGGGACCCAGAACGGCGCCTGGCACCCCAGGGAGGTGGGAGGAATTCCATGGAGCCCCATACGAGCAGCCGGGGTTTGTCCGTGGGTGGAATCGAGGATGGCACCTGCCAGGGAGCTCCTGTGCTGGGACACAGAGCCATTCCCAGCGCCCCCGGCTCCTGTTTGCCCTCGGACAAGGCGCTGATGGCTCCCTGGCCGCATCCTGGAGGCTTTTGTGTGGATTCGGCTGGTGCCAGGATGTCTGGGTGTGGGAAAGGTGCCTCCCCGTGCTCCTGCTAATGCCTCGTTAAACAGGGACTGTTTGCTGCCCTTAGCCTCGGCAGCCGGGGCTGCTCGGAGTGAAAATGAGGATATTTTCCCCCTTTGGAAAAGCCCTTCACCCTGCCTGAGTCCCAGCGGGTCTTGAGGGCTGCCAAGAACCGATCTGTGCCCGGGATGTGAAGCGAGGCTGGCACTGGGAACCCTCACCTGGGCAGTGACACGAATCCCGGGAGGTTTGCTGTGCACAGGGAGGGAACATTCCTGAGGCAGGGAATCCAATCCTCGGGAGCTTCCTGCTGGGAAGCAGCCCTTTGCAAATGCAACACAGATCCTCGGAAAATTCTCCCAAAGCCTAAAATTGGGGTTCAGTTTCTTCCCATGGCTGAGGATTTCAGGAGAGCTGCTGCTTTTCAACAGCCTCCCATTAATCCTGGGAACTGGCAGTCCTGGAATGTTTGCAGCCTCCCTGCTCCCTCCTGCATCCAAAGGGACACTCTCCCCTCCAGCCCGGCTCCAAGAGTGTGGTTGGGAACGTGTGAATGTCCCGGGACCGAACTGGGAGCGACCCCCGGGAGCCTGAGCGGGCAAATCAGAGCTGGGATCTTCCCCACACTTCCCTCCCTGTATCTCCTGCCTTTCCTCCCCGGGCTGATAAGGAGGGATGGGATTTATGGGGGAGATGTTTGGATGAGCTGTGGTCCCAAAATGATCCTGCTGGATGAATTGGGGCCTGAGGGAAGCCCGTGGAGCTGGAGGGGTTTTTGGTGGGTTGGGTTTTATTTCTGGGTTGTGTCTGTGGGGATCCATCCCAACCCCAGGGTACCCCACTAAGGGATGTGCTGCTGGCTGGGTGCTGAGCTGGGATTTTTGGGGACCCTGGCACACAGAGGGCTCAGCCCTGACTCCTCCTCACCCCATCACTGAGAGGTGCACGGTTTTGAGGTGTTGTTGGGGTTTTTTGTTCTTACCCCAAATCCCCTGAAGGAAATCCCCAGGGCTGTCATTCCATACCCAAGTCCTGAGTCAAAATGTGGGATGATGTTCTGGAGCACAGCCCCCGCTTCTCTCCCGTGCCAGGGAGCCAACACCTGAGCCTGAGATCATGATCTGGGTTTATTTTTAGAAATTCCTGATCGATGCTGGGAGGGGGTGACTCATGGGTGCCAAAGGAGCTGCCTCTCTTCCCCAAGTGCTTTGGAAAACAGAGCTGAGCTCCAGGGAAAGCAGCAGGGGGGGTGACCCATCCCAGGAGTGTTGGGATGATGGGAGGGCAGCCTGTCCCCTTGCAGTGGGGTTTTTTTGGGACAAGCTGGCATCTCCTGGAGCCTGGCAAAGAGCTGGCAGCACTGAGGGTTCTCCCAAAGTTCAGAGCTGTGATTCCAGCCCTGGCCCAGAGATCCGTGTCCTGGTAGGTCCAGGAGAGGATGGTGAGGAGCCCTTCGGGGGGGCTGGGCAGGGTCAGCTGATCCCCTTCTGGAGCTCTCTGTGCTCATGGTCACAGCCCCTCGGGTGTCCCCTGGGGCCCCCAGAATTCCCCATTTGCATGGATTGATGCAGCCATGGATTGTCCTTGTCCTTGCCTTCCTTCCTTCCTCCCACAGTCCCTGGGTGCTGCTGCTGCGACCCCGGGATAGCTCTGAGTGGCCACAAAAGCTTTTTCCCCTCAGGACACCTGCAGGTGAGGTGGGCAAGGCTAAACCTCTGGAATTCTGAGCATTATCCTTGCCCCTTCGTTTGATATCATCCCCCACCACGGGCAGGGGAGGAAAACAATTCCAAAATTGGGGTTAGCATGTCCATGAAAGAGCAGCAGCTGCTTGTGCCGAGCGGGGAATGCCCTCAGGTGATTTATCCTGACATTTATAGGGAGCCCGAGGCTTTCCTCATTCATAAATCCAGGGCAGGGGGTGTTGGGCTGCCCTGGAGAGCTCTGGAGCCGCTCGAACGCTCTCGCAGCAGATCCCAATCGCGTCCGGCCGTGCCCCGGTGCGCCCGGGGGGGCTCCCGGCAGCGGCAGCAGCGATGTGGGACAGCAGAGCAAACCTGTCGGGCAGGACCGGAGCTGACAAATCCTCTCCCTGCCCCGGCTTTGTGAATGGCAGGCGAGGGAGGAGCCGCTGCTTGGCAGCCGGAGCGCTTTGAGCCGGGCTGCGGCTCCCCGTGCGTGAGCGAGCGAGGCTCAGTGCGCAGGGGAGGGAAATTGTGTTTGGAGAGGGGTCGGTGCTGATGGAGCGCTGGGAGAAGCTGCTCTGGGCAGGTTGGAGCAGAAGGGACGGTCTGCCTGCGGTCTCAGAGCAGGGAGAGATGCTCTGGACACCCTGTTGGGCAGGGCAGGGGCTCTGGGCCGGCTGAGGAGCTCTTGTCCCCTCCTGGCAGAGAACCAGGGCTGTTTGTTGGGTTACCCTAAAATCCACAGCGACACTCTGGCCCTTTGCGGCTGACCAGCCATGGTATCGTGAGCTCAGTCATCCTCAATGCCCCCCTGATCCAATCCCAACTCTCTCCCTGAACGGGCAATTGCAGGCAAACCCAGTGACCAGCGGCTGGGATGTGTTGGGGGAGGCCTGGAGGGCTCTGTCCCATTCCCAGCTCCAGCCCCCGGGGCTGCAGCCAGCCCTTGGCTGGCCGTGACAGGGAGGGAAGGTGTTCCCTGTTCCTGCGGGTGTTTCCCGGGGCTCTGGTAGGCTGGAGGGCAGGGACAGGGACTTGTGGCAGCTGACAGGGAGACCCTGGAGCTGTGCTCGGAGCAGGACAGGGCCTGGCCCGTTTTGGACTCTGCAGCTTGGCTGCCTGATTCCCAAACCCTCATTTCTAAAGGGATTTTCCTCTCTGCTGCCAGAAATAAATGCCCGGCTCGGGACAGGTTTGGTGCCTGGTGCTCCTCAATCCGAGGTAGCCTGGAGTTGCAGAGCTTGGGAAAATGCAGCGATGCTCTCCTGGAACCAGGANCTGGTCGTTTTGGACTCTGCAGCTCGGGCTGCCTGATTCCCAAACCCTCATTTCTAAAGGGATTTTCCTCTCTGCTGCCAGAAATAAATGCCCGGCTCGGGACAGGTTTGGTGCCTGGTGCTGCTCAATCCGAGGTAGCCTGGAGTTGCAGAGCTTGGGAAAATGCAG
The DNA here is from genome assembly GCA_013397295.1 of Polioptila caerulea. Classification (NCBI taxonomy): domain Eukaryota; kingdom Metazoa; phylum Chordata; class Aves; order Passeriformes; family Certhiidae; genus Polioptila; species Polioptila caerulea. The sequence continues at coordinate 66,133 of VYXF01006625.1, forward strand.
CGATGCTCTCCTGGAACCAGGAGGAGCTGAGGGAGCAGCCCTGGCTCGGGCTCAGGCAGGTGGACAAACCCCAGCGGCCAAAGCCCCCCTCCCTAACCCGGAGCCGAGCGGGCCCCGCCCGTGCCGTGCCGGCCAGGCCGGTGTTTGGTAAACAGGGGCTGGTGAGGAGAAACCTGCCTGCAACTGTCCCCAGGTGATAAAATTCCTGCGCTGCTGATGCCCTGATTAGCGGGGCATCCTGGGGGTGACGCTGGCCTCGGTCTGGGGCTCTGCCTCCCCTCAGCGCCTCCTCTGAGCACCTTCCCGGCCGTGCCCACCGGGAATGCCAGCGGGAAATGGCCCCTGGTGCCACCTTTCTGTCCCCCGGGGTCGCTGAAGGGGCTGGGTGGCACCACCCGTGCCCTGGGCCCGGCCGGGTTTTCCTGCTCTCTCTTGGGAGCGGCCGAGCCGCAGTTTTGGCAACAGCGTGGGGCGGGGAGTGACGTGCGGAGTGTTTGAGCAGGTGAGGCGGGCAAGGACAGCCGTGACACCGCTGTTGGCACCGGGTCAGGGCCACCCGCAGGGGTCCCGAGCCTGGAGCAGGACCCTGGAAAGGCTTTTCGGAGCCGGGGTTTATCTAGAGCCCGATCGAGCCAAGCGTTCCATGGCTGGCTGGGGCTGGGGGGGGGTCAGTCACCCCTCGAGTCACCCGTGTCCCTTGCCAGGCAGGGACCGGAGAGGGGACACTGCTGAGAGCCAGCTGCGCCATCCAGAGCCGCCCTGGCCCTGCCGAGCTCCTTCCCAGGGTGCTCTCAGCGCTGCCAGGCAGTCCCTGCCCCCGGCTCGCTTTCCCCGTTATCTCCTCTGCCAGCAGCGCTTGGCCGGTGGTGGCTGAGCTGCAGGGCCTCGTGCGGACCCTCGTGTCCCTGCCGGTGCCACCGGGCCTGTC
>VYXF01006625.1:67355-78600 GCA_013397295.1 Polioptila caerulea
GGCAGGGTGGGAGAGGCTCCCCCGGAGCTGCTGAGCCTCCTCCTCACACCTTCAGCGGCCTCTGCCCGGCTCGCTGAGAGCCTTTCCCAAGCGCAGCGTCCTTCGGGAGACAAACGAGCTGCGTCCAGCTCCTTCAGCCCCCAAATAACGCCTCTTAAATCCCTGGCCGCTGAAGGAGAAAGCTGGAAAAAAAAACTTTCAAACGTTACAAAAGAAACAGTTTAGCGAAAACCTCGCGGTTTCAAGGGTGAGGTGTTGGAAGTGTCGGTGGGAGTTCAAAGCAGTCGGTTCTCGGGGCAGGGGCTGCGGCTCTGCCTCCTCCGGCCCGCGGCCCCGACCCGATCCCGGCTGCCGCTGGTCGCACGCAATTCCCAAGGACAAAACAAAGCCCTTTACCCCGGGCTTCAACTCTGACCTTGCCGTGGCAGGATTAAAATCTGCTGGAGATGGACCGCGCGGTGGCAAAGAGTTAATTCCCCCTCCTTCCCTCCCTCCCTCTCCCTCCCTGCTTCCCTCCCCCTCCCCTCTGTTTTTTACTCCTTTTCTTTCCAACTGGCCTGGTTTGCTGCGGAGAAATTGGGAAAACAAGTAGCCAATGGAGTTGGGGGGTGCTGGAAGGGGGCAGGAGGCACAACTGGGGCTTCATCTGCTCCCTCCCACGTTTAGGGCTCCCCAGTCGGGTGTTGGGGTTCCCTCCCTGGTTTTGGAGCAGGAGGGGGCTGATGGATGCTGTGGGAGCACCCTTAACCGTCAGTTTTGTGGGAGAGAGAGGCTTTTCCTGATATAATCCCTTCTGTTTTCCCTATAAAATCTTATCAGATTTCTATTCAAATCTGGGTTTACAAACAGCTTGGGTGAAGAGCTGAGCTGTGCACAAGTGTGGTTTGCTTTTTATTATTATTATTATTATTTTTGGGGTTTTTTTGTTGTTGTTGTTTTGTTATTGTTGTTTTCAATGAAAAACACCCCCACTTCCCAAAATTCCAAGCAACTTTCAAGGTAACTTTGCAACATCCTCCGGTCCTTTCTGGAACTTTGGGCAGTTTTCTTGGCTGATTTCCCTGGAGTGGGAATGTTGATAAAATGCAAATTTCCTGGTTAGCTCAGAGCTCTGCTGCTCCTGGTTCTGCCCCCTCCGGCAGAAACCTGGGAGAAATGGACCGAGGGTGGGAGCAGGGGATGCTCTGAACACCTCTGGAAAGGAAGGTGTGGGCAAAATCACACAATCAAAAAAATTTAATGGCGCTTTCAGAAATAAGTGCCAGCCTGCTTTGGCCTCTCAGACCTCACCTGTGCCATGAGCAGGGGGTGAAGCAGGGGCTGAAAATGGATTTTTGGTGCTGAGGTGGCCCTGGAGCTCAGCTTTGTTCCCTCCCCCAGCCCTGGCTGCCGGCAGTGCCCTCCTGGCCGCTGGGGCACTGGCATTTCTCATCGATTATATAAGGGCTGAGGGTGACTGGCAGGGCCAGCCAGGAGAGCTGGCACAAACCCTTCCCCAGAAGGCTCCCCCGAGCGTCCTGAGGTGTGCCAGCCCTTGGGGCCGCTCCTGCCAGGAGAGGGGCTCGGCAGGGCGGGCGTTTGCAGGGCTGGGGGGGCTGGAAGCGGAGCTGGGATCTCCAGGAGCGGCCCCGGAGCCGCTCAGACTCGGGGCACGCTCTGAAGTTGGGGCCAGCTGGATTGTGGCGCCGAGCTCCCTTTGAGGCGGTGGGATCGGGGCTTTGGGAGCGCGGGCTGTGCCAGCCCGGCCCTGGAAGGCTCCTGACCCATTTCAGGCCGGGCTCAGGGCGATTGTTTGCTCCTCGCAGGTTGCCAGGAGCTCTCAGGGCCGCGGCGCCGGCGTTTGGCCTCTCCTCGTGGGCACTGCCAGGGCGTGCAGGGGCCTCAGCTGTGGGACCAGGAGCGTCTCCGTGTCCTCCTGAGCTCCCAGGGCTGCTGGAACCCTCCTGGGATTTAATTAGGGCAGGCACAGGGAGTGTTCCTCTCGCTGTTCCTACCAGGCTTGTGCAAACCTCGGCTCCTGTGGGCGCAGCGCCCTCGGTGACCCCCTCACCGCCCTGGGGGAGGCTCTGGAGGGTGCTCGGGGACGCTGGGGTGGCTCCAGCACTCCCAGATCCCGCTGTTCCTTCATCCCCCAGCCTGGCTGTGCCCCAGCTCATCCTCCCTGCTGCAGTGTGGGGGTGCTGGAGGAGGAGCAGCTCCGTGGGAATGGGGAGAGCTTTTGTGCCGTGGCTGGGCTGGGGCAGCGCGAGGTGGCCGGGCAAGGGTGGCTGCGGGTGCCAGCGTGGGTGTGGAGGGGCCCGAGGTGACCCCAGGGACACAGGCAGGGAGGGCACAGCCCTGAGGGCGCTGGGCAGGGAGGTGGCACCGGGGAGGAGCTGCTCCAGCCCCTGTGTGAGGGGGAGAAGGTGCAGGGCAGGGTGGTGGTGGGAGATGTAAATCCTGGGCTTTGGGCACTCAGCATCCCAAACTTTTGGGAACGTCCTCAGGAGCAAGGGGAGATGGGCAGAGCCAGCTCCAGGGGAGGGATGGGGAGAGCATCTTCACATAAATCCAAACTATCAGGAGCAAAACTCGACTTCAGCTTGGAGTAACTGGGGGTGCAAATCAGCTCTGCCTGCCCTGAGATTCCAATTGCTTCTGGATTTCCTCACTAAACCCTGTGCCATCCTCTGCAGGCTGGGCAGGACAAACCTCCTGCTTTGCAGCCTGGCATTACCAAGCAACCATGTCCTAAAATTCACAGCCCAATGGAGAGAACTTTGTTTACCAGGAAGAAAACCCTTGAAAAGGGGAATCTTTGGCGGAAGCATGACGGGATTAACGCTGGGGTTTCTTTAGGCACCGCTGTTGTTTTTCAGGGCCTGACCTCAGTGCTCTGATTCGCTTTTGCCAAGCCACTCTTTCCCTGCCTAATTTAGAGTGGGGCTTTGTGCTGGGCTGGGAAGGGGGAGGCGGCAGGGCCAGGTTTGGCAGCGCAGACGGGAGCTGGGATGATCTGCTTTGGAGCAGAGGAGTCGGTCATTAGATGTTGTGCTGCCGCAAATCCTGCTGTAATTAATTTTCTCCTGAATTAATTAGAGGAATTGTGATGGCAGGCTGGGCCGGGAAGGTGTGGGGGAAGTTTTTCCAGGGTGATCTATGGGTTGTTGGCAGAGCAGGAATTAAATCTCCTTCCTCTGCCTTCCAGGGCTGGTCGCTGGAGCCGCTCTCAGCCACCTCTGGGGCGGGCAGGGGTGACGGTCCTGGGCACAGCGTGTCCCTGGGGAAGCTGTCCCAAATCCCAAATGCTGCTTCAACGCATTTCCCCCTCTTTTTTGGGAGTTTTGGCATAAGTGCCACTGGCATTGAAGTGGAGGAGGTGAGACACACAACCCTGAGGGCAAACAGTGCTGGGCTCTGGCCCCTCCAGGGCTCCTCACCATGTGGGGGAGGGAATTCAGCCTCAATTCCAGGCTCCAGAAGAGAAGAGGATTCAGGGGATGTTGGTTTGTTCTCGTCCTTCACCTCACTGGCACCTCCGTGAGCTGCTGGGCAGGTGGGACAAAACATTCCTGGGAAGGATGGGGAAAATTCCCACTGGTTTTGGCAGCGGCCCTGCTGGCCCCTGGCTGTGCAGCATCCCTTGGGAGCTCACCTGCTCCAGGTGAGCCGGGCTAGGGGCTCTGCCAGCCCCTGGCCCCGCTTCCTGCTCCTTCCTACCGCTCTGGGGGCGCTGGGAAGGGAGGCCAGGCTGGCAGCACGGGGATGTGGAAATTTTTCAGCCGGAATTGTCGGCCTCAGTGCCGAGCAGGGGGAGCTGGAGCTGGGGAAAAAGCCACAGGGAAAGCAGATTCCTCTTGCTGCATGGGAAGGGAGCAGGCTAGGGGTGAGGAGAGGGATGGAAGGGATGGCATTTCCTGGAGAATCCTCAATTCCCGTGCCGGGGTGAAGGGGATTCTGTGTTTGCCAGCCAGCTGAGCACTTGGAGTCAGAGTCCCCCAGCTGGCTCCTGTGCTCTGGCCCCATCACTGCAATGAACTCCTGCACCTGCTTAATTAACCCTAATTAGCACCCGTGCTGGTGCCTCCAGGGGCACAGGTTGAGGGGAGCTGGGGCACAGCCCTGCCCAGCAGCTGGTGGCACCAGGAGCTCCACAATCCATGGGACTGAGCTGAAAATGGGTTTGGCATGGCCAAACCCCCAGCTGGAAGTGGGGTTGGGTGTCTGTGCCTGTCACCCTGTGTCAGCTGGGGACAGACACCAGAGGAATTGTGACACAGGAATGAGAAGAAATCACCCCGAGATCTGCAGATCCTTCCGTCCTTTTGAGACCTGGATGCCTTTGTGGTGCTGGAAATGGGGATTTCACTGCTCTTTGCCCCAGGTTCTCTGTGTTTATCACACCTGCCAGTTCTCCTGGCCCGGTCTCACCTTCCTGATCCACTATCAAATGTCTCTTCCCCTTAAATTTCCTCAGAACTTCTATTATCAGGGATTTGGGACATCCTTCCTGCCAGATTCCCAGGGCAGGAATGTTTCCAGCTTTAATCCCATCTCGGACAAGCTGTGGCACATCCTTTGGCTCTGGCTTCATCCTCCCCAGCACCCAAAGTGTGGGATCCCAGTTCCCACCTGGTGCACACTCAGGGCTCCCATTCCCTCATATTTTACCCCCAAACCTGGGAGATTTGTGAGGCTGTGTTGAGGGGGTGGCTCAGGTTGCACTTCCAGGGGTCGGGCTGCCGTGGATCCTGGGTTTTCCACCATTCCTGGTCCTTTCTGGGCTGTCCTGCTGCAGGTGCAGGACCTGCTCCTGTCCCTGCCGCAGCCTTTGGGGCTCCAGGGCTGAGGGAAATCAAAGCCCCGAGGTCCCTGTGCCCCTCTGAATGGGAGCTTTGTCTGGGCAGAAAAGGCCTTGAAAGCGATCTGGGGGAAGGCGATTGTTATCTGCAGGCTCCTGAACTGTTTGGATCCTGACTCTGTCAGAGATCTGGTAATTTAAACTTCAACCTGCTTATTAGAAATTTGAGAGAATAGTTTAATAATAAAAAGCAGATTTCCACCCCCCCTCACCCTCTCCCCACCCCTTTGTTCCTCTGCTCCTCTTTCTCTGGGCTGCTGGGGATATTTAATCGTCTGATACCCCCCCAGTCTCCACCTCCCCCTTGGCTTTTAGTTGTTTAAAGAATGGGATAAAATGGCAAGAGGGTTCTTTTTGAGGGCTGCCAAGCAAGGCTGTCCCTGTGGTCCCTGAGCTTTTGGGAACATGGAGAGCTGAAAGGAGCTGGAGGGAACGTCAGCTTCCCAGTTGTCCTGGTTTTAATGAGGTCTGGAAATCCATCCAGGTGCAGGAGTGCCCTCCAAGCAGGACCCTCCTGGCTGTGCTTGTTGGAAATGACACAAAGTTGTTGGTTTTGGGTTTTTTTTAAATTTATTTTTCTCCTACAAAAGCTGCTTTCAGTTATATACAAAACAGTGCTCTGCTGCTGCGGATTCTTGGGGGAAAAGGGAGCTGATTCCATGTCCTGGACAGTCCCAGAAGAAAAGAGAAACTGGTTCCATGTCCTGGGCAGCTCTGGAGAAGAGGGGAGCTGATTCCTTGTGAAGGGGAGTTCTGGGGGAAAGGAACTTCTATCCCAGCTGAAGGGGAGCTCGTTCCATGTCCTGGACAATCCCAAAGGAAAAGGGGAGCTGGTTCCATGTCCTGGACAATCCCAAATGGAAAGGGGAGCTGGTTCCATGTCCTGGACAGTCCCAAAGGAAAAGGGGAGCTGGTTCCATGTCCTGGACAATCCCAAATGAAAAGGGGAGCTGGTTCCATGTCATGGACAGCCCTGGGGAGAAGGGGAGCTCCATTGCCTGCACGTGGAGAGGCTCCTGAGCAATTTCCTGCTGGGCCTGGGTTATGTTGGTTCACTTTGGCTCCTGCCCTGGATGCCACTTCCATGACATCACTTGGCCGTGGCAGAGTGGAGGAGGTGAGACACTTGTGAGCCATTATCTCGTGCAAATAGCCCTGGGTAAACAGGCTCGGGGCACTATTGACACTGAGACTGTTTCTCTTCCGAATTTCCTGCTGGGGGGACTTTGCCAAGTAGCCAAAAATGCGGCTGGGGGGGGCAGGAACCCAAACTCCTCAACCCAAAACTTCAAATTTCAAGTCGGGGCATGGAGCTTCTGTCATGCAGGTAATTGAATTTGCAGTTCCTGGCAGAACTTCCAGGTGGGAGCTTGGTCTGGGACTAATTTTGGGAACGGGGTGTCTGTTGGGGGTAGCTGGGCTGTTCCTCCTGGGTGATGCTTTGAGGTTCTCACCTTTACACTGCCAGCCTGCCCGCATGGAGCTGCTTTTCCCGGGATAAATTCTCCTGCAGAGACATCAGAACAGTGCTGCTGGTGTGGCTTTTCCTGGGATGGCTGAGGAGTTGTGGAGGGCCGGCCCTGATGGCCGGGGCTTGGCGCACCTGAGCCGCGGGGAGCAGCGGCTCTCCCACCTGCAGGGCTCCGCTGTGCCCTGGCACTGCCGGCAGCAGCTCTGCCTCGGCAGCCGCACGGATCCGGAGCTCTGGCCACAGCCCAGGGTGAGCACATCCTCGGGGCTGGCAAACTTTAACCACCACAGCCCGTTTTTTATTAACCTGAATTTCCTCCCGCTTCCCCCATTACCTCCGAAGAAAAGAATCTGACCCCGAGCTCTCAGCATCACCTTCAGGGTTCGGATTTTTTTTTTTTTTTCCACATTCTCCCCCTCTGCTCCCTGCCGTTGCTTTGTGGTTTGGGTGAAACTCTGCCGTGCTGGCCGAGTGTCCCCGCTCCTTCCTGCCTTTGTCAGGCTCCTGGGAGCGCTTTGGGGCTGGCACAGCAGCAGCCCTAAGCTCGTCAGAGGAGCCTCTTAATTAAATTTGAAAAGTGCTGGGCTAAGAGGGTTTGCTGAGGCAGTCAGGTGCTGGGCCGTGGGCCCGAAGGACTGCCACAGGCTTGCACTACCACCCACAGCCCTGATCCCCGGGACATGTGCACAGATTAGGGAGAAATCCCTCAGCAGCCAGCGGGGTTTAACCCCTTCCAGCTCCGGGGTTTTTCAGGGAGCTCCTGGAGCCAGGTCCTGCTTGGGGGGACCAGTGCCAGCTGGAATTGTCCTGCACCTTCCCGGAGACACAGGGAGAGCCCCAGCCCGGCATTTCCATGGGATGTNCCTGCTCCAGCTCAGCACCAAGGACAACTTTCAGGCCCAAGAACAAAACCAAGGGTGAAGGGAGAAGGAAACTCCAGGAGGATGGAGCTTCCTAAGCTGGAGCTGGAATTGCACAATGAACTGCAATGTGCAAATGGAGCAGAACTTATCCAAGTGTGGGACCTCGTGATCAGGGGTCCATTCTGTGCCCATTTTGGGCTCACCTTGGGTGTGGCCCAGCCGGGCTCTGGCACTGCCCAGGTGTGCCCAGGGAGGCCTTGGAATAAATCCCTTGGAATAAATCCCTGCTTTCTCCTTTGGCTCTGGCTGCTCTCTGTCCCAGGGTAGCCTCTCCAGGCATCACCATGGTCAAAGGGAGGATTTCCTTCCTCCTTGTTTCATCCCAACCCATCCACATCCAGTGTCCCAGGGAGCTGGGCCTGCCCGGTCTGCAAAATGTTCCCTAGGGAATGCTAAATTCATAAATAAATAAATAAATAACTGGGGCTGTTCTTTGAGCCCTCCTGGCTCCAGCTCGGAGCTGTTTCCTGGTGGAATTCCCTCCTTCAATCCTTGTGTGCATCCAGCTTGGAGCTACCCACACAGTCACTGGAGCTTTGGGGCTCCTAAAATGAGGAAAATTTCCTCCATACCCACTTGGAGGGGAAAAAAAAGCACCAAATTTGAGCAGCCCAGTGCTCAGCCTTGAGGGTCCTGGATTCTGTCTGGGAGTTTTTACAGGGAGCTTTTCTCAAATGCTCGACCCTGGATGTATTCCCAAGATTTTCCTTTTGGTTGCTAAAAGTCAGGGGTTTTCTGGGCTGGGGGAGAGCTGGAAAAAGCCTGGAAGGGCTGCACCCACAAAATGTGGGACTGCACCAGTAGCACCAGTGGCTTTGTCCCAGCTCCCAGTTCCTTTCTGGCTGATGGTTTGGGGCAGGAGGGAGCAGGATTCCAAAGGAAATGCAGCTTGGGAAAGGCTGCTGGAGCCTCCTTCCCACCTGGAGTCAGGATTTTCAAGTCTCCTGGTAAATCCCACGTTCCCGAGGAGCCTTGGAGCCTAGAGCATGTTCCAGAGCCGAGCCAAAGCCAACAATCCTCTCCAGTTTCAGGAAATTGGGAGCTGTGGTTTAACAGGACGGGTGACACGGGTGACACAGGTGACACAGGTGACACAGGTGACACAGGTGACACAGGTGACAGGCTGCAGCAAAGGCCAGCCCTGGGTGGGTTCAGGTGTCGGGTCAGGGATTTGGGACTTTCTGGGCTCCTGGATTTGCAGCCAGCCTTGCTTGTGGGTGAACTTCTCACGCTGGCTCGAGGGAATTCTGTTTCCTCCAGGGAATTCTGGTTTTTTCCCCTGGCAGAGGGGAAACCACTCCATTGCTTCCCACAAAGAAATGGGGGAGAAATTTTCCCGGGCTGTTCCCAGGTCTGCACCTTTAGGTGAGGGCTGGGGCAACACTTTATGTGCTGGAACTTGGACTTCCACATCTTTCTGGAAAACTCCAGGCTCTGGATGCCCCTCTGGGAGCAGCCCAGTGTCCACCCTTGTTTCATTCTGACCCCAGCTCCTCTTTATTCCAGCTGTGGTGGTTCTGGGCTGCCAAGGAGAGCTGGGCACTGTCTTGGCTCCCTGTTGGCAGCCCCTGGGAGAGGTTTGGCACCTCTGCAGGGCTGGCAGTGCTGCCGTCCCTCCCTCAGGGGATCCCGGGCTGCAGGAGCTCCTCCCCAGATGCAGGAGGGAAGGAAGGATGTGTTTTATCAAAGTCAGGCCCTGCTGTTTGAGTTCCTGCTCTGGAGCTTGATACCATCTCAAAACCAACACGGGAGGTAAACAATGACTCTGCTCTGCTCCGAGTCCTTTCTCCGTCTCCTCTTATTTAACTTTTCAATTGCTCCAACTGCGGCTGCAGCCGGGAGTCCCAGCAGATGTGAGGATGTCTTTGGGGGAGGCTCTGCTGCTGGGCCCTCCCTGGAATCTTGCAGGAGCCGAAAAGAGCAGGAAACATTTTTCTAAGGCAGCCGAAACGAGCCCTCCTTTAATAATAACCCAAGGTGTGAGAAACCCCTCTGGAATTTATGAGCAGATGTGATTCAGGACTAATAAAGAGCTGAGAACCTGTCAGGAGGTCACAGGGATCAATGCATCACCTGCCAGGGACGGTGGATTTATCAAGCTGAGCTCGTTTCAAGCTGAAACCGATGGTGGATTTATGGTGGTGGCAGTGGGGACGCTGAGCGAGTGCCAGGTGTCCCCAGGAGGAGCAGAGACCCGGCTGCCACGGAGGGACTTCACCGGCAGGGAAACCTGAGCTGCCGGGAGCCGGCCTGCAGCTTTGAGGAGGAAACGGAGATCTCTGTTGAGCCGTGCAGAGAAAACAAATCTCACCCCAGGAGCCGCCTGCCAAGGGAAAAACTTCCTGCCCTGGGAGCTGCCAAGGGCTCAGCGTTAACGTGGCACCCACGGGCACCCTGCAGGGACTCAGGGGATGATTTGGGCTGGGAGACACCTCAAAGCTCACCCAGCTCCACCTCCCTCCATCCCAGGCTGCTCCAAGCCCTGTCCAACATTGGGCATTTCCAGGGATCCAGGGACAGCCACAGCTTCTCTGGGAATTCTATTCCAGCACCTCCCCCAACCTCACTGGCATGAATTCCTTCCCAATATCCATCAAAATCCAACCCAAATCCTTATCCTGTGTCACCAGAGCCCCTCTGAGATGATGCTCCCTGGTCTCTCTGCGTTTTGAAAAGTCTCCTGTTGCTTTTACCAAACCCTTTCCTGCTGCTTGTCTCCCTTTCCATGGTTTTCTTCCTCTGCTTTCTCCCCTCTCCTCTCCCAGTCTCCCTTGCTTGAAATCCCAGGAAAAAATGTGCAGCCTCCCCAAGAGAACATCTTGGCAAAGTCATAACTTGTTAAGCACCATAATTAAAATATTTCTCTCATTAACTTGGAAATGATGTTTCTTCCTGAGTTATACCAGAGATTTTTTTTCACCCCTCGCTAATTAAGTTGCCAGTTTCAACAAAACTGCTTCAGATCCATGGGATCCCAGGCTGATGGAGAACCAGCAGAGCAGGAAAATCCTTCTCCAAAGGGACCTGTTCCTGTTCTCTGCCACATGGAGCATCTTCCTAAAGCAGCAGCAGGACCCAAATGTTCCCCACTCCTGGGAATTGCAGGAAAAGGAGGAATAGTTTCCAAGGGTTTTGGTGATTTGTTGGCTGTTTGGAAATCTCCCTGCAGGGGTGCAGGATCCTGACAGGGAGGTTTTCCATAGGAGCCAGGTCCTGGAAGTGCAGTTTTCTGCAAGGGAAGTGTAAAGCAGTTTTGGCATCAGGAATGGTGCGGGTCTGGGGGTGTCCTGGTGCTTTTCCCAGCCTGCTTCTGGAGATTTGTCCTTGCTCAGGGAAGGCCAGTGCAGGATCAGGGAGCTCAGCTGGGTTTGGTTTGAGCGTCTGCTGGATTTGGTCCCCAGGATTCCTTGGAACGCTGTCCTGAGCTCATCCCACCAGGGCTGGGGGGGCTTTGAGAGTGACTTCCCCTCAAACCTTTCTCCCTGCTGGTCCCCCCCGGGGGACCCCTCCCCATCCCCTTGGATGTTGTCAATCACCTTTTAAGAAAATCTTTAACCCCCTCGGGATCCCTTCCCTGCCCATTCCCAGTGCTCCCAATTCCCAGCTCCTCCCACACGGGGAGGCTTTGGGCTCTGCTGCTCCCTCTGGCCCACCAGCTCATTTTCCCCATGTTTGCAGCATTCCTTGTGGGATGAGAGGGAGCAGGACTCACAGGGTGCCCCTGGGACTTCTCCGCTCCCAACCCCCCAAACCTTGGCTGTGCTTCCCTGGTCATTCCCATTCCCACTCCCGCTCCCATTCCCATCCCCAGTCCCATTCCCGCTCCCATTCCCATCCCCAGTCCCATTCCCGCTCCCATTCCCATCCCCAGTCCCATTCCCGCTCCCATTCCCATCCCCAGTCCCATTCCCGCTCCCATTCCCATTCCCATTCCCCCTCCCATTCCAATTCCCATTCCTGTTCCAATTTCCATTCCCATTCCCACTCCCATTCCCATTCCTGTTCCCATTC
>VYXF01006625.1:78813-89857 GCA_013397295.1 Polioptila caerulea
TTCCCATTCCCCTTCCCACTCCCATTCCCGTTCCCGTTCCCATTCCCATTCCCATTCCCACTCCCATTCCCATTCCCGTTCCCGGGGTTGCCTCTGGCGATCCCGAGCCAGGCCAGCCCTGTGTCTCCACGTCACCCCAGCAACATTTCGGGAAAAGCCTTTTGGAAGCAGTGGCTGCGTGTTCCGGGCTGTTCCCTTTCCTCCCCTCGTTCCCCACATCCGCCCCAGGATGTTCCCCGGGCCTGCCTCAATCACCCCCAAATCTCCACCCCTCGAAGGTTTCTTCTCCAATTATTGCATTTTAAAAATTTCTTTTCGTTCCCTGTGTTCTGCGGATCTCCGAGGTCTGCCGGGGCCGTGAGCGGGGCGGGCCCGGCTGGGGCTGCCTGAGCGAGCCCCGGGGCTCTGGGTGGCCGCGGATTTCGGGAGGCAGCGGCGGGGTTAATCCGGCCGGGCTGCTGCGGGAGGCTGCCCGAGCGCGGCCGGGGCCAGCGCTGTCACAACCGATTTGGGCAGGGACAGTGAGGGGCTGAGCCCCGGGGGTGCGTCAGGCCACCAGCCGGGCCCGTTATTGTGGGATGCGTGCGGGCTGCCAGCTCTCCTCGGGCTCCCAGGGGCGAGCAGGAGCTGCCGGAGCTGCCGCCCCTGCCTGGGGACATTTTCCCCTCCGAGCAGCTGTGACACTCCTTGGCACACTGCTGGCGTTTGCTCCTCTGCTCACATCCTCATTTCTGGGGAGGCTTTCTGGGTGTCTGAAAGAGGAAAGCCCCATTAAGAACAGGTTTTAAAAGTCCCCTTTAAAGTCCCGTTTTTAGAGTCATTTTTGATGAGACTTTCTGGATGTTCAGGAGCTTTCGAAAGTGCAAAGCTCCATTAAAAATAGGTTTTAAAAGTCTCTTTAAGGATCCTTTTTAAAGAGACTTTTCAAGCCTAGGTTGGACGAGACTTGGAGCAGCCAGGGATGGTGGAAAGTGTCCCTGCTCATGGCAGGAGTGGAATGGGATAGGATTTAAGGTCCTTTTGGGATTTAAGGTCCTCTCTAACCTAAACCAGTCTGGGATTTTGTGGTTTCAGACCTAGTGGGTGATGGGTGTAGCAAGGCTGAGCTCATGGCTCACTTAGTTGGGCTAAAAAATGTGTTTTACTGACCTGCTCTTCTTTGGGGAATTCTCAAATAATTTCCTTAAACTCTTTAAGTGTGATCGTGGGATGATGAACTTTTGTGCTGTTTCCTGGGGTGAATCTTGGTTTTGAAACATTCTGAGGCTTTAAAAATACAAAACTGTGCCTTGGAATGCAGAGACTCCTGACTTCTGCTGCTGGAGGTGTCCAGAGCTCCTGGGCTTGTCCCTGTTTCTCTCTCTATCCCTGTTCTCCCTGTGCAGAACTGGAATTTTGCCTCCTTTCTGCCAGCACATTGCAAAGGGTGTTTGATGTCAATTCTCCCATTGGGAAAGGAGAGAATCTGGCAGGGAAGGGAACTTGTGAAAGGAGGGAATCTGAGAAAAGGAATGAATCTGGGAAAGAAGGGAATCTGAGAAAAGGAATGAATTGGGAAAGGAGGGAATCTAGGAGAGGAGCAAATCTGGGAAAGGAGTGAACCTGGGAAAGGAGTGAATCTGTGAAAGGAGTGAATCTGGGAAAGGAGGGAATCTGGGAAAGGAGTGGATGGGGGAATGGAGGAAATCTTGGAAAGGAGTGAATTTGGGAAAGGAATAAATCTGAGAAAGAAGGGAATCTGGGAATGGAATCAATCTGGGACAGGAGAGAATAAATCCCACTGAGCCTTTGTGTTGCTGTTGTCTGGGCCACTTGGAACCCGGATTTTTCCAAGGAGCTGCTTAGCGGCATCCAGAGCCACCACAAAGAGGGAACAGCGTGTCCGGTCTTGTCCCTGCACGGCGTTTGCTCCCTGCTGCAGCCCTGGCAGGGAGCAGCGTGCCCAGGGCCACCGGGCACCCCGGGGCTCCTGGCCTGGGCACGCAGGGATGGACCCGGGCTTGCCGTGCCTTGCCATTCCTGGCGACATTCCTGCTTCTCCAGGGACAGGCGCTGTGAAAATCAGGTTTTTCCCCTTGCAAAGAGGCAGGATTTTGGAGGATAGCCACTAAACCAGCCCCCCACCATGCGCTTGTCCTGCTGCATCCAGCAGCACTGGGTTGGTGTGGCAGTGCCAGCTCAGCTGATGGAATTTGTTGGCTCTGCTGGAGCGAGATGTTTTTGCACCCAGGATTTCATCACAAACCCTGCTGTCAGTCACCTGTAGGCGAATGACTCTCCAAAAACCCAGCCCTAGATCGGAGGAAACGATAAGCGGCCCTTCTTGTCCTAAAACCCTGCTTTTTTTCGCCCTCTTTATTTAATAGAACACTGGGTAAATAATTATTGGCCTCCCACTGCGCCGAGTGGGCGTGGAGGGGCAGAAGGTGGCCAGGGAATGGTTTCAGTTCTGCATTTGGTGCAAAGCCAGAGGTTTCCATGGGCAGCCAGGACTGCCCCTGCCACATTCCAGCAGCTGGGGGTGCCAGGGGGGTTCCCTACGGTGAAAATTCCCCTGAGCAGCTCCGGGAGCTCTGCCCTGCCTGGAGAGGTGGTGGGATGGGAATTCCTGTCCCCTCCAGACCTCCAGCTGGTGATGGACAGATCCCCCCGAGGCCCTCGTCCTTCAGGGCTGCCGGGAGGCTCAGCTGGGCTTCCCCTCTGGCTGCCCGCAGGGAATGGCTCTGGTTTCCAGCAGGAATTGCTGGACAGGGGGAATTTCTCTGCAGCAGCCTGGGAGCGGCTGGAGACTGAGCCTTGAATTGGGCACAAACCCCAATTGCCACGGGGCTGGCAGGCATTTGAAGGGTTGGCTCGGTGCAGAGGCAGCAGCTGAGCAGGGTGAGCACTCAGGGGGGAGGTGAAACCCCTTTGCAAGGAGGTGTCGGATGCACGAACACTCCCAGAGACACCCAGCAGCCAAATTCCCACTGGGAAGGGGAGTGTGGGGGTTTCATTTGGATTTCAGATTCTGCCAAGAGGGACAGAGTGAATTCTCCATCCCTTTAATGGGGACAGGCATCCTGAAATCCCTGCTGTCACTGCCGGGGGAGCCGATCCACACATGGCACATCTCCTGGCCACGGGAATTCCTGGAAAAGCAGCTCCCGAGGAGGCTGGGGTCCATCCTGGGGGCAAATCCTCACGTTCTGGGCCGTTCCTTGGGGCTGGCTCTCCAGGAACAGCTCCCAGCTCCTTTCCCCACCCCCGTGCTCCAACCGCTGTCACTTTTCTCCTTTTCTCCCCCGCTCATTTCCAAGTGTTTTCTCCGACAGTTGCTTGTTATAATTGGGATTTTTTTTCCTCCCTTCCCTCCCTGGCTGTTGTTACCTGTCCCAGCCCTCAGGCAGCGAGCTCGGAAATGCATTCGCTGGGGTTTGCCCCGGCCTGTCCCACACATCACCCAGAGGATGGTGCGTGCATGGTTTGGCATCCAGGGATCGTTGCAGCTTGACAAAGCTTCCTCCCGCTGCTCTTGCCTGCTTTTCCAAAATGTTCCGCTGAAAACAACCGAGGAATGAGTGGCGGATGATGTTCTTTGTGCCCTCGTGGGGACTTCTTGGGCGCACACCCTAAAAACCTCCTCTGGAGTCTCTGCCTGCAGGGTTTGCAGGGCTGCGGGTGGGATTTGTGTGATGCTGGATGTTTGTCTGAAAATGAGCCTCAAACTACCCCAGGGCAGGTTCACCTTGGACATCGGGAGGAATTTTTTCATGGAAAGGCTTTTCAAGCATTGGCAGGGGCTCCCGGGGAGGTTTGGAGTCCCCATCCCGGGAGGTGTCCAAGGAAGAATTGGATTTGTCCCACGGCTCTGGGCTGGGGACGAGGTGGGGAGAGCTCAGAGGCCGGAATGGATGACCTTGGAAGCCTTTCACAACACATTCAGTGGTTGAATGGAGAATTCCCACCTTTCCCCTGGGAATATTTAGCTCTCAGCCAGCTCAGGGCAGACAAATTTGTTCTCAGTGCCTCGGATTTTTCCATCTCCACCTAATAACATCTTTAGCTGTGTGTAATTAACTGGGGAGTGATAGGCTTGTAATTACCCTGGGAGAAGGATTGGGCTTATCTTTATCTCGGGAACTTTATTAAGCAGGAGGTTCTGGACCATTTTTAGTCTCAGGGACAAATCCTCCTTCTCATCCTTCCTCAGAACTCTTGGATTCTCCCGGTTTTTTTGTGGGTTTAGGTGGCATTGGAGGGGTGGGAAGGAGGAAATCTGTGCTCCACTGCTGGTGGTTGTGCCGTGCAGGAAAGAGGCTCCCAAACCACCCTCAGGATGGGAAACAACTGCTCAGCCCTGGAAACTGATAATTGAGGCTTCTCCTGTTTGGATGCGATGGAATCATCCCAAATTTGGGATGCAGGTTGTGCATTCCGTAAGAATATTATAGGAAGGAGGGGTTTGGCTCGTGGGGCAATACATTTAGAGGTTCTGGGATTTTTGGTGTTCAACTCCCACCAGTGTTTGTCTTTATTATTCCTCTGGCTGGGAAACACGAATGGGATCGGTCAAAGGGAGACAACTCAGAGCCTTTTTCAGATGTTTTGAGGCAAATAAAACCCTGCAAGGTGCCCTTGGGGTTAGAGCCTGCATGGATGGCAGAGGCTGAGGTTGTTTGAGGGATCCCTGCACTAATTTTGCCCTCTGCATCCCAAGAGTGGCGTTTCCCCTTGGATCCGGCGGCAGGTTGAGCTGAGAGGGGGCACACCCTGGAAAACAGAATTATTCCATTTTCCTCTTGGGGATTTGCTTGAGGTGGATCTTGGGGCTCATTTAGAATTGCCCTAGAATTGAACTGGGAAGTCTGGGATGTTGAGTTTTGGGTGTGAGTCCAGGACTTTTTGGAGACTTGTGCTGCTCTGAAAGGCTCCTGGGCAGGAGGGTGGAGATGAGAATTCAAGTTGGGCTGCAGGATTCAGCTGTAAATGAGGTGGAAATTTCCCTCCAGGTCCAACTGATGTCCCAGGTGACACCCATGGGTGACTTCAGGTGTCCTGTGAACACCTGAGCAACCTTGGAACAACGAGCTGGTGCCCAGGTTAATAAATGTGAAGGTAATCGGTGAGCGAGGGAAAAAAAGCCAGGCTGGTTCAATAATTTATCTGGTAATTAATTATTTTTGGCCTGTCGTTTGAGGCGTTAAGGGAGGAAGAATGGGTCATTGATTAGGGCACTGCTCCGCAAAAGGAGCTTGGGTTTTTCCCTGGCTCGGAGAAATCTGGGAAAATCATTTCATCTCTTCATGCTCCCGGTGTTTTGAGGCTAATTATAATAAATTATAATGATAAATATATATAATAAATGGTAATAAATTCAGTAATTGGAGTGTCTCGTGAGGAAGAAAATACCTTGTTATTCTCCAAGTTGAATATTGGTCATATCAGGAGTCAATACGGAGCAGGAATAATGCTGGCTACAGGGAAATCATGGAATTAGAGAATGTCCAGCATTGAAGAGACACAAAAAAATCTGTTTAAATGGGTGTTTTTGACATTTCCAGCTCAAATCAAGCGATTTGTGATGCTGCTGTGCAGGTGGAGACCAGGTTGGGAACACAAACCCTCCTGGGCTATCCCGAAGGATCCTAATGAGCATTAAAAACTCGAATTTACCAACACTCGCAAGTTCAACACATGTTTTTATCAGAATTTTTACCCTGAGGAATGCAATCTTTGTCTTTTCCACTTTTTGCTGTCTCCCAATCCAGCCTGGGACCATCTTTGTGTTCAGACCTGGCTGCTGGGCTCCTTGAGGGATGCTGACCTTGAGGAAATCAAAGGAGGCGCTGAAGACAGGACAAATGCACTCCGTGCCTGAGGGAAAACCCCGTGAAAAGGACATTTTTACTGCCAAAACCACAGGGCTCTGTGGCCACCGTGCCCTGCACGGTGCCAGGGCTTTCCAAACCCCGGGACTTCGCATCCTCCCAAATCCGCATGCTCAGGGTACCGGGGGCTTCTGGCTCTGCCGGAATTCTGGATTTCAGCGAAAGCTGAAACATTTTAGGACAAAATTCCAGCAGGACATTTTTGTTATTTTTCCTCTTTGTGGGGCAAAAATCCTCCCCTTCTGCCCCCCTTAATTTTGCCCCAGTGGTCCCTTCTGTGCACCGGGAGCCGTGGGAAGTGCCGGTGATCCGGGGTGAATCCCCGCTGCCACCTCCACCCCTGGCTGTCCCCTGCCTGCTCCCGGCGCTGTCAGTTCCCAGCCTACGTGCTGAGCCGGGGAGTTAAAAAGGTAAAATGTGAAACCTGATCCCGCGGTGACCTGTCTAATCCTGCTCCCCGGCACAGCCAGAGCTGAAATTCTCGTCCTGCCAAACAATGACTGCAGGAGACGACAGGAGGAAGATGAGAATCTGCAGGGATTTATTTTTAATTTTTTTTTTTTCCACTCCATCTCCTGTCTTTTTCAGGGTTGAACGCTGCCAGCTGGAAGGCAGAGGGGGCGAGGAGGAGTTTGGGGTTGGATCCTTCTTGGTGGGAGAGATGGGAAGAGTTTTAGGCAGCCCAGCCTAAATCTGCGAAATCCTAAATCCTGGAGCTGAACGGTTCCACCGTGAGGAGTGAAACACTTCACTTCCACAAAATCTGCTGGTTATTGTGGGTTTAAGCTCCCAGCAATTCCCAAATATTTCCATGTTGGGCTGGAAAGGAGTTTTTGGTGTTTTGGGCCGTGCTGGGAGAGGCTGAGCTTTGCAGGCTCCTCTGGGACAGCAGCTCTGACCCTGCCTGGGTCACCCCTGGAGTTCCCAGGCTGCTGCTGCCTTCCATGAAGCCAGGACCAGTCCTCCCTTCCCCTGATCCTGTGTTGGATCCGGGAACTTCTCAGGATTGCCTGTGCAGGGCCAGGGGCTGGACAATGGGATGGTTTGGGTTCGCAGGGACCTTAAAGGTCACCCCAAGGAGATGATCCCTGTGAGTCCCTTCCACCTCAGGACATTCCACGAGCTGGAATTCCATTCCATGTCCATCTCCAGGGCTCAGGCTGTGGCATTTCCCTGTTGTTCCTTGTGCCATGCACGTATCCTTGTACAAAATCCTTCATGGATGTTTTTGGGCACCTTAGGAGATTTTTTTTCCTCTAGGTTGGTGTTGAGGAAAAACGTCCCTGCCCTGAGCCTTGACACCGGTCCCACTAAACCCACCTGCAATGGGATATTTGAGAAAAGCAAAGGATAATTTGGAAAAGCAGCTCCTTCAATGGGAACCAGCTTTGATTCCAGGGGTTTCCAACACCTTGTGCGAGCTCTGGATTAGAGGGAGAGATCCATTCCTAATCTGTGTTTTCCTCACTCCTGGACACTTCCCTGCTGTTTGGGGCTCTGCTTTTCCCTGTCCCAGAACCTGCAGCTCTGCTGCTCCATGGAATTGAGCCAAACCTGCCCAGCAATTCCCAGCTCCATTCTTCGAACTGAGGCTTTTGGCTGATGATCCCACTTTTCCCTTCCTTGGTTTTTTGGGCACAGCACCCTCCAACCCACCCGGTACTGACATTCCCGGGGATGCAGGTGGTGCAGGGTCGTGGATGGGGAAGGCTTGGAGAAATATGGAATTAATCCAAGGTCAATTCTGCGCTGCTGGCAGAGGTGACTCGGGGTGACCCCTGGAGCAGCGTCTCCTGTGCTGAAGGGTGGAGGCTGATTGGGTTTTAGAGGGGAGTTTGGGGTTTGGGGGCTCTGTCTGGAGCTCTCCCCTGTCCCAGCCGCATCCAGCAGCAAACGCTTCTCATGGAATTCCTGCAGCCCGGGCTCCGTAATGGAAAATGTGCCCCGCCTTGAACGCTCCGGGATTACTCACGGGTGTAACGCTGGTAATTAAGAGAGTTAAACCCGGTTTATTGCCTGTCACTTATCGCCCAACCACCGGAATATCTGAGGGATGCATCAGAGGCCGGATGTGCCGGGCTCCCACCCGAGGGGAGCGAGGCCACCTGCCCGCCCAGCACCGGCCACCCAATGGCTCTGGCCCACTTTAAATACAATTTTGCTCCAAAAATTTCAGTTTTGATGCCACTGGGCTGCCAGAGTATGAAGCGAAACCCTGCGGTGTGATGAGATGAGAAATCTCCGGTGGTTTCATCAGGATTTAGGTCTCTGGGGAACTTTCCAGCACCTCCTGATTGCTTCTGCCTCCAGAAACGTTCCCAGGGTGGCTCCTCGCTGCCAGCCCGCAGGGAAGGCTCTGGTGTCTGTGGGATTTGCTGATTCAGCTGCTTCAAAGGGCATTTTGAGGCATCCAGGGAACAGGGTTACAACACCTGGGCTGGAATTGGCAAATCAGCTTTTGAGCTGCGGTTCAAACCTTATTCTTCAGTTTAGTCTCTGCTCTTAGATGTCCTCTTCAAGCTGGGTCTTATTTCTTCCTTATTTTGGAGGCTGAGCTGCTGCTGAGGTGCCACATCTCAGGTGGGTTCAAACGTTGAGAGAATTCCAAGATGTAGGAACTCAATACAAACTCAATTATGGAAGAAATAAGGGGGAAAAAAAAAAAAAAAAGGTATTTGGGACCTAAAAGAGCATATGGCTCTGACTTTCTTCATGCATCCCAGGAAAAAGGTGATTCCTGAAGGCTGGGGTTTCTAGGGATGTATTTAATGCAGAAATGCNCAAAATAAGAAAAAAAAAAAGGGAAAAAAAAAAAAAAAAAAAAAAAAAAAGGTATTTGGGACCTAAAAGAGCACATGACTCCGACTTTCTTCATGCATCCCAGGAAAAAGGTGATTCCTGAAGGTTGGGGTTTCTAGGGATGTATTTAATGCAGGAATGCATTAACCAGGGAAACCATTTAAACCAGGGAATGGGTTTGGGTTTGCCTTTTCCCAAAGCTGCAAAACTCACCTGGGGGAGGACTGGACAGGGATAGGGTTGGAACTGGATGAGATTTAATGTCCCTTCCAACCCAAAGCATTCCATGATCCTGTTACCAGTGTGGGAGGGAGAGCACTCTCCCTTTGGGTTGGGATGCTGAAGGAAAGGAAGATGCTCTTTCCAGGCAGGAATTTCCCCCCAACTTGTTCCCCAGAGCAGCCTGTGGGTCAGCCAGAGCCTGGGCAGAGATTTGGTAAAACCACGACTGAAGGCTGAGCAGTACCAGAGGAATTTTGGGAACGGGGTTCCCTGTGGCCCGTGAGAGCTCTGAAAGGTGAGCAGTGATTTGCAGCAATGCGCTAAAAAAAAGGGAAATATGATTGAATTCCTTTTCCAAGCTCTTTGTGGCCGTCCCAGCCGAGTCTGGAGCAGCCAGGGGGAGGTTCCTGCCCTGCCAGGAGCTCTGTGCTGACCCCCTCATCCTGTTTCAATCCCATTCCACACCCCATTCCCTCTGGCAGCATTCCCGGCCGCCCATCCTTCCCTCCTTCGGGGTAAGCGAAATTTCTGCGGAGCCCGCGCTGCTCCGGCCAGGATCCGAGGATTCCCAGATTCCCATTCCCATCCCCCTGGCCCCGCTCCCCCCAGCCCTGGCCTTTTGTGGAGATTTATAGAGCCGAGTGGGCTGGGAACAAACCGCAGACAGCGCGGGGATGTGCTGTGCATACTAATGACAGGATCCTGCCCCTGCCCTCGGGGCACTGCCGGGTCAGCCCGGGGGCTGCAAACCTCATCGAGGCTCCTCACATCCCCCTGCCTTCGCCAGCCTGGGCACAGGCTCGGGGATGTGTCCGGCAGGAAATTTGGGGGGTTTATTGGAAATAAAATGCCACCCCCCCTCCCCAGTTCTGCTTCTCTTTCTTGAGGAGGGGAAAAAGAAATAATGAAAAAGTTCCTTTTTTGCCATCACCGGTTTGTGAGTGGAGTGAGGAAGGTGGGATGGAGGAGAGGAGACAAAAGTGTTGTGGAGAGCAGCTGGGTCGATTTAAGCCTGAAGGGTCTGACCCTCCTCGGCAGGAGGGCAGAGGAGAGGAAACGTTTTCACCAAAGCTTTGGGAGAGCAGGAGTCCATTCCTGGCTCTGCCACGGATCCCTCTGGCCCGGCGCAGCCAAATCCCTCCACCTGCAGCACTGCTCCCCATTTCGGTCATTTTTGGTGCTGTCTGGCCCCGGCTGGGGCCGCGGGGAGGTGGCTCTGTAGGGGTGGGCGGTGATTTATGCCCCCGGCAGAGAGGTTCCAAAACATCCCGTTTTTATGGCATCCCCTCTGGCCTGCAGCCCGTTTCCTCCTCATGTTACATCTTGTCTGCTGCCTTTAGAGCAGCTCTGGGGGCAGGGATTGCGGTTCCCTCCTGTCCCGGGCTGCTTTCTGCCTTTCCCCTGCACTCGGAGCTGTAAAACTCAGGAGGAACACAAAGGGTTGGGAGCAGAGCAGGACTGGTCCCTGTGCATTCCCCAGAACCTCCTCGGGGTCCCCAGCCTGGCTGGTGCCGCTGGGATCCAAATGAAGGATTCCCTCACTGGAGTTGGATGGGATGAGCTCTTCCTGAGGATAACTCAATTAATTGAGTTAATTAAGTGGTCGCTGATGGCCTCTGATTGCTGGGGAGGCCTGGCTGTGGTCACTGGAGCTGGGGAGGGCTGGATGTGGTCACTGGGGCTGGCTGTGGTCACTGGGGCTGGGCTGGCTGTGGTCACTGGGGCTGGCTGTGGTCACTGGAGCTGGGCTGGATGTGATCACGAGCTGGGGAGGGCTGGATGTGAACTGCCCAAGGCAGGGTTACCTGGGGTGGATGGGGCTTTGTGACCCCATCAGCTCTCTGGTGATTCCACCTGCATCCAGCATCCTCCAGACGTGGCTCCTGCTCCCAGCTAAGCCTGGCTGGGCCAAACCCAAGCCCAGGCAGCAGGGCAAGCTCCCTGTGCCTCTGCACTGGCCAATTCCAGCAGCAGCCACGCTCAGAATCCAGCCCAGTCTGATTCTCTCTGGTTCCTGGGAGACAGTTTAGGTTGGGATGGGGCTTGTAGGGAACCAACACTGCCTGGGGAGGGGGAAAAAAGGAAAAATCAGACAGAAACCCCCTCAAGAGCACAAAAGAGCTGAATCTAAACCCAACCTCCCCAGCCCTTCT
>VYXF01006625.1:102785-115068 GCA_013397295.1 Polioptila caerulea
ACAAAAGGGGGACTGCAGCAGTGGGACAAGAGAAAATGGAATTTTAACCATGATTGAGTTCCAAAGGGAGGGAATGGCGTTGGTATGGGCAGGATGCTGATGCTGAGCAGGGCTGATTTCCTCAGGGAGTTCTCTCTCCTCATCCCTGTTTTCCACCGGGTGCTTTCCCCGAGCCAAGCTACTCCCACCTCACTGCTGCCCGGGCTCCCCGCTGCTTTTCAGGATCCCAAAAAGCCCTGGGTGCTCCCTGTCCCACTGCCTCCAGCCCTTTGGAGGATGTTTTTGCCCACTTCTGCTCTGGTTTTGCTTGATTTTGCCTGTTTTCCCCGTTTTTGCCTATTTTTGCCTGGTTTTTGTCCTGACTTTGCCTGTTTTTGTCCATTTTTGCCTGTTTTTCAGCATTTTTGCCCAATTTTGCCAGTTTTTGTCCATTTTGGCCTGTTTTTCAGCATTTTTGCCCAATTTTGCCCTCTCTTTGCCTTACCTCTGCCCTGGTTTTGTACGGTTTTGCCTTGGTTTTGCCCGTTTCTGCCCTGTTTTTGCCTATTTTTGCCCCATTTTGCCCTGTTTTTGCCCTGTTTTTGCCCATTTTTTCTCCATTTCCCCCAATTTTGTCCTGGTTTTGCCTAAACCTCTCCAATCCCTCCCTGGGCAGATCCCTCCTTGCCGCTCCTCGCCCGCCAGGGAGAGGAAGCGCCGGGGATGATGCAAATGGGTTTTGTCAAAATATTTTTGGAGGGAATAAAAATAGCTCGGGGAGCCAAATCTATTTCTGTTCCCGGGAAGGAGAGGGCTTGTCCGGGCTCTTTGCTCCAGGTGCTGCTGGAGCAGGGCTGCCAGCGGGAAGGGCTGGGTTTGGGTGGGAATTGCAGCTTTCCCACAGCGGCACTGCCTGCAAGGTGAGGTTGGTGTCGCCCACCAGGAGCTTTCCTGGCTGCTCCTGTCCAGCCTCGTTCNGCCCCGGGGCTGGGGATGCCCTTCCTGGAGGAGCCCTAGAGATGTCAATAAAAAAGGATTTTGGTGGGGAATTTTCACCCATTTTTCACTGGATTTTCCCNAACGGGAACACATCCGTGCAAATGGGGCTGATCCCGGGATTATGGGAGCACATCCACCCTAAAGGGGCTGATCCTGCAGGTAGACAGGAATTCCTGCATCCAGGATATCCCAGCCCCGGGGCTGGGGATGCCCTTCCTGGAGGAGCCCTAGAGATGTCAATAAAAAAGGATTTTGGTGGGGAATTTTCACCCATTTTTCACTGGATTTTCGCAATATTTTGTTTTCCCAGGACAGGCACAGGGATATTGTCCCTGGGGGATGTCAGGAACATTCCTGGATCCTGCTGTCTGCATCCCAGGTTTCCCATTCCCAGCTGCACACCAGAGCTGTTTTCCCTCTCGCTTTTTATCCTGCCTGGGAATTTTGCTGTGCATCCATCGAGGCCTCTCCGCAGGGACTGATCCAGGGGGAGCTGAAGCTCTGGGATGGAATTCTCAGCTCTGTGGGGATTCCCAGCTCTCTGGATGGAATTCCCATCTCTGTGGATGGAATTCCCATCTCTGTGGAAGAAATTCCCAGCTCTGGGATGGATTTACCAGCTCTGTGGATGAAATTCCCATCCCTGTGGATGGAATTCCCAGTACTGGCATGGAATTCCCATCTCTGTGGGTGGAATTCCCAGTACTGGCATGGAATTCCCACCTCTGTGGATGGAAATCCCCGCTCTGGGATGGAATTTCCATCTCTGTGGATGGAATTCCCATCTCTGTGGATGGAATTCCCATCTCTGTGGGTGGAAATCCCAGCTCTGGGATGGAATTTCCATCTCTGTGGGTGGAATTCCCAGCTCTGGGATGGAATTCCCATCTCTGTGGATGGAATTCCCAGCTCTGGGGATGAAATTCCCAACTCTGTGGATGAAATTCTCAGCTCTATGGACAGACTTCCCAGCTCGGGATGGAATTCCCAGCTTGAGCCAAGGGGAAGGACAATCCTGGAGTTTGGGGAGCTCACAGCAGATTGTGCTGAAATTCCAGGGAATCCCAGGAATTCCATGGGGGGCTCCAGAGGCAGGGAGCGGTGATGATTTTAAATGGACTGGCTTGGGAATTTTCTACCCAAAGCTTGACCCTTTCTCTCCCAAAACCTTAACGTATTCCTCTTCCTGGAAAAAAGTTGGGCTTCGAATTTCAGGATTTTTCCACCTCTAAAATGGTTTCCCCTCCATCCTTCCCCCCTTCCTTGCACTTTCCCTTTTACTTCTTGATTCTTTTTTTATTTTCCTTCTCTAGTCTGAGCGAGGGGAAAACATAATTCCAAGCAGAAATCAAGAACCTGGAAAAGTCTGAACATTTATTCCTTTGTTTGAAGGGTTGGCAGGGCTCGATTCCCACCCAGAACAGCCCCGACCCATTGGAGATGCCTTGGGATTAGCTGGTGACCATTCCTTGTGCCCAGCCTTGTCCAGGGCCACTTTCCAGGAGCCAGAAAGGAGCAGGGATGGGAAATGGAGAAGGGGAAGCTTTCCTTGCTCCTTTTGCCGCGATATTTTCCTGCCTGGCGCCCTGGCTGAGCAGAGAAGCTGTTGGCCCATCTGTTTCCAGCACCATTAAAGGCCTCTGACTGCATGTGGCCCTCAGAAATAAAATAAAAATAAGACCCTTTGGTCTGAAATGTCAAAGGCTCTTTGATCCTGGCCGCCCCCCAGCTGGGCCCACATCCTCCCAAGGCTGAGCAGGAGGAGTGGGTTCCCACCACTCTTCACCCCAGCAAAGGCCTCTCCCCCCCTTCCCGCCCCGTTTTTTGGGAAAAGAAGGAAGTTCAGCGCTTGGGGTTGGTGACCTCGGAGTGTTCTCCCCTGGATTTCTCCTCCATCCCCTTTTCCTGTGGCTGCCCACCCCGGGCTGGGGCTCAGGAGGGAGGAGGTTAAAGCCTGGCTTAAAGGAGGGAAGGGTTTGGGGGCAGAGCCGGGCAGGGCTGGGCCAGCAGGATGCGATCACTGACCCCGAGATTCCCCAGGGCTGCTCCTCAGCCCGGGAAGCTCAGGAGTTCCAGCCCCTGGAGGCTCAGCTTCTTCGGGATGAACTGGGAAAATTCAGCACTAATTTGGCACCACGGCAGCTCCGTGGGGAGGGGCTGGGTGGAGCTCCAGCCTTGGGGAAGTTGTGCTCGTTAAAAGGACATTTTAAAAGATGCTTGGGATACCTGTGGAAATCCAGCGCTCCTTTTATTTATCAGACTCGGAGAGTAGAGGTCCTGCTGTGTTGGAGAAGGGAAGAAAAGGATTTTAATTGAGGAGAAAAGGGTCATTATTTCCTTCCTAAGACTTTGGAAGTGTCTGGGGCCTGGTTTTGGGGAGTTTGGGTGGATACAAGGCCGTGCCCAGGGTGTGGGGCTGGTTCCCTGTGTGGGGTCTGTGCAGCTGGGGTGGAGTGGGGCTGACCTGATCCTGATCCTCATCCTGATTCTCCTGATCCTGATCCCATCCTGATCCTGATCCCATCCTCATCCTGATCCTCATCCTGATGATCCTGATCCTGATCCTGATTCTGATCCTGATCCCATCCTGATCCTGATCCTCATCCTGATTATCCTGATTCTGATCCTGATTCTCCTCATCCTGATCCTGATTCTACTCCTGATCCTGATTCTCCTGATCCTGATCCTGATCCCATCCTGATCCTGATCCTCATCCTGATTATCCTGATTCTGATCCTGATTCTCCTCATCCTGATCCTGATTCTACTCCTGATCCTGATTCGCCTGATCCTGATCCTGATCCCATCCTGATCCTGATCCCATCCTAATCCTCATCCTGATTATCCTCATCCTGATCCTGATTCTGGTCCTGATCCCATCCTGATCCCATCCAGATCCTGACCCTATCAGGCCTATCAACAGCTTCAAATTCAGAAAAAAGCTGTTGTAATTATGATCTGCCCCCCAGATATTCGAAGCAGAGAATGTTCAAAGTGTTTGTGACAAGCTTTTCGTGTCCCTTCCTGCCACTCGTGTGGAATTCCCAGCAGCCGGGTCCCATGCAGGTGCCCAGGCTGGATTTGGGGGTGGCTGCTGCTGGCCCCACGTGTGGTCCCAGGCCTGTCCTGCCCTTCCCGAGCTGCTGGCTCCCCACTCCTCCCTTGCTCTGGCCCTTCCCGCACGGCTGGAGGTGTCCGGGCAGGCGCAGGCAGCCCCTCCTCTGGGATGCTCCTGATTGCAAACAGATCTTTAGGGAAGCGCTCCCTCCTCCTCCTCCTCCGGCCACTCAGACCTCGGAAATTCAGCTCTGCCGGAGCCCTGGCCACCCATTGTGTCACCTTCCCTCCCTCCTCTTCCTCCTCCTCCTCCTCGCCCCATTCCTGCTGGATTGGGCGGCTCCTCTCCCTCCGTGTGGGGCTGCTCAGAGTCCCCTGGTGCTGCTGGTGACACAGAAATAAGTGGAAAAACCACTTGGTTTCCCCGGAGATGTGCTCAGGGTAGGGCATTATTATTTTTTTTTGGCTAACCAGGCCTCCCCAGCAGCTGTTGAGCAATCCCTGGTCCTCCCAAAACAAACAGGGAGCAGCTCTGGTGGCCAAATGTTGCAGGCTGGTTGGAACGAGTGTCAGCACAGTCCGTGGGGCTGCTGAGCACAACAGCTGCACTTCCACATCCTCCTCCTCCTCCTGGGGACCTCGGCAGCAGAGCAGGGACGGGGCACTCCAGGCTGCAATCCCAATGAGTGAGGGTGTTGGAATTGCCACCATGTTCTTTAATATTAAACATTCAGGGGGTTTATCCCATGAGTGGAAGTTCATTTTTGGTCCCAGCTCATCTTGGTGGCTCCTGGGCTCTGGGACAGGTGTGCACCCCAAATCCCCGTGTGTGCCACCTCCTGCTCCCCCTCTACCTGGGCACCGCTCCCAGCTCCCCCAGAGCTGAAAACCGGGATTTTAGATCCCGAAATTGGGCGTGATTAGCTGTGAAACCACAACTCTGATGCTGGTCCGTTCCCAGAAAAGCCAGCCTGGCTCTGGCCGGGATCCTGGGGGGACACCTGACATCTGGGCTGGCCTGGGGAGCCTTTCCCGAGATAACTGCGCTCCGCACGGCCGGGGAAACGGCCTCAGCGCTTCTCCCCTGATTATTCCCGGGATTGTTGTTTTTTCCTGGCGCTTTTTCAGCCGGGGGGGTGGAACAGGGCTGGGCTGGGGCTCAGCTGTCCTTCCGAGCCCTCAGCCCTGGGGAGGAACCAGGAAAGAGCCGCGGGTTTTGCCCATGGCAGAGCCAAGGGGAAGGACAGTCCTGGAGTTTGGACAATCCTGCAGATTGTGCTGAAATTCCAGGGAATCCCAGGAATTCCATGGGGGGCTCCAGGGGCAGGGAGAGGTGGTGATTTTAAATGGACCGGCTTGGGAATTTTCCACCCAAAGCTTGACCCTTTCTCTCCCAAAACCTTAACGTATTCCTCTTCCTGGAAAAAGGTTGGGCTTTGAATTTTAGGTTTGTGGCTGCACTGCTGCAGTGGGATTCTGAGGCCTGGAAGGGGCTGGAATTTCCAGGGATGCTCAGGTGGAGCCTCAGGGATTCTCACATGATGGATTTGCCCCTTGACTTTGCAGACCTGTGGCCGAGAGAAAATTGGGGGATAAAAGCACTTTTTGCTGCTTGGGGCTGCTGGCAGCAGCGTTTTCCAGAGGTGTAAACAGCTGGATTGCAGCGTCTGCAAACAGCTTGTGCTTGTCAGGGACAAGAACACCAAAAAATCACCAGAGGAATAAATGCAAAAGCCCCGCAGGAGACGCTGGAGCCTGGCCAGGACTCTTTAACCCCTTCAGAGCTGCTTTTCCCCGGCCAGGGGAGGTGTGGGATTGTGGCTGGAGATGCTGCAGGTGCAAAGCTTTAAGGAGAATGTCACCCCCGCGGTTTATTCAGGGCTGTGCTGTTAATCCCAATATTTAGTGGGTTTTTCCTTCGTTTTAGAGCTGCTCCTTGGGTTTGTAAAAGTCGAGGTGTGGGATCGTGGCTGGAGCTGCTGCAGGTGCAAAGCTTGTAGGTGGATATCAAGCAATTTATTTAGGATTATGCTATCAATCCTAATATTTAATTTTTTCCCCTTATTTTAAAATCATTTTGGCTGTTTCTTGAGTTCCTAAATACCCAGATTTTTGCTGTGGTCACCCAAATTTGGGCCACCGTGAGGAGAAGCCCCTGAGCCCCATAATTTTTAGGCTGGAACAGGTTTTTTTTTTTTTTTTTGAAGGGAGACGTGAGGCTTGCATAAAGCTCTTAAAATTAGTGCTGCCTTTCAAGCCCAAGGGCCGGAATAGGGTTTACAAGCCATAAAAGCCTCTTATCAAAGTTGATTTCCTCTAACGCACCTTTCATCTTTTATAGTATTTGCTTTTCAAATCCTTGAACTTAAAAGGATTAAACAGGTTAAAAGAAAAAAAAAAAAAAGGGAGGGAGGGAGAAAACAAATAGGAGGGAAGATGGATTGAGTCTGGATTAGGGGAGGCCCGGATGAAATATGAATTAGGAGAAAGTCTAAACAAAGAGTTGTCATTTTTCTGAGCTGCTGAACATTAACGTGAGGCTTTAGGGAATATTTAATTTCTCCGGGTTATTTTTTCACTTTGCAGGAGGAGTGGAGCAGGGAGAAGCCAAGCAATTGGGAATTTGTGGTGTTCCTTGGTGTGATGCACCCCAAAATCGACTGATTTTTGCACTGCTGCAAAATCCCTTCCCAGGCGAGAAACCTTCAGGACTGATAAAAGATTCTGAGGGTGATAAAAGATCCTGGGACTGATAAAATGTTTCTAAACTTCCTCCCATAGAGCAAAAATCTCTGACTGGAGGCTCTGAAAGTCTTTGCAGAAGTGAGGCTGCAAATCCCACTGCCAGGGGATGGGACTTTGCTCGTTGGGAAGGTAAATCCCTTCTGGAAAAGGGGCTTGGGAATTTCTTAGAGCCATAAATCCACTTTTATTCTCCCTTTCTGAGCTGATCTTTTGCTCTGCCCCGTGGTGAATGTGCTGCTCTCGGTGGGGTCAGGGAATCTGGGAGTTTTCCCCCGGCTCTGCAGGAATTATTGGAAAATCAGCTCCTATTTGATGGCTTTTCTTGGGAAAATGAATCTTCTCAGTCCTTGTGCCTTTGACATGAGCCTGCTCCCATCTCCTGGCCAGGGAAAAGCAGCTGGGAAGGGGAAGATTCCAGGAGAGGGGCTCAGATCCAGCCCGGCTCCTCCACGGGGCTGTCCTGGGCCAGCTCTCCCATCTCCCCCCAACCATCCCCACCAGTGACCACGCAGACCCAGCAGAAACCCCTGGAAGTTGTTCATTTGGGAGCAGGAAAAGCTTTTGGAGCCTTCCTGGCTGCTGGGAGGCCTCAGGGAGAGCAGTGAGGACAGAACCCACCCGGGCTCAGCCCTCCTGTCCCGTGTGGTCGGGGGGAAATCAGCCTGGGGTGGGGCTTGAACTCATTTTATTGAGTTAAAAGTGATCCAGGGAAGGAATCCTCCCCTGGGAGGGTGGGGAGGCCCTGGCACGGGTTATCCCATGGCTGCCCCATCCCTGGAAGTGTCCAAGCAGCCCGGGATGGTGGCAGGTGTGGGATGGGATGGGACGACCTTGAAGCTCCTTCCCGACCCAACCCACCCCGAGATTCCCCTGCACAAAAAGATGGAGCCCACGGATGGAGGCAGCCGGGGCTGTCAGGGGAGCGCAGCAGCCATTAATTAATTAATTAAAATCTCCAAGCCGTGCGGAGCGCGGTTTGCCTTGGCTAAAACCAGTGTGAGAAACTCGCTCGCGGCGTTCCTGCGTCGTCCGGGCTGAAGTGTTGTCATCCGAGGCTGCTTTGCATGACAATGCCCGCCGCCCTAATTATGCACAAGGATGCTAATGGGCCCGGAGCGGGCTGCATCTCCATGGGAAAAGTCTCTGTTTGGCCGGGGAGGGGGGAGAAGGAGAAAGAAAATCCACCCAAACAAAATAAACCATGACAGTTCGGGCAGGGAGGAGGGACGGGGGCGAGCAAAGGGGCGGGAGGCAGCGGAGGGGCTCAGGAAGGAGAGGGTGAAGCTGATAAGGCTCAGGTTTGGCTTTTTTGGGGGGGCCTTGCTCAGTGTCTGTGACCCAAAATCAGCTCTTCAGGGCCGATACCTGCAATAAAAATGGGGCAAAAGGGGGTTTGTGGTTTGCAGGCGTCGAAGGAATCGTTTGTGCAGTGCGGCGGGAGCTGAAGCCGGGGGAAACTGAGGCACGGAGGGGCTCAGCTTTGCCTGGATGCCAGCGGTGGGCATGGAAAGGATCCAGCCTTGCTTTTCCCGTATTCCCAGTGCCTCCACTGCCTTCCTATTTCATCCCAGCATTGCTCCAAGGAGCAAAACCTGTTTTATCACCAAAAAACCGCAGCTGGAATTGAAGGGGTTTGGCCTCTGCGTCAGAGGCTGCTCTTCCCGAGGGTTTCCGGGTTCCTTTCCAGGATTCCCCGTGGGCTTTCCCTTCCCTTTCCTTTTCCCTTCTCGCCGTTTTGCAAAGGTTGGGATAAAGGAGAGGGAGGCAGCATCCTCCACTCTGTTCTCCCAAGGCTGCTGGGGATTATTTTCCCTCTTTCTCTGCTGTTTTGGAAGGTGGAGGTGGCCCTGGAATTGGGAATGTTTGGCGCTGGTTGGATGGAGCTGGCTGAGCTCAGATTCCCAGGACCATAAAAGTCACAGAGATGTCAAAATCCATCCCAGGAGGGGGAGTGGGACCCGAACCCTGCATTTTACCGGGGTCTGTCACAGCCTGGGCCCCGAGCCCTTGGCTTTGGCATCTTCAGGGAAGTGGATAAAATTCCAGGAGCCCTCCGAGGAGCCGGGGACGGCGCCTGATGCACCTGACACCTGCCAGGGCCGGGGATGAGCGCTCCCTGAAGAGCTCTTAAGGAAAGTGAAGAGCGTCCAAGGGCCAGGTGCAGCTCTGAGGAGCTCAAACCTTTCCCTCTGGGCGGTGCTGGTGTCACCTGGCCCTGGTGACGCTGCAATGACCCTTTCAAACCGGACGGGTTTCAAAGTCCTGCCGATCAGTTCGGGGTTGCTCCTCTCTGCCATCCCTGGGTGAAGACAGTGCCCACCCAGCCACCAGCAGCAGCTGCTGCCACCAGGGAATACAGCTGGAAACACCTTGGGCTGCTTTTCCAGAATTTTTTCCATGGGCAGAGTCGGGGGAGACTTTCTGCGACAAAGGATTGGGATGTCAGGGAAGGATTCCTTGGGCATTTTTTGGGGAGAAGCTGGGGGGACTCAGCCTGGAGAAAAGGAGGCTCAGGGGGACCTTGTGGCTTTCCACAACTCCCTGACAGGAGGGGACAGCCGGGAGGGGGTCAGGATCTGCTCCCAGGGAATGGCAGGACAGAAGGAAATGGTCTCAAGCTCCACTAGAAGAGGTCCACGATGGACATCAGGAGGAATTTCTATGTGGAAGGGGTGGTCAGGTCTTGGAACTGCCCGGGGAGGTGACTGCAAATCACTGAAGTGTGGAGGAAGATGAAGATGAGAATGTGAACCTGGTTTGCTCCAAATCATTGAAGGGTGGAGGAAGATGAGGATGGAAATCTGAGCCTAGTGTGCTCGAAATCATAGGAGTTTTGGGGAAAAAGAGGATGAAAATCTGAGCCTGGTTTGCTCC
Organism: Polioptila caerulea; assembly: GCA_013397295.1. NCBI lineage: Eukaryota > Metazoa > Chordata > Aves > Passeriformes > Certhiidae > Polioptila > Polioptila caerulea. Next base: position 112,439 of record VYXF01006625.1, read on the forward strand.
AGATTATTGGGGTTTGGGGTGGAAGAGGAGGATGAAAATCTGAACCTGTTTTGCTCCAAATCCTTGGAATTTAGGGGTGGGAGAGGAGGACCCAAACACCCAAGGCGTGCCAATAATCATGCGCGAATGAAAACCTCGGGGTTTTTCCCTGGAGAAAAGGGGGACAGGCAGCGCCAGGGCCCCGATGCCAGCCCGAGCCCCAAAGCAGCCCGGCCCCACAGTGCGGAGCGCTGGCTCATTGTTTGATCTGGCTGTGAGACAGATTAGCAGCCCCAGGTGGAAAGTCAGAATCTGCATTTAAATGGGCCGCTTATAAAAGGTGGGGAGCGCAGGAGCCCGCAGCATTATGCGGTGTCTTTAGCACGCCCTAATCTCTCTTTATTTTCTCCGCAGCCTGACCTGGGGGCACAGTTTCTAATTACCAGGTCACCCTGCTAATATTGTCATTTCCAGCCAGTGGGTGTGAAACCATGGCAACGCCACATTTGCGTCCAAGTTTCTCCAGGAATAAAATTTGCCTTTTAATCACAGAAAATGACTGGGCGGCTCTCCGTTCCCCCCACCCCCTGCCCAAGTTGCTCCTCGCTGATGGAATTCCTTCTTGGGGCTTTTCAGAGGTGTTTCGCGGGGGAGTTTTGGGAAGCTTCACCTCGGAGTTGTGGCTGAGGGGAGGGACAAACCTGTGAGGTTGGAGGTGCCATGAGGTTTGGTTTGGATGCCAAAGCTTCCCTGAGAGGAATAATGGAATTGTTTGAGTGGGAAGGGACCTTAAATCCCATCCATTCCCACCCCTGCCATGGGCGGGGACACCTTCTCCCATCCCAGGCTACTCCTGGGACACTTGCAGGGATGGGGCAGCCGCAGTTTCTCTGGGAATTCTATCCCAGAGCCTCCCCACACTCGCAGTAAAAGTCCATATTTTCCTTTTAGGATGATTTTTATCTTTATAAGTTGTGAGTGAGCTGCTAAAAGAGGGAGCAGAGGGTGTCAGACACCCTGAGCCCCAGGGATGTCCTGGTTCCCCTGGCTCAGCTGGGGATGGTGGCTCCGACTGATGGAATTCCCCTCCCAACCTGGAAAAAACCCATGGAGAATCAGGAAGCAACGGGGCTGGTGAGGTGGGTGCAGCCGGTGCTCTGTGTTTGTCATTCCTTGGGCAGCTCTGGTAGTTTGGGGCTCCCAAATCCACATTTTCCTCTTCCTCAGCTGCTAAATCCAAGGTGCGCTTTGTCTCCTTGATAAAAATCTTGCTTGGGATGAGCCTGAGACTCACGGAGCTGATTTCCAGCTTCCAAGAGCTGGGCTGGCAGTCCCGTGGGACACCTGTGAAATGTGCCCCGATATCGGGAGAAATTCAGGTCAGCTCTGAGGAACCGCCCCCGGGGCCTTCCCCCGGCGCTCCTCGGTGCCTTCCCCGCGTTTCCAGGGCAGTTTCTCACTCTCCAAAAGCGAAACTCTCACTCCAAGCGAGTCAGACGTGAACTGGAATCCCATTTTAAGGTGATTTTCCAGCTGACAGGAGTAGGTTAATTGTAAACTGTCTACTGAAGCTTTAAAACTCCTGTCCAGCCTTATTATTAGCAGTTGAAAATTTATGGAGCGAGACTCTGCGTGGTGATAGCTGGGCTCTGCCCAGACGAGGTGTGTAATTAATCCCCACCCTGGCAGCAGGAAAATCAGATGTAAAACTGCTTTTTTTCCCCTTTCTGACACATCTGTGAGGGGACAGAAACTCTGTCCTACCTGTGCTGGGCTGGGGGGCCACGGCTGAGCTTTCACCTCGGGAACTGAGGGTTAAATCCTTTCCAGCTGTGAGAAACTCTGGTGTAGGGACTCAAGCAGCCCCTGAAATTGGGATTTTGGGTGGTGAATCCGGACTCTGCAGGATGCAGATCCCCATGGGGTTTTCCCCCTGAATTTGGGATTTTGGATAGTGGATCCCGGGAATTTTGGGAGCTTGATGTGGGGACAGCCATGGGGATGCCCCATCCCTGCTCCAGAGGGGTTCATTCTTCACTGGAGGGAGTTTGGGTTCCTCCCCTCCCCTTGCTGTTGTGTTGGTCCATGGGTGACAGCTGGGGATGGCAGAGGGGACAGCAGTGTCCCTGTGTCCCGCAGCCCTTTCCTTGCAGGATTTCCCGGGCACTGAGCCATCCCAATCCCATCTGAATCTCACTCCCAGTCGGACAGAGGCAGGAGCTTGTGCTACAGGTGCTTCAGCTTTTATTTTTGGTGTCGTCTCTCACTCCTCGGACCCGTTTGTGCCCTGTGTCCCCAAGTTCTCCTCTCTCCCCGCTTTTCCCATCTTTACGGCATGGAATCCAACCATTTTAACCAAATTTTGCAGGGAAATGGGATTTGGGATTTGGGTTTATCCACTCTTCCTAAACCCCTCTCCCAGGTAGCTGCAATTCCCTACCGGGGGCTGAGCGTGATCCTGAGGGGAACAAACCCCGACTGCGGGGAAACTCCGCTGCTTTCACTTTCCCTTGGAATTCCCCGCCTGCCTGCGGGAACGGGCCCTGACGAGGGCAGAGGGGGAGCCCAGCACCCCCCGGGGTCCGCGGAGCCGCCTCCCGACACCTCAGCACCCCAGCACTCCAGCATCCCAGCACCCCAGCACCCCAGCA
>VYXF01006632.1:0-60716 GCA_013397295.1 Polioptila caerulea
TCCCATCCCATCCCATCCCTCTGCTTGCCCTGGGAGAAGAGGGACAGAAAATACCCAGTTGTATTTTCAAGGAAAAGGTAGCAGGAAGACATCCCTTTTTTGAGGGGGTCCCCCTTCCATATCCTGGGGTTTATGCCAGGAGGGAGGTGCTTGCTGAACCTCTGCTCTTGGCACCCCCCAGTCCTCGGCCCACTGGCCACACTCACGCTCCAGCGTTCACTTTGATGGATGCCACCTCCTTGTTGCCCCAGCCCATGGCCTGCAGCGAGGGATAGTCGTCACTTAGCTCAAACTTGTGACCTTGGAAGTTCTCAGCCTCGTAGAGGATGACTTTGCTGTCATTGTGGTTCTGTGGAAAGACAGAGCTGGAGATCAGTAGGGATGGGTTGGTTTGCCAAGGGATAGAGGATGTGGCATCAGTGTGACACACACACACTAAGGCACTTTGAGAGGCCTGGGATCATGACCAGCTTTGGTGCAATGTATGGGGATGTCCTTCAACCTGGCACCCACTGGGAACTGCCCTGAGGATGCTGCTCTCATGTCCCTGTGGTGGTCCCAATGCACAGCTGTCAGTGAGAGGTAGTGGCTACAACATCTGGACCCACATGGACTGCTGCCCTCAGCATCATCACACTCCCCAAGGTTGCAGGAGGGCTCCAGGCAAGGCAGGATGCTGAGAGAGGTCCCCTCAGCTCTGTGAGGCCTTTCTGGGTGCTGGACATGGAGGGGTTAATGGCTGGGACACTGAGTGATGCAGCACTGTCCCCCGTGCCCAGCCCCCACATGCATCTTTCTGCACCGAGGAGCAGTCCTGCCAGTAAGAAGTGATCTTATCGCATCCCCTTTATTAAAGCTTGAACATATCTGCCTGGTGATTATTAAAAGTTGGGGGGGGACCCCCCTCTCGGAGGCGCAGACGTGCCGCTGCTGCGAGCACCAGTGTCTCTGCAGATGGAGCGATAGAGCCGCGTCTGCCTGGGCACGCCTCAGGTTCCTGGGTGGGAGGGGGATGGACCCTGCACCCCGAGCATCCCTGCGGTCTCACCAGCTCCTCTCTGTTCATCGCATCCCCGGGAATCAGGGCTGGGAGACAAAGCCTTGGGACCACAGTCTGGGAGGTGTCTCTCCAAAGCACAAAGCAGAAGGAGCTAAAATTGTGGTTCAGGCTAAATTTTAGGCCTAAAACGCATCCCAAGATCTTTGCAGGGAGGTGGGAGCTGATGGGTGCAGCTACCCCTCCACACGTACCTCTGTGTACACCTCAATCCTCCATCCCATGCCCCATGTAAGTCATCCTCCAGTCTGTCCCTCACCGCCTCCATGCTGGGCTGCCTGAAGGAGGCTCTGCCTGCCCTGAGCCCTCCCTCTGTGTTGTCCCAGTAACTCACTGCGCATTTGACAGGCCGGAAGGAGAGGAGATGCTCGGTCCGGTAGCCACTGTTCCCGCTCCAGGCCTCCCACCGGGGATAGTCACCCTTCTCCAGGATAAACTGCTGTCCCTGATACTCAGGGTACTCGAAGCCTACCCAGCTGGAGGGAAGAGGAAGAAAACCCTCAGGGATGTGTGACACAGTCCCCAGGATCAGTGAGGGGTCAGCTTCTCCTTCCTGGGCAGGGGACAGAGACATCCTGGCAGGTTATGGGTCTGTCACAGATGTTAAGGTCCTTGCTAGCAGAAAATGTCCCTTTTGAGAGTGGAACCCCTCTCCCCAGAGTCACATCGTTGCCTCCAACCTGCGCCTTGGCTTGGTAATGTTTCCCTGATTAGCACATGGGAAAGCACAAAGAGAACAAGCAGGGAGATCGCATGATGAGGCTGTGCCATAGCTAAGGAAGAACTTGGGTGTCCTGGCTCCCTAGCAGCTCCCAACAGTCCCCTGGGAGCAGTGGGTTTGTTGGAGTGGGGTGTGCCAAGGGGCCGCGGGGCTGGCGGGGCACTTACGGGCCAGACTCCACCTTGATGGAGCGGATCTTGCGGAAGCCGCGCTCCATGATGCTGGGGCACTCCATGAGGAATTCGCAGCGCTTGCCCTGGAAGTTCTCCTCCTCCCACACTGTGATCTTGTACTGCCCCAGGGTGTCCATGGCTTCACTGCTGGTCATACGGGTCGCTCGGCTGCTGGCAGAGCCCCACGTATCACCCCAGGGCAGGCACCCACCATCAGCCCCCAGCCACCCTGCTGCCTGCTGCTGAGCCTGGGATGCCAGTGGTGCTGCCCTCGCACATCCCATGCCACTGGCCCCTTGCCCTCCCAGGCTGGCATGAGGGCATTTCCCATTCCCTTTCCTTCGGTGCTGGGGGATCTCTGTCCGATGAACCCCAAGTTGCAGGGGGAATTTGCAATGCCCCATCTCTCCATGTGATGTACCCAGGACCGCCTCAGTTTTTCTTCTCCCAGGCTCCCGGCGATGGCTCCAGGAGTTGTCTGGGTGCAGTGGCACTGAACCCACTGCTGGGAGGCGGCGGTGACCCCAGCTCAGACGCGGGTGCGAGTGTAGCCCTGGGGTAGAATAGCCCGGCTCTTCCATCCCTCCTGCCAGGGTCCCTCCTGCCCGCACAGGGCACCCCCGCTGTGCCACACAGCACCCCGCCACTTGCCCTTCCCCAGGGTGAGCGTTGGCTGGGGGGCTTGGTGTGGGGGTGAAGGGAGCGGGGCAGCGCCTGTGCAGTGGGGTCTTGCGGGCTCACAGCCTGGTACTTACTTGGTCGGAGGGCAGGGCACAGAGGCGAAGGTGGCGGTGCCGGCACCGGCTTTCCCCTCGCCCTTTATAGGCGGGCGCTGAAGTGCCGATGGTGCAGGCGGTCAGGGCGCTGTGTCAGCAGGCAGGGGATGGGGGGACGGGCTGCTCACCCACCCCAGACTCCGGCTGTCCATTCCACTTAGGCAGTGTGGCGAGAGCGGCCCCCCCGCGCCCAGCGAGGCTGACAATGAAAGTGCTGGGCTGTGTTTGCGCAGGGGCTCAGGGCACAATGGGCAAAGGGCCTGACGCGCCGCTTTCCTTTCTGCCCCCGGACAATGTTCCCGCTTGGCCCAGGGATTAGGGACCCAGCCTTTCCCAGGGCACCCGCAGACTTTGCCAGGGTTGAGGCTTGTGGGAAGGAGGTGCCAGGGTGAAGTGGGGATTTACCATCTGAAAGCTGAGGGGCGCTGATGGAACACAGGGCTTATCTGGGGCTGCTTCTGCCCCTCCGCGTGGGACTCTGCCACCGTGAGTTCCTTTTCTAGGCAGGCCCTGCAGGGGTTCTTGTGTTGGCTGCAGACTGGGCACTAATGGACCCCAGTTACATGCTTGTAATGCCCTGAGCATTTCCCCTGGCTTGTCAAAGAACTTTCTGCACTCCAACTCACCTGCCACTTGGGCAAGGGACATTATACATAGCAGGAGGGGACCAGCTTTGGGACAGAGCTGTGTCCTTCACCTGGACAGGAGGACCAGCCCTGCCTGGAACTGCCCCATGCCATGCAGCTATTCTCAGTGTCTCCTACCAGGACCTGGGATGGATGAGGCCAACACAGGCTGGAAAAGAGGAAGAGTTCCCTGTTGAGTTCTGAAATCCTGGGTGTCTAGGCAGCTGTGTTTCTTGCAGCATCCCTGTGTAGTCTGGGCAGGTGCCATGCTGGCCACTGGGCAAGGGCTGGACCATAGCACCTCAAACCTTCCCAGGAAAATTCCAGCCCTTCTGGAGGTCCTGGGCATGGAGTCAACATCACAAGAGACTCAGACATTGTTGGTTATGGAAAATGCAGTGTGGGCACCTGGAGGTGGTGTTAGTACGCCTGGCATCAACAAGAATCGGGGACTGAGGGGTGACAGCAAGGACAGGATGCGGGCAGGACTCGGGAGTCCTCTTCGTGTCCTCCCCACTGCTCGACGGCTCCGAGGCTCGGTGCGAGTCCGCGCCGATGCCTGCGGGTCCCAGCAGAGGGTGCAGCCTGGCAGCGGTTGGAGCAGGCTCCAGCTCAGGGACTTCAGTGGCCCTTCGCCGGGGACAGTCGCTGGGGAGGTGACTCTCAGCTTGCATTGCCTGAAGTGCTCCTAGCAGGGAGAGGGAGAGCCTCTTGGAGCTGTCTAGGGAAGCAGATGATGGAGGGAAGAATAGGGCTGCTCCCTGGAGAAGGAATAGCACCTCGGTGCAGCCTGGTGGCCTGGGGACATCTGTCAAAATGCTGGGAGACAGGTCTGGGCAGCGTTTAGGGAAGCCATCACTTTGGCGAAGGTGAGGCAGGATACAGCGCTAGTTCACTGCAGGGTCCCCCCACGGTGCTGCCACCCCTTGCCTAGGCTGTGTCAAGAGAGGTGTGGAGCACTGGTTAGTTTGGGAGGCTTGAGGCATGAGGGCAGCAGGGGACTCTGAGGTGCAGGGCACTGTGGGGTGCATTACAGAGCCCCAGTACGTGAGGCACCAGAGAATACGGATCCCAGAATGCTGATGCAGCCTGTCCTCCCCGGGCCACCTCCAGGTAGTCTCTGTCACCAGCCAGCATTCCCTTGGCTAGGCCACCTGTAAGCCCCCGGCCACACCTGCCAAGCTGGGGACAGGGGCAGAGGGAGGCTGGTGCGGGGGCAGGCGGTGACTCTGCTCAAGGGCAGCTGCTAATACTGGCTGTGGGAGCCGCTTAGCACTCGTCCAGGGCCTCCTGCATAGGCTAATTTAATAAGGGCCCCTCGTAGCTCCCAGCTCAGCTTGTTCCCTGCACTAGCAAAACAGATCATGTTTCTCAGTGCCCCTGGGCACGGCACGGCAGCCCGGGGGGCACGGTGGGAGCACAAGGTCACCCAAGTGCTCCATGCCAAGCCCAGACCATGCCAGCTATGGGGCTGTACCCCATGCCTCGTGCAGGCGCTGGTCACAGGACAGGGCACAGCTGGGGCAGCCGAGCAGGCTGAAAGGCAGCCACAGGAGAGCTGAGGCAGGTGCTGGCCAGGAGTCCTGATGCTGATGCCATGTCAGTGGCAAAACACAATTGTACCCAGTGATGTTATGAATATCTGGGCTAGCTGACCAAGGCAGCACAGCTGTGTGTGGTCCACCTGGCTGACACCACGGGCCGAGCCCTTGTCACACCCTGCAAGGACCTCTAGCTCCTCTCTTCTTCTCCCCAGCCCTGCTGGGGGCTGGACCGGCACTCCAGGGGGCTGGAACTCTGGGGGCTGGGCCAAACAGGAGCATATGGAGCTGGTGCCGGCCCCTGTTTGTCTTTCTCCCAGTTGCCTGGTGCTCTGTTTGTTCTGGGGATGGCTTCCTGCTGTCAGGGCCAAAACAGGTGGCTTTTATTTGCAGGGTCTGGCTGATTAGATCAGGGGTGGTATGTCATTGCCCCCACAGAGTCCCAATGCTCCCTTTTTCCTCCCCTTTCTCCCCCAGCCTCATTTCTGTGGGGAATCATCCTCCTTGACAAGGATGCAAACTCCCTCCTTCTTTCCCCAGTCACCTGTGCTTCAGGGCTCCTCTGAACATGCCACACCAGGATTGGCTAATACCAGCCAAAACCCTTACTTCCACCTGCTGGATCCCTGGATCCTGGAGCCAAGAGGGTTGCTGGGATCCCCAGTGGCACTTGTCCCCCCCAGAAGCTTTGCTGGCCACATGAGCCACGTGTCCAGGCACACACCTGCCACAGAAGCCTCCTCACACAGGCGCTGCCTTGCACATGGAGCCCTGGCACACGCCAGCCGCCCCACACACACGTGTCCCCCGTGCACCCAGCCATCCATCCCTGCAGCCAGAAACTGCTGAGATCACACAGAGCCTGGCAGATGTTGCTGGGATTAGCTCCCACGCTGGTGCACACGCACACCGTGGGCTGCCAGCTGTTCCCTGCCCAGAGGGGTCCCAGGCACTCGGATTCCCCCAAGGCTGGGCTTGCAGCATACCAGATGCAGGTCCTGCTGCCCCCAGGGCAGGATGAGTCCAGAGGGTGAGTGGCAGAAGAGCCCACTGGGGACCAAGATGTTAACTGGTCTCAGGGTACTGTCATCAATAGCTAGGGAAGCGCAGTGGAGGTCACAGCAAGTGGGACACAATGCAAGGGGTACCCACACATTTCGCTCACTGTTGGGGCTTGCAAACAGCTGGCTGAGATGGTTCTCCACGCAGCAGCCCTCACCCCAGCCTCCGATTTCCACAAGCACCTCAGCCAGACACCAGTACCCCCACTGGAACATGCTCTCCAGACCTGCCCACGTGCTGCCTCCACTGGCACTGTGGCCATCCCGGGCACGCTGCTCACCCCTCCTTGTGGGACTGTGGCTGCCCACTCTGCCCTGTGACACCCACAGCTCTGGAGGGGCACCTGCAACAACCCATCAAGGCAAGGGTGCTCCCAGGGACACAGGCTCACCCTGTGCCACCCATTCACGATCTGACTCTGGCCGCCCTCAGCACGGGGGTGTACTCAGTCCCCAACTCTGCCAGTCTTGCTCAGGCCCCACGAACTGCCAGGGGAGCTGTGGCCTCACCTGCCTGCTCCCCACTGTTCCCATGGGGACTAATCCCACCTGAAGGTCAGGGAGGCTCCGCCAGCTGCTTACCTCCTGCCTGTGGATTACAGCCTGGGTGTGAGCAGGTGGCAAAGGCTGCCTCCCCAGGTTGGCCCAGTCCTGGCAGGAAACTGAAACAGCACAAAACCAAGCCAGACTGCTCCAAAAGGGAACCAAGGGTGGCATGTCCCTTTCAGCCTTAGGTATCTCCTCTGTCACACCCTACCCAGTTAGGGGTGCCAGGCACTGCGGCAGAGGAGCCAGTATCTGGTCCTCTGGTCCAGATCCTGACCTGAAAGGGAGCCCACTGGTGCCAGCCACTGTGACCTCCTGCTCGTTACAACAGGTGACCTCAGCCTGGCACCTTCAGGACACCCCATAGCTTCAGTGTCCTGGAGAAGCTTGCTGGTCCTCACAGAGTCCCCAGTGCAGACCAGTCCCAGGGGTGTGGTGATGGAGACAGGGTAGCATGTCCCAACTCACACCCAGCCTGGCCTGGATGCAGCTGCTGATGCATCTCCTTCAGGACATTGTATCATATTTGGAGGGATACCATGGGGTGAGCGCAGCTTCCCAGATGTCAGCTTTACCTGTTGCCACTAGCGTGTTGTCATGGAGGTGCAGAGTGCAAGATTAAGGTTGGCAACCCCTGGCAGACTCAGAGCCAGGGGATACCAGCTCAGCTGGCATCTGGCCAAGGTCCCACTCCACCCCTGTGCTCCTCCACTGCCCTGTTGGCTGCATCTGTAGTGGCAGGCATCCCAAGCCTGGGTGATGCTCAAGCAGGAGGCAGATGAAAAGGTCAGCAGTGGTGGGTCCCCTCCTCCAGCAGCTCTGAGGATCAGCATGGGCGGGGGCTGAGCCAGGGCTGCTGCAAGAACAGAACATTCTGCCTCAGAGCTCCTGAAGCCTGCAATAGCTGGGCCAGAAGCAGCAGCCCTGGCAACCTGCTCAGTGTCCATCCCCTGGGCAGGCTGCCCACGCATGTCCCAGAGCCACCAGCTGGGAAGAGAGGAGTCCCATCGCTCACCCCTTCCCTGGAGGCCCTGTGGGAGGATGGGGCTGATATGCTTCATGATGCAGGACTAGTATAAGCTCTGGGTTTTTCCTCCCCCAGAAAAAGAGAAAAAAAGGTTTTCTTGAACCCTTATCCCCTTCTCTCATAGGGGTTCAAAGACATATTTTGGGGACAATTGTAAAACATGTCCCCTCACCCCAGTGGTCTTTGGGTGCAGGGGGAAGGATGCCAGGCTGTACCTATGCTGTCCCTGATACTCCCCATGGCCAGGAATGGGTTGGAGTGTGCAGAACTGCCTATAGTTTCACCACAGCAGAATGCAGATCCACCTCTGGGCCTGGGACCCACCTCTCCCCTCCACTCTGTCTGACAGAGGGTAATAAGCTTGTCCCAGAGCCCAGGCAGACGGAAGACTGCCTCTCCTTATTGTCTTCAGCTGGGGGTGATGTGTGGGATGGCCTCATTGCCTGGCCTCCGTACCTGAAGCTACAGCCTGGCAAGGGGAGGACCCCAGCACAGAGTGGGGACAGTCCCTGTGCTCCCTGACCCAGGTCTGGCCATGCCAGGAGCAGGTTGGCACAGCACCCTGGCCTCCAACATTAGCTCATCCCCCAGAGGTGCTGCAGCCTGTCTCCTTGTGCAACCTGTCTGTGTACCCACAGTGGTGCTGGGACAGACTGACTTTCAGGGGCAGGGAGCTCCTGCTCTGCCTGGGCATCTCCTTCAGGCACAGCAGAGATGTGCCAAACAGGCTGAGTAGGGTCAGTTGAGGTTTAGGGACGCTCACACCACCCTGGTTCCAGCCGCTGAGGTGCCCACACAGCCCTATGGGCCAGTCCCCTCCCGGGCACTGGTGTGCTGAGGACAACCAGCTGCTTCTCCCACATCCTGAGGTAAAGCAGTACCTGCCCCAGGATGGCACACCCCATCCGGGCTGGGCAGGACATGAGCAGCCCAGAGGCTGCCAGCAACAGTGCACACCTCTGCTCACACCCACACCTGCCCCCGATGCACACACACCAGGAAACAGCAGCAAGCACAGCAGGGGCATGGCCAGCACCACCCATTCAGCTCAGCAGGTGAACACACACACATGTGCACACACAGGACAGGGATGCACCAGCTCTGCTCTGCCTGCCAGGGAGGGCACACACATTGAAACACCTATGCATGCACATACACACCTGTGTGAAACTACACCTATGTGCAAATCCAAACCTGGGCACTTGCATCTCCCAGTGCTCCTCCTGCACCCTGCCCTCTCCATGCAAATCTTCCTGGTGCAGAACTGTGGCACAGAAATTCCCAGCCCAGGTCCCAAGGTCCCCAAAGCCGTGCCACAGGCCATGCAGAGCCTGGGGTTTGGGGAACAGCACCACCCATTACCCCAGTGTGCCTAATCCCATGCCAGCCTGGTGCAGCCCTTGCTACCAGTGCTGGCTCTGACGTGTAGAAGTGAGTGTTTAATGCCTCTGGCTCTGTCTATCCTTAAGAGAAGCTCACCCTTGGGTGCTAATCCTGCCAGAGAGTCATTCCCCAGGTAACACAGCCCTCAGGGCAGTGTGGCTTCCCGGGGCCATCCCACCTTTGAACAGTTTCACAGTTTCCCAGTGCCACTGGGCTGACAGAGCTGGGGCAGTGAGAGTAGGCTGGGAGGTGGCAGGAGGGAAATTAAGCTGGGGCATAAGACAGCCCAGAGGTGCTGGAGCAACCAAGCGGAGATGGCATGGCCTCATTTCCACAGCCTTGCTCTGCCAGATACCATCTCCACCATGCTCTGCCCCCACAGGGACACACGTGCAGCGACTGGAGCACATGGACACCAGGGTCTGGCTTTGCTCAGAGTTATTAATCATGTTCTGTTTGATCCCAGCCTGAGCAGGGCAGCTGCAGAGGTTTGTGCATATTGGGGGATGTGTTGTGCTTTCTCAGCTTTTCAACTTTGCCAGGATTGGTAGCAGGAGACACAGCCCCAAGGGGCCCATGACCGCAATGATGGCCAATCACCACACCATCTGGGGGCTGTTCTCAGGCTAGGATGCACACTTAGCTCTGGACGGATGCAAGGAGCATGGCAACCCTGGAGATGCCCTTTGATTTTGGTCCCTACCTGCACTATCTGTTGGAAACTTCCCAAAGCATCTGCCCAAAGAGGAAGCCTAGGAGCTGCCTCATCTCTGCCCCTTGCAGGGACACCCCAAGGAGGGAACAGGACTCCTGCTCTGGGACTGGGGCTGCTGAGCTTTGTTCTGTGCATAGCTGCATGGGGGTGAGGTAAAGCAGCAGGGATCATCCTTAGCACACTCCTGAACTCCTTCACCTCCAACCTCTCCTCCATCCGCACTGGGTGGATGGGCTGAGCCTTTTTGGTGTTTGCAGAGAGGCTGCAGGTGGGCTCAGGATCCATCTGTAAACTCAGAGCATCCCTGAGCACAGCGGGACCAGAACTGGATCCTGTGGTACAGAAGTGCCTGTGCCGGAGGGCAGGGCAGAAGCAGCTCTGGGCTGACAGAAATCACAGGCAGAGCCAGGCATAGACAGTAGGGAGGTGAGGGATCTTTCCAATCACAAACATTATCCTGAGGTAGGAGGAAAGCAGGTTCACTGCTGTCCCAGCTCCTAGCTCTCCGTGACTCCCTGCGGCCTCCACGGTGCTAGGAGTAGCCCCAGGCTCTGAATGTCTGCTCTGGCTGTTGGGGGAAAGGGATGGGACAGGATATGGGATGGGACAGGATATGGGATGGGACAGGAGTCCAGGTCAAGCACTTGTGCTTGGAGAGCAGGGTAGGCAGCGAGCAGGGCTGTCCTGGAAGAGACACACCAGCTTGCCAGCACCACCCCCCATACCCTTCCACAGCAAGCATAGGCAGAGGGATTGCCACCAGCAGGAGCTGGCACCTGGCCTGCAGGCTTGGGGTGCACAACAGGAAACACCTGCCCTGGACAGTCAGACAGTCCTTGGAAGTGCAGGTCCTAGGAGTGAATCAAGGCAGAGGGGTGTGAGAAGGGGTGTGAGAAGGGGTGTGAGAGAGGATGTGACGCCCCTGGTCCCCTGCCCTGCTCCTTTCTGCCTGCTCCTGCCCTCCTTTCCCATTTCTTCACTGTCAGCAGTTAAAGCTCCCTTGGTGCCAGCAGACCATTGAGACCTACCTGGGTGTTTGGCAGAGCCTGCCAAACTCCACCCTGGGCCAGCAGTGTGTCAGGGCTCCCTGTGCCTGCCACAGCTCTGCAGTGCTGCCAGGGCCGGGCTGCCCTTCCCCAGCAGGCTGCTACAAGCAGCAATCAGCCACACGGGCAGGATGTGTGTGCCCTAGTGTGTTACATGTGCCTTCCATGCCCTGGGCACATGGACATGGGTCCTGCACGACACACCCTGCAAAGCTGAGTGCCAGAAATGCCAAGTGTACCATGGCCGCCTGGGTGCCATGTCCCACAGTGCCTTGTGGAAGTCCCGTGGTGTTCATGCGTGCTGTGTGCGGATTGCTTCATCTGTGTGCCCTGGCTGTTCACTGCTGCCTGTGTTTGGGTGAGATTGCGTGTTGTGCGTGTCCCGTGAGCGCTTTGCTCCACACACAGAGTGGATGTTCATCCTGGCACGCAGGCGTTGCAAGCGGGCGTGTGCTCCCTCCGCGGGCTGCAGGGGTGCGCCGGGGCCGGCTGTGAGCGCAGCCGTGCGCTTGCAGACGGGCTGGACCTGCCTAACGCGAGCCGAACGAACAAAACGTTCAGGTCAGGTATTGCACGTGGGGCTCGACGCCAGGCAAGTGCAGAGATGCTCTGACTTTGGATAGTGTGGGCTGGACCGGTGCTCTGCCTTGGGCTGTCAACAGCCCCTTGCGCACCCTTCGTCCTGAGCTGGGTCCTTCCAGGCTGGGAGATGGTATCCTTGCTCCAAACCAGCTCCTCTGGGGGTAAAGTCCAGAAAGTGGATGCTTGACACCTGCTGCCTGGGAAAGCCAAACAGAGCAGGGGCGGGTTAAACTGGCATGGCAGGGTAGAGAAGAGGGAAGAAAGGAAGGAAGGAAGAAAGAAAGTAAATGGAGGAGGGGAGGGGAACAGAAGGGATCGGAAAAAACATGTGAGAGACAAGAGTTGAGGAAAGGGGACAGTCTGTACAGTGTCCCCTGAGCCCATCCCCTTCCTTCCCAGGAGTTCGGGTGTCAGACCAGACTCCCAGTACTTGTCCCGGGAAAGCCCCCAGGATGTTCTCCATGCCCAGTGCCCTGTTCCCAGCCAGGCAGGCAGGACCCTGGCCAAGGTGTGCTGGGCTATAGCAGCTCACCTGGCTCCGGTGACACGCTGGCAGCTGTCAGGTGAGTGGCTTCGCCTTCCCCCGCTGGCTCACAAGCAGAAAATGAGGGTGACGCTGGCTGGATGGGGCTTTTATAGTCCTGATAAAAATAGCGCTGGCTGGCCGGTGATCGGGGGGCTGGAGAGATGTGACTGAGCAGAGACAGGCGAGAGGGCTGGGCTGGCGGCAGCGAGCCTTCTCCCCAGCACACCTGTCACAGCTCTGTGTTTGCTCAGAGCAAATATTGACCCAGGGAAGGCAGGCTGGGCAAGGGAGGCGATTAGCCCACCTAGATTAGAGGCAGAGCAGGTCTCTATGCAAACTCTCCAGGGCTGCCTTTGTTAATGGGAGCCTGATGGGCTGATAGGAGCCAGGAGCCTGGGTGCTGGGATGGTGGGGAGGAGGAGATGGGGGGGGAGAGGAGGAGACATTCATTAACCTGCACTGGAACAACACCAGCTGTCACTTTTCCACCCACCTGCCTGGCTCACTTTGCAGTAGAAATGAGAGGAGAGCAGGGGGCCAGGGGAAGCAGGTGTGAGGATACTCTACCTGGGCAGCTCTAGGATGGCAGTGGCTTTCTTGCAGTGTTTTGGGCTGCTGAAAGGTCAAGGAGTTGTGAAGTCTCAAGGCAGAAAAGCAAATCTAGTGCCTACCCCAAGCAACCTGAGTGCCAGTGATGGAAAAGTCTTCCTTGTTCTCACCCCAATCCCCCCACTTATGCTGAAAATCCCCATGGCACACCAGGACAATGCTCACAGTACATTTAGAGAAGTCGACAGACTTCTGAGGTAGGCAGCAAAGCAGAGCTCAACAAAACTTTGGGAGCGCTTCCTTGGGGAGTGTTCTCTGCACGGCCACACGGGCCAGGAGCCAGCTGTCCTAACGCAGCAGCAAGAACAGGATGTGTTTCACTCCATGTGCACATGCTTCCCCGTGGGTCACTGCATCCCAGAGTCACAGCACTCCTGTGTCCCAACTGTGTCACTGCCCAGCGGGGTAACTGGTGCAGACAATCCCGTGCTGGCTCTGGGAGAAGTGTGCAGAGCTCACGGAAGGCAGGAGAAGTTTAGACACACTCCTACAGTGCCCAGCCACTCTGCTCAGCCCTGACAGCCCTTTGCCGATCTCAGCCAGAGTCAGCAGGAGCTGGGCTCTCTCTCCCAGTTACTCTGGCACCCACAGCTCCCTTGGACAACAGAGCATGAAGTGCAGCAGTGGTGGCAGGAGAAGCTCCTTTGTGCAAGTGCAGTGGCCTGTTTGTTTGTGTAGATGGGTGTGTTTGTGGGTGGGGAAGGGGGTAATGCTGCTTTAACCCCTACAGTGTGTGCCTGCAGGAATCCTGGTCCTGGGTGTGCATCATTGCTCCCTCCAGAGCTGGCGTGTACTTGCAGGTTGCGGTAAAGAGATTCCCAAATGTAAGACGATGGTGGCAGATCCTTAGCAGCCACTGCCAGCGAATTCTTCTTCCTTGGAGACTTGACCCTCTCACGCTCAGGATTTTGAGACGCAGCCTCCATCTCTTCTGCCTGCTGCTGCCTCTGCAGGCTTGGGTACCCCAGGCCTGGCACTGGGAAGAGCTGGAGTGATACCAACCTGCTGTCCTTGCTCATCGTGGTCCTTTTACAGTAGTTTTGGCAGCAAAGGAAATGCAATACCACCAATACTCTGGGTTGTGGTGCAGTGAAGAAGTGTGATGTTCTTCCTCCTTTTGATGCTGTACAGGCTGTGATGCTTTGCCTTACATATTTCTCCTTTCCTAGTATGGGAAATGTGCTGGACAGGACCCCCACCCCTCCCTGCCCTGGCACGCACCAGCAAAGCGGAGCTGCAGCTCCTGGCATTGGCTGATTTGCTTCCCCCTCTCTTTCTGGAAAAGCAGAAAACCCCAAACACCACAGGTCTTGCTGCAGTAGCAGCAGACATCTCCAAGCCTATGCACCTTGTCAGAAATGATCTTTCACCCCAGCCTCTTTCCTGCAAGGGCAGGGCCCCACCATTCACCAAATAGCAGCAAATCCTGTCCTTGCAGGGCTGCTTTACAGAAAACAGGAGAAAAGCAGGTCCCTCGAGCTTGCAGAGTGCCCTGCACTGCTACCCTGGGAAATGTCTTCCACCTGTTCCGGCATCTCTGGGGCAGCATCTACCAGCTTGTCTCCTTCGCTGTCAGGCAGGTGGGCAGCATCATGACTGAGCTCTTAGTAGGGCTGGCCTTGGAAAGGCAGCCTCAGCCTCCTCTTACAGCAGCCAAGGGCTTGTGCTGCCTCACTGGCCAGTGAGGACTGACTAGCTCACATCAGAGCACCACTTGTGTCCATCAGGAACCAGCACGGTGCCCCGGCCTGGCCCGAGCATGGCCCCCACTCCCAAACACCAAAGTCACACAGCTGAGCCAGCAAAGCCCAGTATCTCAGAGACAGGAGGCCAGGGGTGAAGGATCTGTCCAGCTCTGCCAAGGGTTTTGGAAGGATCACCCTCCCGCTTTTGCTCTTCAGACACTTCAAGCTGGTCAGGGCAGGACTTTTCCAGGTTCCTACCTCATACACTATACAGAGGGAGATGGGGCTGATTCCAACCAGGGAATAGTTGATTCCTTGTCCCCCAACACTGCTGCCTTCCCCACACTGACACAGAGACCCGCCAAGTGGGGCTTTGCAGGAGAGTCAGACTCTCCAGCTGCAATGGGACAGCAAAGCCTAGCAGACACCCTGTCGGGGAAGCCCAAGAGCAGCTTTGTTCCCTTCCCTTTATCTCCCACACAAAAGCACGATTCAGCAGGTGTTAAATGTTTTAATGGGATTCAGGATAGCTTCTGTTGCCCACCTGCCCCAAGGCCATTTCACCCCTCCCTGGGATCCAGGAGTAACAGCCAAGAAGAAAGCGCCTGTTGTGTGTTGCATTAACTGCCTCATGACTGAGTGCTCCCGATAATTCGCAGGAGAGGGGGAGTCCCATTAGCTTGCCAAGCTCATGCTCAGCCACTGGCGTGCTGGCCATATACCTGCCGGGAGCCTGGCCTGGCTACCAACCTCGGTTCCGTGAGAACATCACCCGTTTCACGACCATTCAACATCAGTGGGAAGGAGCACGACCTGTACCTACAATATTTCAGTCGGAGAGATGTGCATTAGAAACGTAGCTCTGTTGAGCAGGGGCCTAATCCAGCCCTGGGAGACAGTACAACAAGCTCAGACTTCCTTCTGGCTGCTAATCACCCAAATGTGATTAGCAGAAACAGGACTTCTCCCGTCTTTTGGGAGCTCAGCTGGGCTGTGAGTCTGGGCCTACAACAGTCCCACAGGTTCATCGTCCTTGGCAGGGTACCAAAAAAACCTCTTGCTAAGGGAAAGTCCCTCCCTGCCAGTTCTGCGCATCTCTGCCCTCCCCTCGCATCACCACTGCCCCAAAGATCCAAGTGAGAGAGAAGCCGCCGGGTGAGAACATCCACACTGAAGGCTCCACATTGTGCAGAGCTCACCCCCAGCACTATCTGGGAGTGCTGCTGTCTCTCTTTGCTAACAGGACAGTGGAGTGGCTGGGTCACACATTAAAGTGTTTTCCAAAACCACGGTCAGGGTCTAGTTCCCAGCCTAAGAAGAGGAATTGGAAATTTCCCAAACCTGGGAAAGAGGCTGCCCCTGGTGTATTTATATTTTAGGATGAGGATAAAAGAAAAAAAAGTGTGTGACAGCTGCTACTCTCTTTGCTTAGTGCATGCAGAGTGGTTCTGGTTGACAGGCACCAAAGACCTAAAACAGAGGTGACACACTGCCATCTCACAGCCCCTAAAAGGAGCTGAGAGAAAAATTTCTTTCACAGGTGTGAATAACTCTCAAATCTCTTTCCTTGACTCACCCATTGTTTAAAGCAAGGCGTCATCTTTGAGATCTCTCCTACTAGAGTGATGCTCATCAAACAAGTTAATTTCCCTCTAATAGTGCTCCAACAGGCAAGTACGGAGTTCTGTTTTCCCTGGGTCCAGGCTGGGAGCACAGAAGAGTGGGGAGAATAGGAGCTTTAATGGCAAAAATATTTCCCCGCACATTTGATGGCACTTGGGCTCTCTCCATTTGTTTTTGAGTGTTACACCAGACTAACACACAGCATTTCCCATGTTAACTCCTCCAGATAGTGGATGCAATGGTGCACCAGCAGTGATGCAGCCTAAAGAGCATTAGATTACACAGCAGGTTGGAGGATGGACAAACTGACTGACCCTGTCTTCACTGCTCCATGCTGCCCTTGGGTAGCTGGATTCAAACTGCTTTAGGGCAATAATGACATTTTTGCCCCTGCCTTTGCTATCCATTTGGGAACTTTGTTGCAGGACTACAGAGCATCTGCAGTGAGCAAATGCTAGCAAGGACCCTGGACCAAGAACAATCAGTCCAAGTGGACTGAACAGCCAGGCCCTGCTGCTGCCTTGAGCTATGGAAGGAGGAAGGAAGTGGTTCTGCATTACCTGTTCAGCATTAGCCAAAGCCCAGAGGAATACAAAGAGACTGCTGTGACATAGGAGACCTGGCACACAGAGTATTGGGAAGGGAGGAGAGGGTATGCACTTCCATGAGAAGGATCCAGACCCATGTGAAGGCCCAAGGCACTTCAGGCTGAGTTTAGGAGCTGGCAGTGCCTCTGCTGTATCTCTTACAGCAGGAACAGCTCAGCCCTGGGGCTTAGTGGGTCATGCACACAGGGCTCCTGCACAGAGAGGAGTGCTGGGGTGAAGCTGGGTGAGCCGCAGTACCCCAGGCACAGCAGGCAACTGCTCTCTGCTGAGCAGGGAAAAAGCTCTCCACAGCACCTTTTGCACAGTCTTCTCTTAGGATGCAAGGGAAGAAGATGCAGCTCTGGTCTTGGCTGGGTCCTGGCATTGGTAAACAAGGCATGAGGATTTGGAGGGGGACACCAAAGCTGCAACTTCACCAGAGCTGGGTATCTGCATGAGCTCCATGTTGCAGAGGCCACAGCAGTACAGCAGAACAGGGGAGATGATACAAACGCAGCCCCACTGACTGGCACAGCCATCCTGCAGCTCCTGCCTGGAAGCAGCAGCTGGAACCCCGCACCCACTTCTGTGCTGGCCATGGGATTTCTTATAGCTCACACTGCCACCTCCCGGCTGTGACAAACCTTCTCTTTCATTGTGATACCTCTTGCAGCCTGACGGACTCCCCAGGCCAAGCCAAGGCTCAGAGGATCCCCTTCCCTAGGCGACAGCCTTGCAGTTTGAAAAGGGAAGACCTTGCCCAGGGCTCACAAACTCAGACGCACAAATTACGTTCGTTAAGACGGTGTCCGTGTCTGAAGGTCAAGTTGCTTTTATTGGGTTGCCATGTGTGCTGATGGTGCTGCAGCTGCCTCCTTGGGCTGGTCACTGCAAGGGGAACCTCCAGCCACCACTGGAGCAAGGAGGGGAGGATTCAGTACCTGCATCCTTCTGACATCATCACCTCATTGCCCAGATGTCAGTCCTTCCTCAGCTACACTTCAAAGCAGATTCCATTTCTCTCAGCTGGTACAGACTGAGGGTAATGGAATTGTCATAGTGGTTGTCCATGTGCTCCCTGTAGCACGGAGTTCTCCGATGATGCGGCCAGCCACAGAAAGGAGAGATCTCATGAACTCTGCTGTGGAGTTGGCAGAGGATTCAAATCGGTGCTGGGAACATAATCAGGACATACCCTCCTCAGAGAAAGCCAGCATGCTGAGCTAAGGTCATGATGTGGGAGGGTCCAAGTTGCTTCACAGGGATGAAGAATGGAGAGAGCTGATGTGCTTGAAGAGCTTAAGCAGCACAGTACCCAGCAGCTACACTCTGGAGGGCGGTGGTGCTGGGTTGGTGATTCTGAAGAAGAGATGGCAGCTCTGGAGATGACATCTACATCCAACAATCCTCTTCCATTAACCCTCAATCCCATCTCTCTGCATTTCTGTCTGAGCTAGGGCAAACCTAGTGCTTCTCACTCAGGTCCAAATCTACTTTCCCCACCCGTGGCTATTCCCTCAACCTAACTAGATCCCACACCACCTTGGACTACAAAAGTTTTGCTTCCTTTCTGCTGTCAGAGGCTGTGCTGCCTGCTCCTTGACCTCTTTTCCCAAAGGACCCTTTGTGCTAGGCTCTCCAGTGCCTCAGGGCAGCTGATCACCCATAGGGTCCTGCCCCACAGCTGCATGAGGGTCTCAGGTCCACAGAAAGGCAGTACTGCTACTGCCTCTGCTCTGTGGCGCAGGACAAGCCAAGAGGGAGCAGAGACTTTGGGAGTGGATTCTTCATTTTGCACAGGCAGACTTGGCATTGATAGGCCTGGATTCAGCTAACCCACATGGTCTAGAAAATGGGCTGTGCTTCAGCCTGACATGTTAAGGACAAGTCCTGTCCCCCACCAGAGCACAGATACACTCTGCTACCTTCGGGGGGGGTTGGGGGGTAAAGCAATGACCCTGGGCCGGGCTGTCAGCACCACCTCCCCACGGCTGGCTTCGATCAGGATATTCTGCAGTGTGTTTTCCAGCACCAGCTCCACGAGGTTCCCAACAGCTGGCTGCCTAGAAGGACAGAAGTACAGCAGAGGACAGCTATCAGAAAGCAGATAAGGCAGGCTGATTGCTGTGACTCCTGCCAGGAATCATCAGGCACAGCAGTGGACCATACACTGTTTCCTACACACTGAGACCAATGAACCAAAGACTTGAGCAATGGGTTACTGACCCTTGTCCCAGATCTGTCACCAGCTGGTGTCAGACCCTGACCTTAGACAGAGCTGGGTGACTACAGTTTTACTGGTTTCTCCCTCCAAGCTGTTCTGTAACTGCTATTAGTGAATTACGCTTGTATCTTGTAGCATTGTACCTGGGGGCAGCCACAGCAAATGCAAGGTGGTGAAATACTGCAGTGAAAATAAAAGGTAAGGTAAGCACATTCAGCACCTTAATGTCTAATATGGCCTGGACTGCCTGAGAGTAAAGCAGACATCACTCACTACCAGCATCCTGGCACTGCCCATGGCTCAACCCCCGACACAGTAAACCTTCTCTGCCCACAAACAACTTTTGGAAGAGGGTGGCTAGGTGGGCTAGCATTGACTTCCACCCAGACAAGACAGAACACAACAGCAGAAGTACTGCAGGGCTGAAGGAGAAATTAATTTCTGGCCAGGAAGTGTACTGCCATAGCTCTCTTGACTGTGCAGCTCTTGGCTTTTATGTGTGAGCTCTTCCTCACCTTCTTATTATCTCCTTTTCTCTCAGCTGCTTATGGTGGGAAGTTTCGCAAAACTTCAGCAAATCACTGGGAGAGGTTTCCTGACTAATTTTTTCCCTCTCTCCATCCTTCTCAAGGTTGAGATCTGTCGAAGCAGAGACCCTGGAGGGGATCGTGGTGCCCTGTCTACTGTCCTGGAGCTCTGCTGATTTTGCAGACTGGAATTGGGAGAAATATGGAATAGGCTCATCTTGGATTTTTCTCACTGACTTCTGGAAGTGGCCGTCCTCCAAGAGGCTTCTAGGAAGAGGAAAATAAAGGATAAGTTCCAGCAAATTTGCTCTCTGTATGATCCAGAGGATTATTACAAGGCATCACAAATAAGAGGAAACCATTGACTGATGTATTTAGTCTGTACCTTCTTGCCTTCAGGGCCTAAGGGAAGCAGCAAGAGTTCTTGAGCCAGTGAAACTACCACTGTCTCCCCAGTGCTGGTTCTTTACATGTGTGCAGCTCACAAACTGAATAGGTGGATCCCAATGCAGCCTATTTCCAAGATCATAGCAGGCAGAGTTCCCTGGTTCCTGGGAACTCTGGAAAGATGGGCTCAGCCCCTGGCTGGGGAGGAAGCTCCTGCCTTGGCTGTCACTCCAGGATCCGAGCTCATAGTCCCCAAGACAGCCCTTGGCAGGTGGATTCCCCATTCTGGCAACAAGAGTGCACAAATTCCTCTAGGATTAGCAGAGGGCTGGCCATGCTGCACGAATTCTCTGGAAGACAGGGGCTCCAAACCAGGTGAGAGTGAAGGGACATGCACCTGATGACACCTGTGAGTATGTCAGTCACCACCTCCAGCTCCTGTTTAGAAGCAGCAGCCAGGGACAGCCATTCGGGCTCCGTGTCCGTCCTGTTTCTGTGCCCACTTCCATCCACAGATTTGCTCTCTGAGGGCTGGGTGCTGAAAGGGCTGGGAAAGGAGTTGTTCCATCAGTGACAGCACTACAGAACCAAACTCTCAAAGACCAGCACCCTCCTGGCACTGCAGCAGCACATCAGGCAAGCAGTGCAGTCAAGCAGGGGAGGGGTGGGAGCTGTCGTATTTGTGACAGGAGCAGGGACACTGTCATAAAAGAGGAACACTGCTCTGACAGTTGAGGTGGGGAGAGAAACAGGTCATGTCAGCTAATGCTGGGGAAAGCAAGACACCTGTTATCTAATTCTGAGGCACTGGAGAGGAGCACAGCAGAGCACCAAGTTCAGTGCACATCAGAGCATGAGGCAGCCCTGGCTCAGAAGAAGCAGACAATCCAAAAACCTCTGTCTCTTACCGGGACAAGAAGTATCTGGGAAAATCCAAGGCGAAGTTGCTGAGAAAGTCCTCAATAGCATAGGACCTAGCTGACACATCAAGGTGTAAGAGCAAGGGCGTGGGAGGCTCTGGTTTGACCCACGCCTGGCTGGCGTCTTTGTCCAACAGCAGCCCCCTCTCCATGTGTCCAGGTGGCTGACTGGGTGTAGGGCAGCTTTTAATAGGGGGTAATGTCTGTTGGAGAGAAAGAAATGCATAGAGTTGGTTATTTGGTCACAAGTAGGCTGGTGTAGGTTTCAGCACACGCATGAGAACTGAAAGCCCAGCAACCAGAGCCACCAGATCCTGGATGTCAAAATGATCTTAGCAGCACAGTACTGATAGCAGGCATGAGCATCCACAGTGGAAATCAGGTCTGTTCCCTTCTCACTGCCCAGTGTGCCAGCCTCAAGTGTCAACAGGGCTTCAGAGTCTCCCTAAGGTACTTGGGGCTATTGTTCTCCAATCCATCACTGCGGAAGCTCCTGCAAGCACACCAGGAGTGCTGCAGGAGAAGGGACATACATGGATGGAATGCATGGGGAAACTGTCTTCCCTCAAACCTGAAGGGAGCCACACTACATGGGCCAGCCACACTACATGGGCCAGCTTGGGGTTCCATTATCAGCAGTCAGGTTGGGGGAAGTTTCTTAGAGCAGTAACCAAGATGCCTGGGCCAGAACACTACTGAGATCTGGAGAAGTCCTCAGGCATCGCAGGACTTCAATGATCTTTTAAACATGGCTCTGGGAATGAGGCTAGGGGCCTTCACTGCTCCTTACACAGACACAGCAGCCTCCAAATTATCACTAGAGGTTAAAACCCTAGAGCACTAAATGAAACTGTTTTTACCTTTCTGCAGCCATCCTTATGCCATCCAGTGAATGCCTTGACCTGCATCACTGATCACAGCAAACAGCACAGGGCAAACAGTCCAAGCAAGAGCTGTCCTGAGCTGATTCCTTCACACAAAACAGTTCAGGGCATGCAAAGGCACTCAATGGGGTCTCAGGAGCACTGCTACAGCCTCACTGCAGTGGCACTCCTGAGATAACATGCTGCATCTCCTTACTGCCACAATCTTCTCAGGCCCAGCCTCCCCTCTGCTCCCCTAAATCTTTCCACATTTTGTGTTACCTTTGAGCCCTGTCATTCCCACAGCAAGTCCTGCTGATGGCTAGAGGTAGTGCTAGCTCTTTCTTTGGGCCCAGGTAGTTCTGCAGAGTGACCTTGTTTCACACCTTCCCACCACTGCTGGAAAAGCTGTCTTACAGCAGTGCATACAGTTGTGCGCTTGAGTGCAAACTGATGAACCCAGCAAATTGAGCTTTAAAGCTTTCTATGTATTTAAACCAAGTCAGTTCCTGCCTGCAGCTTCTCCTGAGGAACATAGTACAGCTCTTCTTGAGTTGAGGGCAAAGTCTGCACAATGTTCTGCCAGGGTTCTGCTGCTTTCTGCTGTGGCACACATTCCATTGTGGCCCCAAAATGAAACCAGTACAGGTACCGATTGCCCTGTCTGTATGCATCTTTTCTGCTTATTTGAAACCCTTCCCCCTTTCTCCAGTCATGGGTGCACGTTTGATGCCAATTTCAGTTCCCATTCTCCTCAGCTGGAAAGTTACTGGCCAGAGAACACAGCCAGACAGTCTGATTCTTCTGGCTCCTCCAAACAGTCTGTCGCCCAAAGCCTTGAAGCTACAAATCCTGCAGTGCTCTCTGTCCTGACTCCCACACTGTCATAGCCAGCATCTGCCTCTTTTCTAAAGCAGTCAGTTTGATTCTACCACGAGTGAGACAGGCCTGATTTACCTTGTATTTCCTGATCACGACTGAGGGTTCAGGAAGATTTTCTGTTTCAGCAGAATCTGATAACCTCTGGGGAAAAAAAAAAAAAAATAGGAGAGTTACCAAGCGGGGAAGATACAGAGCAGAACAAGACCTTAGGATATTTTTTTTTAAACTTTGTGCCAGCTGAGAGTCAATGATCTCATCCTCCATTCTTCACTCAGACCACATTCTTACTGCTAGCTACACATTTCTCTCCTGTGTTTATTCATGGTTAAAAATCCAACTATTGGTTTCCAAAGCCCCTGTCTTTGTTTTTCCAAGGGCTTCTCATGCACTTCCAAATTTCAGATGGTCACTAGCAATTTCAGAGTTTGTAAGATGATTCTTGGCTAGAAAACAAGATCTCATTTTCCACTAACCACAGATCAGCTTTGAGGTCTTTAACAGATCAGAACCTCATGTCCTCTTAACAACTTGCCTAGGTTTTCCTAAAGAATGTTTCTTGTCAAAACTGGCTGCTGTTTCTTGAGCCAAGCTAAGTTGGTGCAAGGTTTTGAGAGCACTTACCACTGAAGGTGACATTAGCTTTTTCTTAGTCCCAAGGTCCTTCTCTGTGATGGTGAATTCCACAGCCTGCCGTTCCTTCTCCTTTTCCCACTTGTGCAGGTCCCTCTTATACTGAACCAGGGACTCCTGGGTGTACACCTATGAAACAAACCATAACTGAAGGGAATAGGGGTAGAAAAGAGTTGCAAATAACAGTCTCTGGCTCAAGTCCATGCCTGTTTCTCCCCTTCAGGAGGTCCCAGAAAGAAACTCACTAGCTTTCCATGTATTCCAGTGGCAGGAAGAGGTAAAAACAGTGGTATTTTAAGACTCAAGACACAGAAGATATAGTCTATTGCCAAAGAAAACCTGGGAAGTGTCGAGGGGGTCACTACTGCTAGTCTGTGCCCCCAGTAAAAAGCAGACAGACTTGTTTTTTACAGCTATCAAGTCTTTGGCATCCACTTAAAACCACTCCCATTTAAACCATCACTTCTAGTAGCTGTATTCCCCTCAAAAAGCCATACATCGCACAATTATACTTCATCTAGTGAGCCACTCAGACAGAAAGATGCTTAAAGCATCAGAAAGGATGAAGGTAAGTGTCTTCACGAATGCGAAGTGTGTATCAAAGAAGGATTCCTTCAGCTGGAAGCAGCAGGCAACTGACTGCTGGGGTCAGCCATTTGGGAACCACAACATTCCCAGGTCATGGTAATACACAGGTACGTCTTGGGTCTCACCTCACACACCAGATTTATTCTGCAGATGGAGGGATTCCTTGTAGGTTGCAGTGTGATGAAGCAGGGGATACTCTCTCCAGGCAGTGCAACCCCTGATTCTGGAGCAATCTCCAACACCTGGGTGTAGAGGTGGCAGAAGGAGAACAGCATTTTTTTAAAAATCAGAAAAAAACCCAGAGGAGTTATTTCACTGTCCTGTGACCTTCCTGTGTGCTTTCTCTTTGCAGGGAACACACCTCTCCTTCTCAGACATATGTGGCATGAGAGAGATGCAGTTGATATATTCTAAAAACAAACATGGCCTTTGCTGGTGGACAGAGTCCTGAGGTTTGTTATCGCATTTTGTAGTTCCAGCTTCATATAACCTTTCCAAATTCTTCAGATTTCCTTTCTGAATTCCTGTTGCTCCCCCTGTCCTAACCCTTACTTTCACTTTTCCTTTCATAATTTAGTAGAAAGCCAATTCCCTAGAATTGAGTGTCTTGTTGAAAATGGAGCTGTAAGGTCCTTTCATGGCACGACAGAGATGGGCAGGAAGGCTGTAGATCAAAGAGGACTCACCTTTTCTTTACAGGAGCTTATTTGCCAGGCAAACACCACTGCCTTGCTCTTCAAGATATTGTTGAGAAAGACTAGTCGACCAGCTTTGGTGCAGTCTGGGATATTTCCAAGGCAAATCCTGTGATGGGACAAGGTGGCAGCCTGCAGAAAGCAAGGAGAAACCAGAAGTAACAGCAGGAAAGGAAGATGGGACCTAGACATTGGGGAAGGGGAGTCATACAGTCATCTCTAAATCATCCAGCAATTCACAGATAGTATTACCCAGGTATCTTTACTATAACAACTTGAGAGAGTGTAACAATTCTTTCAATTTTGCACTGGTTAAAGTGACTTTACATCAAAAGGCCATCTGTGTTGCAGTGGGTTTGAGTGAGCAATGAATAAGACATAACATTGGTGCTGGATCAGGCACAGGCAAGGATCTCAGGAGCACAGAGGACCAGTAACACCCTGATCCTCTCTGCAGCACTTGCAGTCCAGGCCTTTTCCTACTTCAGCCGAGAAACGTGTGTGTGCTTGTGCAAAATCCTTATCAATCTGACTTTTCAAAATCCTTATCAATCTGAGTTTTTAAATTTATATCGGAAATACACCTTGCTAATAGTATACTACTAGTTTGTCCCATTCTCCAGGCACAATGCAATCTCTAATTAAGTGAAGTAATCATTAGAGAAAGAAACTTGATTTCAGAAACAGAGCCTTGCAGAATGCCATCTTCATTGTCAAACTGAGGCAGTTTACAATCATCTTCTCTTTGCTGTTCTCAGGAAGGTTATTGCCCTTTTGGAAGCAAAAGAGCACATGGAGCTGTGGCTGGTTGCAAGGAAGGTATGCTAATGGCACACAGGTTGAGTCCTTTACCTGCCAGGAGAAAGCTTCTGCTGCTGCTGCGTAATGCTCATTCACTGTGCTTGGATCTGTGGGTGAGTTTAACAACAGATTGTCCAGGCTGGCAGGCCAGCTCTAGCCAGGCCAGACAAGCTCCTGCTGAGCCAGCAGCAGGTCAAACAAGTGCACTCCCCTGCATGTGCCTGAATAGGTGACCATCCTGCAGTCAGCATTCGGGTTATGAATCACCTGAGTTTGGCTGGGAAATGGTGGCAGCCAGGCCCTGACAGAGTACAGCAGGAGTACAGTGGTCTTTTTGGGAATGATTTAGCTAAGAAGAAGGTGTTGTAGCTGCACAGAAGAAAGGCAGCTGAGACGGGAGGTAACGTCTAAGAAAAAATTCAGTACATGAACAAACCCAAACCCATTTTTGTTCTAATGGCTACGGAAGGAAGATACCTTTCAGCTTTAATGAGTTAAGCTCTAGATTACCTGCTGGAAGAGAAATATCTTGTTCTATTCATGGCAAATGAACTCTCCTGCAACACAGACTACTGCAAGATGGGGCCACTTGTATATTTCAGTCTCTCTCACATATTTCTGGACTGAACATATTGCTCATATTCCACACTTGGACTCACCTGTCCAGGCACAGTTAGCTTGGCAGAACCCGGAATGGCTGCAGAAGAAGAAAATTGGCTGGATGTGGCAGCCTCTTCTACAATATTGGGATTGTAGCCTACTCCCTGGAAAGTAATCTGGGTTGACTCACCCTCCTGGATGTGGATGAGAACATCAACCTGCCTCAGACAAGATAAAAGTTTTAAGTCTGGAGTCATGTTTGGGAGAGATGTGCAATAAGCTAGCAGACTTGCTAATGAACTGGTCTTAATACACCCCATGCACGGATATGCAAATGCAGTCTCTTTTGCTCTTTCAGGCATTGGCCTTTCCTGCTAGCCCAGGAAAGCTGATTAAGTAGCCAATTAGCCAATTACACTATGAGATGGATGGAGACTCCCTCTTGGAGCAAAGGTTGGAGTTTTAAAGTTAAATTTATTTATTTATCCATGCATTCATCACAGACTGAAACAAAAAGTAGCACACAGCTCTGGCCTTGCCTGCCTGCTGCAGCCCAGGACAGGGGTGTTTGGGAAGGCTATTTTCAGAGGTTTGCAGCAGCATAGCATACAATGATAGAAGACACTGACTTCAGTCTCTTTGGTGGGAATTTTTGGAGGCCAACAATGAACCACAAATCTGAACAGATACTACTGATATCCCCAGTTACTGTTTGATCCTGGAAAAATATTTATTGGGATGACTCTGGTTGTGGAAGATATTTCTTCTTGGGAAGAAAAAACTTAGGAGACAAATTTATCTGCTCCATTTCCAGACCAGACCAGCCACTCATGTGTCCTCAAGACTCTCTGCTTCTTGGAGGTATAAAGCTCAATTAAGCTGTAGCATTACATGGACCAACCATCAGTGAGAAACCTAAAGAATTTTAGGTCAACAACAGAATTTGTTTCTTTCAGTCATGAGGAGGCTCTTACCATGTATGTTTTAGTTTCCAGTGGAGAGAAGATCCACTCAATGTGGCCTGTTTCACCAGGGGGGATTTCTCCTCTAGGAGTCAGGCAGACAAACACAGGATGCTTAAAATTCTTCTCCTGTACCTTTACAATGTTGTCCAGCTGAACCTCAAATGTCACGGGCATGGAGCCACCATTGTAGAGTTTATAAATCTGAAGTGAGTCAGAAAGAGCAGTGCTTATTATACCAGGTACAATTTAAACTAGTTACCGCTTCCCCAGAGGATGCTGATAAGCATTAATATTTAATTAATCATCTTATCTCCTAAGAATGAGGAGACCTCATAGTGTCAAGATTTAACACTGAGGCTCTGATAGGCAGCTGTGCTGAAGGTTCATCACCACACATGTACATTGATAACTAAAGAGCCTCTCTAAATGGTGTCCTGCCAATTCACACTAGGGGAAAATTAATACAGATTAGCTAAAGGGATCACTGTAAAGCGGATTACTTAAAATGCAAAAACACTTGTATTAAAGTGCTCTTAATTCAATTCAGACTTGTTCATTTCCCACGTAAATTAGGCAGAACAGAATCAAAGCTGCCTTTTTGCTGAATAAGTGTTTAAGGAAGTTAAGTTAATTTACTAAGAAACTAATTAGGATTTATTTCCAGAGTACTTAGAGCAGCTAGGCAAGTTTTCACTCAGATCCAATGCAGGAGAATAAGTGAACAGCCCAACACGCCTCATAAGCATTGTGATTAGAGTGAACACCAAATCTTGTCAAACTGGAGATGGTGAGAAGTACTTTCCCTGCTGCCATCCCAGCAGCTATTTCCAAACTCTGCCTAGAACTATCCTCACAATTCTCCTGTGATGCTTTCCTATGGAGGCCATTCCATTTTCTGAGAATTGCCTCAGACACTGCCTGTCCTTGGGATACAGTAGTACTAGCTCCTTCCCTACACTTGCTGCTGGGTTTGGCTCCAAGATGCTCACCTGTGTGGGGGGGTAGAAGCGTCCAACAGCAATGGGTGTGAAGAGGTGCTTAGTGCATACAAAATGAACGTACCGCTGGTCACGTTCCACTGTCACACCGCTGAAGGTCAGCTGCAGTGGAAAGAGATGCAGTCACTTTCTCACCGGGCCTTGGTCCCATCACTAACAACTGCACAAGGACTCTGAAGTACTTTGCAAACTGAAGGCCACACAGTTACAAACTTAAATTGGTAATACCAGGATAGTGTGTCCTAAGAAAAGAAATAAGGAGATGGACAAGGACCTACTCCAGATTTTCTCTGGAAGGTTCTCTTCTTGTATCAGAAAGCTTGTGCTTTTCTCTCTGCTATGCCAGGCATCAGCATCAGTGCTTCTCTGTGCAAGTGTATGGTGGAAATTCTCCATGAATGAGTGTCTGGACTGTACATAAGAGAGTGTGCAGCTGTCACAGCCAAATACTTTGGAAAGACAGGATTTAGGTAACTAATGGCCTCTTCTTGGAAAGGACCATCTGGATGTCCTCTAGAGTGCTACAAGAATGTGTCTAGCAGAACAAAAGCTAGAAGCAAGTCCAAAAGCAAGAAGATCCCAGCTGAACTTTAGGTGATCAAGTGATGATCAACAGTATCCTGTTGGCAAAGCAGCCACCAGGCACTGCAAGCAAAGTGGGGAGATTTACAGACCTATTTCATAGGATTTTGCATTCACACAGGCTCCTGCATTTTGGGAAAATCCAATCAGGCTGAAGATGCACTAATGATGCACTGTTTTCTGCAGGATCACCCCAAAGTACCCCTGAGCTGGCTGCTTTGGGGTGGAGGCTGCAAAGCAGTCACCTACTAATGTCTCTATGTGGGCCAATAGGAGTCAAGTTGGTGCAATTCACAATAAGTTAAGCCTGAAGCATGGCTATTTTTCAAATATATGTGTAAAAGAGAGAGAATATTTGCAGAGATAGACACCTGCAGAAAATATTGTATCAGCTGCTTAAAAAAGAGCCGACAATGACAACTCCTTTTAAAAACCCCATTCCAGTTCAGATGTATAAGCAAAATGAGGAGAGAGAAAGAACTAGAAATATATTGTTAGCAAGGTCCCACATGGGATCTTTTCAAAGCAATACATGACTATCCAGCCTCCTGAGAACCACAGCTTGCCAGATAAAGTGAATGTAGGAGAAAGACAAAAGCTTTGTTTTCAAACTTCAAAGGGAAAAGGGATAGGAACCTCTTTGAGCTTTGGGAGGAAAACATCCATTTATATAACTTTAGTCAAAAAGCCACCTTGCATTCCAATAGACCAGAACTGCTCAGGAAAAACTGTCATCAGTTTCCATTTGACACAGGATATGACATTTAGAGGATTATCAGTTAAAGAGAGACAAATGAAGAAAAGTGAAGAGCTGCTGCAATCAATTCTCCTAGAGTGCATAGACTTCATCCTACAGTGAAGACTTAAGAGCTTAAGAGGGATGCCAGATTCCCCAGGGAGGAGAGCTGCCTGGAGAGCACATGCTGCAGGTGATAACATCTCACAATACCTAACTAGAAGCTATGAAGTGAAGTGCAAACACTTGTAGTTTATAAAACCTGTGTGCTCAGGGATTCTCCTTGGGATCCAGCCCTTCTCTCCAGGGAGTTCTGTGAACCAAGCTACCTCAGCCTGCAACACATGCAGCTGGCTGGGAGCTCTGAGCTAAAACTGCTGAAGGCTGCAAATTCTGCCTGGCCAAACAATCACAGAGCTCTGAAAACAAGCAGTCTTACAGGTGAAGAGGCAAAAGACTATCTGTGAAAGCATGAGGCAGTGGGAGGCCTTGTTTCCCTGCTGCACAAGGAATTGGGTAACACACAAGTCCTACAGATGTCTCCTCTTACAACCAGAAGAAACTGCCAATGGGAAATCAGTTTGGGTCCTTCAGAGTACCTATAAATCATCAGAGGACTAAAACTTGGCCACTGAATGGGGAAGAAATAACAGAGAAGCAGCTTCTTCTGAAAATTAAGTTGGGGAAACAGAGGAGCAGGAAGCTCTGTTGGGGAAACAGAGGAGCAGGAGGTCAAAATCTATCCATGTAGGTAAAGTCATCACAGAAGTGAATTTAAACCCAAAGGAAAAACAGGCATTGACTTGCAGGTGGCTAATCACACAGTTCTGAAGCCAAATTATTTGGAATTTGACAGAGTAACCAAGCAATACCCCAGCTGAATAGTCTCCTCTTCTGTTTATTGTTGCTTTCTGAAATTTCCAAAGCTTAACTTTTGGGGTGAAATTACAGCATTTGCTTCCCTTAAGGTTAGCATATGTTCTGCACATTTTACCAGAACCACAGGTGAGGATTTGCTCAGCCCTGCAATGTGAGCACACTTAGGGCAGTTTCTGCCACAGGCACTGGAAACTCTGTGCACCTCATGCCATGACTGCAAGGAAAGCAGGCACACTGTGTTCAGTCCCTCAGCTGCCCTCTTTGCAGAAGAAGCATCTCCCACTCCTCCTTTCTGATATCAGCAGTTCAATAGTGACACTGCATCTCTGCAGGTTGCAACCACCTGCACTACTCCATGTCTCTGGACTGGCTTCTACAGCTCCTATTGCTGGAGCTCAAAGGTACCAAGGGATCTTTTCATCCCCAGGGTATCCCATGCTTTTCTAGCCCCTTCTGGAGTGACAGCATGAGGGAGGGTGGTGGACTCTGTTAGCCACCAAAGCCACTAGCTATATGGCAAGAGAGGATGTATGCCCTATAGGCTTCTGGTGCTCCAAAGCCTCTTTCCTCACTGGCCAACTGGTGAAAGGCTCACAGTCACTCTCAGGATTGTGCCAGGCAGGCAGAGCACAGGGAGCCTGTCCAAGGGCTTTGAGGGAAGGCACAGTTAAGCCACTGTTTGAACAGCTTGGTCAAAGGGTTGGATTTTCAGCTGACAACAGTCCTGAAAGAAAAGAAAAATAAAAGAGATGTGTGAACACAATGGTGTCATAGGAAACTTCAGAGACAGACAGGAAGGCTCAGCTGGGCATGAGTGGTGCCTGGCAGAGCACAAGGTGACTTTGACTCTAACTGACAGTTTGAGAGAGGGGGAGAGAGAGAAATTAGTTCCAAGCCTGAGGAGATGCTTGGGGAAAACACACCACAGATCAGCTCTGGGATGCTTTAGAAAGCAGCGAACCAGGAAGAACGAGTAAGGATCTCATCTATCATTGGTAGGAGAAATAAGTGGGTGGACAAAGGCTGCAGCCAACCAGGAACCCAGGGAGTATCTTCTGGGCTTGGGGAAGGAGCTGACCCTGTAACCCCAGAGCTGGAAGATGCTCTGCCACCCTGTGCATTCCCAGACTACCATCACAGCAGGTGGTATATTTGGAGAAAAGCACATTCTGGGGAGGTTGAAGAGTATGGAGGGTTGATGAGATGGAGAGATTCAGGAAAACTGCATAGGAGAGAAGCAGGATGGGCTGCAGATCTGAACTCTAGGAACTGCATGGAACAACTCACAGTGAGGCAGATGAAATGAGGGGAAGCATGCACAGGAATGCTGACCATGAGTTACACCAGAATGTGGAAAACACACAGGGACTGTAAAACCTGGGACGGCTGTTTTGGACTTGGAGTTGTCTTGAAGGAAGAAGGAATTCTGCACTAACACCATTAATAAAATACAAAGGTTAATAATAAATAAATAATACTCCTCTTGCTCAAGAACCCAGCAGATGCAACATCCAAGGGCCATTATGCCAGTGCACTGCTCACATCACTCTGAGCTGGAACCACATGCTTATCAGAACATTTTTATATCTCTGCTTAGCCCTCTGGCTAGTGCAAATTCCAGGGGAAGGCCACAGCTCCCTGTACACTGTGCAGCTTCTGGGGAAAACACCTCTTAATTCAGTTCCTACCTGCTGTTGTTCTGCAAATGGAAGGAAGGGACACCTGCTATCTTACCAGAATCTCATGGCCATAGGAAATCTTCAGCAGGACAGGGAGGCGATCAGTGCCAATGAAATCATGTCTAGCAGTGAAAGAGCAGAGAGAGGAAAACAGTAGAAATCAACCTTGTGCCCGGGATGATAGAGTCAGAGTCACACAGAACATTAGAGACAATTCACTTCCCAGCTAAAGAGTCACTGTTGCGTAAGGGCCCTGGGGAGGCGGGGGTTGGAACCCAGTTGTGTTTGGGTGGGAATGAGTGATACAGTGTTGGTTTTAGTCATACACCTATTTAGGGACACAAGTTTCTAGGCCAACAAAATGCCAGTACTTCTCAGATACGTTCTGCTTTGAAATGGGAAGTGTTCAGCTTTCTTCATACCTTCTACAGGTACACAAGGGCTAGCAGCCGTGACAAAAATAAGAATATCAGTACCTAATCAAAAGCACAGGAAGTGCAGCATCTTGTTCATCTCCTCAACTGTCAGGTCAAGGCAGATCAGTGTCCCCAGCATGTCACACTAAATGCCTTTTGCTCTGCAGTGTTAAAGGACTTTAAAACATTCTCCTGAGGAAGACAAGCTCTGTGGGGTTCAGAAACTGGACATGCTCAGGAACTTTTTACTTGCCCAGCCTCTGCTGAGAAACATGTGATGAGGAAGGAAAATCTGGCATGGAAACTCAGGGGACTGATGGCATGTGTTGTTCTGGCACATAGCTTGAAGCTCTGAAGAACAGGTACTTGCCATCACCTGTGTGAGAGCTGGACAGATTTCTCCTTCCCTGGAAGAAGTGTTCCTGACTTTGGGGAAACACTGAAGAGCTGGTTATCCTCAATTCTCATCTGGTCCAGCTCCTGGGGGGTAAAGTCAGCATCTTCTGCCCATCGCTCCATGTCCATCTTCTGATCAGAAGGAAACAAGAAGGCCCTAGGGAACCAATCAGCTGGTCAGCAACAAGGATATGCAATTTCCCCAGGGCTATGGTCAGCATATTCATCCCAAATGGGCTTAGTCCAGCTGGTGGCCACATCACATTTCATCAAGTCTGATCTGCAGTTCCCTGATTGCTTCCTCATCCAGACTCCCCAACAGATCTCAGCTGCAGCTGTACCTACAAAACCCACCCTAATAATCTGCAAATTTCTCACAGCCCTTTGAGCACTTCCAGACCCCCAAAAAGAAGGCTGAGCTCCAGTGAGCACTGCTTACCACTCCACAGGTACTACACCCTTGTTCTCCAGCAGAAGCATCACAAGGGTAGGCTCTGAGCCTATTGGGGCAGACCCAAAGTCAAAATCCAGCAGGAGAGGCGTGTACACCGGAGGGATCAAGGATGTGCTGGTCACAGGAGAGAAATGAAGATATTAAACTGAAACAGGAGAAAGGGTCATCAGGGCATGACAGGGGAAAGGTCATTCTACACTGGCTGTCTTCCTTATAATTCTTGTCTGACCTTGTGTTCTTGGCCCTTTTGAGAGAAAGAATACTGGACATAAGGCAGACCTTCTGATTTTCTTTTAAAAATCTTTTATGTATGTCTAATGACAGTGAGTGACATAAGAGAGTCCTGCTTAGCCTTAAGTCTCTCTTTAGCTCCCCAGTATAAGGAAGTCACTGACATACTAGAGCAGGCCCAATGGAGGGCCACTAAAACGGCTGAGAGCTGGAGCACATTGGCCAGGCTGGATGGAGCTCTGAGCAACTTGGTCTAGTGGAAGGCAACCCTGCCCATGGCAAAAAGGTTGGAACTAAATGATCTTAAAGGTCCCTTCTAATCCAAACCATTCTATGATTACAAGAATTGACAAAGAGAACTGGATTTGTTCAGCCTTATGAAGCAAGGGCTCAGGGATGGCAACCGCACAAGTTGCAATACAAGATATTCTGATTAGATACTAAGAAAAAGGTTTTTTAGCCATGGAAATGGTTAAACAGGAGCTCAGACGAGCTGCGGTTTCTCCACTCTCAGAGATATTCAGCTGAATAAGGCCCTGGACAACCTGATCTATATGTTCCTGCTTTGAGCTCTGGCTACACCAGAGACTTTTTGAGGTCCATTGCAATTAAATTATTCTCTGTTTCTGTGGCTCCTTTCAAGGGAGCTTAAGCAGAGAAGTGGAGGTGAGCAACTGCCTGCAGCAGTTAGGACAGAATAACAGGGTGCCATGCAGCAGGGAGCTACAACACATGCCAATAAGCCACAGTATCTCTGTCTAGCTCACGCAAGGGATTCAGAGATCCTCTGAGCCATTTCCTCATCTCACCTGTGCCTTGTGGGAACTTTGTAGATGAGCTCGCCAGGAGTTGGGTCTCGCTCCAAGAATTCATTCAGTGTGTCCAAGGAGAAGAGCTTCCAGAGGTGCAACTTGCTGATACTGCTGGCAATCCCTGTTGTACAAGCATCTGTGACGTGTAAAGTTGGGTAGACACCTGTTGCTACAATGCAGCAGAGGGGCTGCTGCTCCTCTTTTGCGCTTGCAAGATCTGCAGCTTGGAAGAGGAAGAAATACCAAAAAGTATTCATGTATCATTAAGGGGCTGCTGCCTGGGTCATTTTGACTGCAGCAAAAGGGAAAGAGGCCCTACCAAGAACATAGAAAGAAAGAAAGAATGGGCCTTGTACATAGTCTTTTGTTTGGCAGCTTCTCAAAACCCCTAAACCACTGACTTCTAGTTGTACCTTGACTTCTGCATTTAGACATCACCAAAAGACTATGAATGTGATCCTTTTCAACAGTGTATTTACACAATATAGTTTTGCACTATATGAAAAAAAACTTTTTTAAGCCTACTGCCGAATCATTTTATGAAGTGCCCCTTCTTTTCACACTGAAAAATCACAGTTATTTATATCTTGTCTTCTCCCTATCATTCATATGATATTACATTTTTCACCTTCTAAGCTGAAAAACTCCTTGTCTTGCTAGTCTCTTCTTTTACAAACACTGTCCCCCACCTCTGAACATCCCAAAACATCCAGCTCACCTCTGGGTGTGCAAATAGCATATTTGATTGACCACGTGTAATGCAGCCGACGGGCTGGCCTTACTTTTATTCGGACAAAAGCTTTTGATCTTGCGGGGATTGTTCCTCTGGAGTGTTCCAGCTCTAGAGCTGTGGGATACAAGAGGTGGTATGAGCTCTTGGCATTTCTGTCTCTTACACCACACATGTTGTGGCACACAGATCACTAAGTCTACCTGCACTCCAGCCACTGCCACCCCTTGCCTAATTGTTAGGATTAACTTCAGGTGCTAAACTTGGCATTCCCAGACTACAACTGTAGGCAGCTCATTGGGAGTATCCAGATTGCCTCTGGTCAGCAAAGAACAGGGAACTTCCCAACTGAAGGTCCTCTAGAAAGACAGCTAAGAGCTGTGCTCCAGAATTCCTTCTGGTAAGATCCTTTATTTAACTGCCTTCTCTGCTGTATCTTATTTGAGGTCCACATCTGTCTAACTTCAGTTGTCAGACTCTGGATTATGCTTTTTCCAGCAAGATAGAAAAGTCACTACCTATGCAAAGGAGCAGACAGCTTAAGGTTTGAGAGAATCAGTGCAAGCCAGACAGCAAGCAGTCCAACCTCAAAGTTAATTCTAGATTGATTTTGGAGAAAAGAGGGGAAAACTAAGGTCCTGTCTCATGCTAATTCCTTTACAGTACCCAGTGGATCGCTGCGGACCTCCTCAGGGTCACGGGGCCCTGTGATGAGTTGTTCCACACTGAGGATGTAATTCAAAGTACAGATCCCATCATTTAGCAGTACAACGCTGCAGCTTTTTTGATCACCAACTAGAACATTTCCAAGGTCCAGATGCTCCTTTTGTGCCTGGAATACAAACCCACCATGCTGAGGTCACTTTAACATGTCACGCATAGTGGTTGAGTGTAGCCACCACTTATCTCACCACATGCTGTCCCTTGGCACTTGCAGTGCAGTGCAAAGGACTCCCTGCTTTGTGTGGAACCTGGCATACCCTGGGAGATAGAATTGTTAAGGTTAGAAAAGATCTCTAAGATCATTGAGTCCAACCATTGACCTCACACTGCCAAGTGCACCACTAAACCATGTCCCTGAGTACCATATCTACATGTCTTTTAAATACTTCCAGGAATGATGACTCAACCACTTCATTAGGCAGCCCAGTTCAATGAGTCACAACCCCTTTCCTGAAGCAATTTTTCGAAGTATCCAATCTAAACCTCCCCTGCTGCAATTTTAAGTCATTTACTCTTGCCTTTTTGCTTATTACTCAGAAGAGACCAACACCCACTTTGCTACAAACTTTTTTCAGGTAGTTGGAGCATGATAAAATGTGGAACAGGTCTGCAAGGGACTTAATCCCTCCTTCTACTTTCTCCTACTGTTTTTAGGCTGTTTGCTGGGTAAGATGTAGCATATTCAGGGCTGTAAGGACACTAGCTGGCCAGCTGCACTTGGGCCAAGGCTGAGAGATATTTGCTGGCCCTTTGTGACAGCTTAAAGAGTGCCCCTCTCTTTTGGCTAGTTGTGCACTCACATACGATTTATAATGACCAAGTACCTCGAAGACATTATCACCCATCAATCAACATGATTAACATGAGGCAATGACTCACAAAGTATTATTTTATTTTCCTCTGGTTTATTAAGAAACCCGACTAAAAATGAGAGTGGCTGCACAGACCTGCATATAACAGGAGGAAAGCCAGACGGAGGTGTGCTAGCTATATCACTTCAAAAGGTCTACTCCACTTAGAAATCAGACTAACGAAAAAACAGATGGAGAAGGAGAAAAGATAAAATGACAGGAGAGAACCATGATTCCCAAGGAGCCAAATGGCTTGCTTGGTTTAGTCTGGAGCAGAGCAATTCCAGAGGATTTGTTAACATCATATTTGAACTGACAGGACATTTACAACACGTTGCCATTAGGCCCCCAGAATGAGTACTGCCATTTACACAGAAAACAGCGTCTGGGAATTTTGCTGTGAATCCTTATTGGCTGCCTCCAGTAAAGATTGTGCAAAAAGGGAAAGTCCAAGACCCCATTCTCACCCTAGTCCCCCCTACTACTACTCAGTGGGCCCCTGTTCCTTACCCTAATGATGCCCAGTGCCCCTTCTCCAATGATCCGTAAGACATAATGGACACCTTTGTGAGACACGGAGTTGTGGCTTTTCCACCTCACAAACACCCTAGCTTGCAGCAGATACTTGGTTTCCTTGTCAGGAGTAAAAGTCCATGCCTGAGCCTGCAATCACAAAAGGGAAGAGTGCTCACAGGAGCTCCAGTCCAGAGATAAATCCAAACATCTCAACAATTGCATTTAATGCACAGTCCCTTCCTCCATTATTGCTAACCTAGCTCTCTACCGACACGCCACCTCCATCTGTGTCAAAGATTCACACTGGGTATGGATATCCAGATATTCAAAGGCAGGCTAAGGTTCTATTGTAGAGAGCAAACTACAGTTTTGGTAGAACTTCAACTTACCATGGCTTCATAGGGTTGGAGGATCCCTGCAGTGGGGCTGACAGACAGGATCGTACTGTCAGATTGACGGATCTTCCATGTGAAAACCATGGGTAGCCTTGTGCCATTTTTAATGGTGTACATTCGTGTAGAGGAGGTCCCTATATTGAGAGGCTTGAAGTAGAGATTTCCATCACTTTCTAAGAGCAAAAGAAGGGACTGCCCACAACTCTGGAGAACAATCTCCTGTGGAATTAAGAGAAAAAGTAACAGACATTAGCTAGAAGTCTCAGCTACCTCTGAAGGAACCTTGCAAAGATGTCGTTCCTTCCAAGAGAGAAGCAAGAACAGAGTGGATCTTAATAAGGAGGAGAAGGGCTTTAGGCTATGCTGTCAAGTTGGGCTCTCAGCATAATGCAGTGTATTCCAAGAGATGGAGATGCAAGGAAAAAGGGGTACAGGATATCTGGCACTACAAATGCCTTCTTTCTGCAGTGTTGACTCCATATTAAATGTCGAGAATATTCTTACATGCCTATTTCCAAAGAGAAAAATCCAAACTAACCATTAGGAGACGTAATAGGCATCACAGTGCAAGTCACTGTGAAAAGGGAAGACTACCAGGGAACAAAACTTTGCTCACCATTTTCCACTTCCCTCTCCTTACCTTGGTGTATGCAGGATAAGAGTTCAGCTCCAAAGGTAGGACATGCTTCTGCAAGACTGTGTTAACTGGGTGGGTGGAGAGAAGGAAAATCTGGTGGCCTCCTGGAGTTATGTGTCCTGAGCTGGGCTTGACCAAAACAGAGGGACAGGCAGTTTGGTTCACACTGAAGGTTATCACAGAGGTGCTCGTGTTGGACAACAGCATGCTGCAGTAGGTATCGGTGTCACAAACCACAGGAGGAAAAGTCTGGTGGAGACAAACAAGAAAGGTTGTTTTCACTGGGTTTAAAAAACGGCTTAAAGAAAAAGTTTTCACTATATTCAATTCCAGGTTCCAATAAGCACTATCCTCAGTCTATGGAGAACTTTCTAACTGCTTCAAGAAAAGAAATTACCCAAAGGTACACAAATGATGGTCTTTTCCCTTCCCACAGTGGCCCTCATGGGCTCATGGGACTGGTGAAGCTCTTTTCCATCATGCTATGCTTTACGCCCATCCAGTAAGCGAGTTGCTTGCTGGTGCCTGCAGTTCCTGCATGGACAGTGATATCCTGGATGAAGAATTCCAGCAGGCCAGAATTTGCTCCACTTCATACATATCAAATAAAGGCTGCAAGGCCTAGATTAGCTGAGGAGATTTTATAAGAGGTTCCTAAGATTATTCTTATTTCTTAGGATCAGATCGCACTTTACCTCATAGGAAAAGTACCTTACTGTGCTACAGAAACAGGAGAGAGAGAACTTTCCCCTCTATCTTACAAGCACTTCTCTTTCGTAAGTGAGGATTCTGTTTGCCCAAGTGCACGCAGAGTTTTTGAGGTTCCTGGGAGGGGACTGAACACCCTTTTTAGCACCTATGTCCACCTAAACAGAAAGGAAGGTGATCCCAACAGCTTTTCTCTCAGAGCTAATGAGATGGTCAGTACAGCTGACGTGGTGGAGGCTGGGATGCTAATGCAGGAGAAATGGCATACTTTGTACCACAGCAGGAGCCTCCACACCATCAGAAACCACCAAAGACACATCTCAGTGCAATGGGAGACAAACTAAAGAATTCAGAGGCAAATACTCAGTGTCTCTGCAAAGATCCAAAGGTCAATCAATTACACACTTTGGGGACATCCAGGATGTACTGTGGAATGAAGTGCTCCCGTTTTGCTTCATATGTGTGTGCTCTCAGCCTCACAGTCAGGCACCACGACGGACAGATGGTGGCATCATTCTCAATGTTGGTGTAGTGTCTCATCACCTGCAGACACATAAGGGACAGCACAGTGTGTGCAGGAAGGGAGTGTGCCAAGGTGACTTCACAGAATCACAGATTATTCTGAGCTGGAAGAGACCAAGTGCACATACTATCTCAAGCAGCTGCTTGTTCAGTGACATCTCTGGGGCTAAGGAATTGACATTTTCAGGAAAGAAGGACTGATTAGTGCCAGATGAGAAACAAAGAGAGAGAGACTTACAAACGCTAACTTTCACTTACCAGGATATTTCTGGGTGCTAAATCTCCTGTAACTGCAGACTTGTGTGATGTGAATCCTATGCCACTTGGGAGAAGAGTGACAGTGCCCTCAGCAGCTTTGCTTGTGGAGGGCCAGACACAAAGACCAAGTTACTGCCCATCACCCAGGCTACAATAACCATTCTTGTGCAGGCTCATATCTACACTAATAGTGCAATAATTCAAAGTAATTCCTCTTCCAGTGAGGTGTACCATGCTTCAAGTCCCCTAGGGGTAAGAGCAAGCATACTTATGCATGTGCATGAGCTGTGACTTGTTTCTGTCATTTCTCTGCCAGGACACAGGTGAAAGAGAAACTTTAACCCAACAGTGTATCAAAGCAGTGGCCAAAAGAGTTATTTGAGGTGCTAGTTTGTCAATCAAAATTAAATGTTTAAACTGAATTTGAACTCCCCCAAAATACTTTATTCTGCAAACAGTTGCTTGCTAGGTCATCTCTGGTCTTAGCAATTTCTACTAACCTTGTAAACAGCAAAACCTTCTAGCTCTGCTGCATAAAGACTGTTGACCTGAGTGGGCTTGCAAAAGACGTAGAAGGTTGAAGACTTCAGTGGTGGCATGTCACAGATTTCAGGGTGCACTTGGAAGGCACTGCCATGGCTTGGAGTCCAGGCAACAATTATATTTCCTTTGGTGTGGTTGGTCACACAGAGAGAAAGAGGTTCTGCCCTGTGTAGTGGCACGCAGCATCCAAAATCATACTCCCTGGGGCTGACACTAACATGAGCAGGAAACAAGGCCAGATCGCTGCTCACACCATCGTAGAAATATTCAGTCATGGCATTGGGTTCAAAGTATTCCTTGGGTGGCTGGTCCTCAGAAATCTACGGGATGGAAATACCTCAATGTGAGCAGGGAAAGTGTGCCTATGAGAGACATCAGGCACTGATTGCTTTCATGAACAAGAGGGCATACAAGAGGCACTTCAGTAAGAGTTCCTAAGGCAGCTCAAAGTCTAGGCTTCAAGGAGGCTTCTGTTTGTAAGCCTCAATCTGAAACTAAAGATGAAGCAAAAGATGGCCCCATGATTGAGTTAAAGCCAGAAAGAAGCTTTGTGCCTGAGCTAGGGTAAAAGCCAGCTGACAAAGATAGTGTTGCTGCGTGCTGGCAACATCAACAGCAGAAATACTAGAGAAATCAGTTGGGCACCTGCAAGATCTTCTAGATCTGTCTTCTGTACAACAGATACGCAGCATTTATACAGACGAGCTGGAAGTGTCTTAGATTCCAGGGAGGGTAGCTCATACCTCAGGGGGCAGCATGAGGGCTCCTTTTTCATCCATCTGCAACTTCCCATCCTTCAGCATCACACTCAGGATATCAGGGGGGTAGAAGGTCAGTCCCCTCACCATGTTGGTTCGGTACCAGGAGAGGTGTCTTTTGTGAAGGGTGGTTGGCTTTGCTGTGTCTGAATGGCAGGTACCAAAAAAGTCCACATAAATGGGTTCCTAGGAAAACGTAAGACAGGATAATAAGAAATAAACTTGTGATTTCTTGGAGAGTTACACCATACCAGTATTTCACTTCCAAAACCATACCTGGGAAAGGTTTAGCATCTGCAGTTTTAGTCTGCCATTTACTTTATGTCTCAATGTAAGGCAGGAAATTTCTTGAAATTGGAGTGAAAATTGAAGGCACCCAGTGCACAGCTATGCAGCCAAAGTTAGGAGAGAGACCTAAATGGACAAGAGCCATGGAGGATGCACCTGACCCTATCCATAGGCATTATTGACTGTCCACATCCTATTGCTGATAGGAACCTGCACCATGGGGATTCTGCTCAACAAGAGCCCAGGTCCTGCACTTGGGTCACAATAACCCCAGGCAGCATTACAAGCTTGGGGCAGAGTGGTTGGAAAGCTGCTCATCAGAAAAGCACCTGTGGGTGATGGCTGACAACAGCTGAGCCAGCGTGTGCCTGGGTGGCCAAGGTGGTCAAGGACATCCTGGCTAGTATAAAAAACAGTGCAACCAGCAAGACCAGGGCAGTGATTGTCCCCCTGTACTCAGCACTCGTGAGACTGTGTCTTGACTACTATGTTCAATTTTGGGCCCCTCCAATACAAGAAAAACATTGAGGGGCTGCAGCGTGTCCAGAAAAGGGCAATGAAGCTGGTGAGGGGTCTGGAGAACAACTCTTAAGAGGAATGGCAGAGAGAGTTGGGGGTGTTTAGCCTGGGGAAAAAAAGGCTCAGGGGGAATTCTATTGCTCTCTACAACTACCTGAAGGGAGGGTGTGGCCAGGTGGGGGCTAGTCTCTTCCCCCAGGTAAGAAGTGACAAGATAAGAGGAAATTACCTCAAGTTGTGTCAAATGACACATCTAGTTATGTTTGGGCAGTGGTTAGATGGGATGATGAGAAAATTTCTTCACCAAAATGGTTGTCACCCCAGGCTGCCCAGGGTTGTACTCGAATCATCATCCCTGGAGGTATATAAAAGACATGTAGATGTGGCACTNGTATTTAAAAAACACGTAGGTATTTAAAAACACGTAGATGTGGCACTTGGGGACATGGTTAGTGGTGGATTTGGCAGTGTTGGGTTAATGGTTGGACTCAATGATCTTAGAGGTCTTTTTCAATCTTAGCGATTCTATGATAGATATCAATGAAAATGCGGTGGGAAGAGATTTGCAGGGACTACTGAGACAGGCCAGTCCTTGGATTACACTGGAAGATGCCTCTAAAGTATCATAGCAGTGAAACTACCCTTTGCCTCCCATACCTGGTGGTGGACAAGGCACACGACTCTGCGGTGATAATTCATCGGGTGAGTAGGTCGAAAGATCACCTTCAGTGTTAGTGTTGTTGTGCCTTCCAAGACACCGCAGGGGCGATCCAAGGAGAAGACGCTCCCTTTGCAATCAATATCAAACTGATAATAGGCTGGGACATCTGATGTGTTGCTGATTTTCAGTGTCTGCATCAAACTTTCTCCAAGATTGATCCAGTCAAAGTCCACAGAATACTTGTGCAGGGACACAGAAGGACCTAGCACAACATGCAAGAGAAGATCCTGGACCTGTCATAGCTGTTTCTTCTGACATGTCACAAGACACTGCTGCACTTAATTGATATTCCCAAACAGATTCAACTCTTCAGCAAACCCACTAGTCCTAGCAAACAGTTGGACATTCACTTAAAACATTCAAGCAAATATAAATCCCAAACAGTTCACCAGGGACAGCCAGAATCCCAGCAGGAGTTTAGTCTGTGACTGCAGGCTATGATAGTTCCTAGTCCTTCCCCAGGCACTAACCTTTTCCCTCCAGTGGTAAGAAGGTGACAGGGAGAAAAGGGAAAGGCTTTGGTACCTTTACATGAGCCAACCACTTTCAGAACAGTCTCTAAGTGGCATCCAGCAGATGTGATAGTGAAATAGTCAGTACTGTGCTCTCCTACTATTTGAGGCTGA
Source organism: Polioptila caerulea (assembly GCA_013397295.1). Taxonomy (NCBI): domain Eukaryota; kingdom Metazoa; phylum Chordata; class Aves; order Passeriformes; family Certhiidae; genus Polioptila; species Polioptila caerulea. The sequence goes on from VYXF01006632.1 coordinate 42,345, forward strand.
AACCGTATGCACAAGACCAGCTTCCCTTTGGCAGGGACAACACCATGAGACACATCACACGAGAAAACATAATCACGAAGCAGAGGGTCTTTTGCTCGTTCTATTATACATGGTGCATCAACCTACAAGTAGAAAAGAAATAGGTTAACAAAAGAGCCAACATGAGTCAGGATGACTCTGAATGAAGGACACTAATGAAGTAAGAACTGTAGTTTTCAGCAGTGCTGAACACCACCAAGAACACCAAGGCCACAACAGAACTGCTGTGCAGCAAACCTCTGACACCTTGTTCTCATGGAGAACAGGTGGCAGCAAGCACCCACAACATGCTCAGAAATCAGCAGGCTGCAGCAAAACTCCCGGTGATCTCTGGGGTTGGAGTGCCCCTCCTGGTCAGTGGAAAGATGACTCAAGGTGTCCCTAGGCCCCAAATTGGCCTAAGTGACTGCTCTGACCAGGGGAACATGCCAGCAGGTAACTTATTTCCCTCTATCCACAGTTCCACCTTGTTTACGGGTCTTCTTTTCCCAAAAAAACAAAGCTGGTCCTCTGACACCTTACTCAAGACCCTTAAAAAACTGTCCTGATCCTTGCCTAGCTATGCTGAGCACCACTGCAATGTGAATAATAACACTACAACAAATGAGTGTGTCTCCCAAGCTGCAGGGCCTGTGGAGGAGTCAGCACTGCTGTCATCCATGTGAGCAGTCTCTGAGTACATCCATCACTTAAGAGGCTGGGATGGGCTGAGCTGGCACAGGTAACAAGGTTCTCAAATCCATTTGACTTTTTGAACAATTCACTGGGCTGCAGTCCACAGAGGGCAGCAGAAGATCCATCAGTTGCCTGGGACATGCACACACTCCAATTTGAGACTGACACAACTGCCACACAGGACTGATGGGCTTGCCCACAGTGAGCAGGAGAGCTGCAGGATGCAAAGGGCATGGTGGCTGCCTGATCTGGATCAAGCACAGAAGGAAAGCAGGGGGACACTGCAATACAACACTGCAAATGGCTAAGTTGCCAGCACTGTAGCTGGGAGGCAAGGGTGAATGGCATGGTCGGTAGGGGAAGGCTCATCATCTCTGCTCCATTCACACTCACACTTAGGTTATTTTGGCAGCATTAAGGGAGATACACAAGACCACATATCCCAGAGAAATGTGTCAGCTTGCCAGCTTCTCACAAGAAGTCAATCTCCCTCTCCCCATACCACAGACATGTTGAAGATTTCCACAGACTTCTCCACAGTTGTTCCCACTGGTATCGATCCAAAAGACAGGACATCCTGAAACTTTCCAGGCTGTACACCTTCAGACTTCTTTCCAGTCACACTCACACACAGGCACGGGTATTTGGCTGTTAAAGAGAATAGTATACTGGGTTAGGAAAGACAGGTGGAGCCTCCATTCTTGGATATTCAACACTCAATTGGACAAGCCTCTGAAGAACCTCAGATAACTCTGAAGTTAGATCTGCCTTCAAAGTTGGCCCTGCTTTGAACCAAATAAGCTCCCTCCCAGACCTAATTTACTTAACTCAGAATCACATTTTTTGTTTGTCAGTGGCCATATAAGTCACTTCATGCAAGGACTTGCTAATGAAATCATTGCTTATTTTAGCTTGCATCCAGAAAGCTTGAGAAATTTCCCTCTGCTTCGCTGTTTAACAGGGACAGACAGGAGATACTGAGTGCAAACAAAGCCAGGAGTTTGTGGAGGCTTTTCCCAGTGAATTCCTCTCATTTCTTACCCTCTGTCAACTTGAAGAGGCCTTGGAAATGCTGGTTTGGCCAAAGCATGCCACAGGACATATTGGACCCTCTGTCTCTTTAGACAACACTTCCAAATTGGCAAAAGAAAATAGAGAATTTCACAGGCCACTTTGAAACCATGAGATTCACTTGCTCATTACTAGTTTGAGCCAAATGTGGCAGAGCCTCAGAGTGCAGGCCCTCCATGTATCCCTGTGGAATGCTATTCTGGAGTAAAGGGTAATACACTTTTCTTTCAGTGTTAAATGCAAGAAAGACTCACCCAGGGCTTTTAGCTGGATTGTCCTCTTTTGTTTCACTTCACCTCCAAACCAGCATGTTGCTGCTGCATCATGCACCCCAGCCACCTTGGGCTGGAAGATCACCTTGACCATGCACTCAGCACCTGGGTTCACTGTGCCATGGTCAGGAATCATGACGAAAGGGCTTGGTGTCTCCCAGGCAAAGACACTAACGAGATCCCTAGGAAATGGAGAAACATTTTAAGCAGATCAATGGATCACCTGCTGCCTGTGCAATCATGCATAGGATGGACCTTTCCCAATAGGTTATTCACTTAGGATGTGAAGCAACCAGTGCTGAATGGAAGAATCCCAAATGCAGCTGGACAAATATGTGATGCTGTGAAGACATTTATCTCTAGTCTCTGCAAATGCTCTGTTCATACTTTAATGAATCTTAGTTATTACATCTAAGAACTTCATTAATGACCATAAAGTGATAGCAAGCAAATCAGCTTCACAATTATTTGCTTTTCCTGTATCTAAATTTGCATCTAATTAATTCCAAATAAACATTTGTTCCTCTGTTATACACTCAAGTGAGAGGACAGGATTGAGCCATTTCCCTAATACCTCATACAATTTTCCATAAACCCCTTTGCTTATTTGATTTCTGCAAAGAGCATGATATGCCATCAGCTTTTTCTATTTTTCTGATCTAAGCTGTGTGTTGCTTATCATCCTTATCCTCCGACATCCTGGGCCTCTTCCTTGTAACAAATTATTTCTCTAAGTGAAGACTGAAACACCTGAAATGGTTGAAACCACTTGGTTGGAAGTACACCTCCTTCTTGCCCGGGAACTTCATTGCATTCCTTTTTACAGTATTGTCCTTCCTCATTAAGATAGGACAAACCTTGGTAACTGGGAGCATCCTTGCTCCTAAATGACTAAAATGTTTCCAGATGGCAGCTCATCTCTCCCTGTTCATGCTGGGCAGATTGCCTTCAATTAAACAGAAGCCCAGGCCTCTCCAGTGAATGTAGGATGTTCTCAGTGGGACACTGTGCTTGTCCCCACCTAGTTCCTGTGCATGAATGGTTCTCAGCATTTGTTGGCAACAAACAGAAGTGAGATGCCAAGATGTGCCCACAGTGACCTGTACTACCATTCTGCTGCCTTTTCTGCCAAGACCTTAGGGAAGGCAGAGTTTTGCCTCCTGTTAAGGCTGCCAACAGAACTAACAACCACTGGAATGAACTGCATTCACTAGAGAGTTCAAGAAAGTGGCAAAATACCTGACAAAACAGAGTGTTTTGCTTAACCACCTCTCAACTCACCCGACGTTGCACACAGGAAACTTTGCCTCCGTAGCATTGTGGATAGCACAGACAGGCAACTGGATAGCGGCTGGGATGGACAGACAGAAGCGTGGAAGCAGAGCATGCAGGGTAACAGAGAACTCACCCTCAGCTTTCATAAAGAAGATGTTGTCTTCATAATCCCTCTGCACAGAAAAGCAAAGGGAGACAGCAGTTAGATGCATTCTACCTTGCAGGTGCTGCAGCTCCACTCATGAATACCTGTCACCTTCACCTCTGCAAGTGTTGGGGAAAAAAAGTTGGCAGCAGAGGCAGAGTGGAGGCCTCTGTGTAGGACAGAGAGCACATGAATCACTCAGAAAAGGCAGGCAGTGTGGAAGGAACTCAGGCATACTCCTATGCCAGGGAACACACAAACACCCTCACGGAGAGCAGCTGAGGGCCACATTAGTTTCACCTGGTTTGTTTCAATGCAGATGGATTTCTTTCAGTATTTTCAAGATCCCAGTTCAGCTGAACTGAAGCATGTACAGCCTTCCTTTGAGCTCCATGAGCACAGAAGTATTAATCTTTGATTAAATGCTTTGTCAGCTAGAGATCCAAGCAGATAACACACAACTTAAAGATGGAGCGTTGACAGTACTGCATACAAATAGCCACAGGACATCTGCTAACCAGCCAAGATGGAAGGAACTGAAAGATGTGTTCTCTATGCTTCCCATTTGTCACCCCTCCTGATTAACACTTATACAGGTAAGAAGAGACCTTGGACACTGCAGCACACACAGTCCTTGCTCTCTCTAAGAAAGGCAGCCTCCTGTTTTAGCGATTGATGTGCTGCAGACAAACTATTCACTATAAACTAAAATGGAACAAGGCCAGTAGCTTATTTCATAAAGAGAACACTGAACAGTAATCAGAAAATCATGATACTAAGAGAGCAGGGTACTGTGAATCTGTCCAATGACCATGCTCTATGGCTAGGACAGAGATACACATCAAAGACACACAGCTATCAACAAGAGCCAGAGATCAACACTCAGAGCCAAGACAGACACTACAAGCAACCTGAAAATCAAGAAAAGGGTCTGGATAAAAAGAATCACTGCTGTTTAAAATAAAGCTTAATGAAACACCCTCCATTCAAAAGAAGGGAGGCCCCTGATATATCCCTTTAGAAAACCTATGGCCCTTGAATGTAGAGGCTTTGGAATCTCCCATAGGAAGGCAGGAAGTGAGTCACTCAATCCAAGGTTCTGCACTAAAACCACCCAGATGAGTTTCCTTAGGATCAAACCAGGTGTGGACAGTTTAAGCACTTTATCTTACTGGGTTGAAAGGCAGAAGTAGTACATGAAAAACTGGGAATATTTTTGTGAGGATTCCTCTCAAAGGTATTGGCAAACTCTGCAGAGAAATCAGGGATTAGGGCTCCCTCAGGTAATGAAGATGTGGAGAGATCAGGAAGGTCATTCTGCCCACTCCTTCTATGCTAGACTTTCCCCAAGGACTCATGGATCCAAGTGAAAACAAATCAGAAAGGATAAGAGAGGCAGAGACCCACTGCCCTCCCCCAGAATGCAGCCAGAGCCCTGAGAGCAGTTGTGGTGTTGCTGCTTTACCTTTTCACTGGGCCGGAAAACGATGGGCAGAGTTACAGACATACCAGGGCTCAGAGTAATCGGCTGTGGGAAAACAGTGAAGAAGAATGGCGTGGAGGGAGCTCTAGAAAACAAAATCAAAACAAGAGATTTTGTCTGAGGTTGGGCAGCTTAAGTTAGACAGCAGAAAAGAGAATAAATAACCAACACCTCCAGACCCCACAATTTAGAAGCACTTTACACACTGGACCCCAAGAGTGCTTTGGCAGCAAAACAGTAGAGAGGGACAGAAGCCAGGTGTCCTGAAAACAAACCTATTCCCAGCTCTAAGTACCTACCCCTCCCTTGAACAATATTACATGTTTTCAGCACATGCACTATGAGCAAAACACATGGGGCAGACACATTTGAGTTTCAGAGCAGGAGTGCTGGAATGGCTCAGCATCCAGAGGGACTCTGGGAGCAATGGTTTTAGGTCACACTAGTGACTGGCTGGCATACATCCACAATTAAAATCTCACTAGACTGGAAATGCCTCACAGACAGAAGTATCAGCAAAACAGAATTTAAAACAAGGCATTTCATTTAACAGGCTTCTGCCAGGAACAAGGCCTCTGTTTCTGAATTAGCAGGTTTCTGTCCTGTAACATAAGGGTGCACACATTGTCTCCAGCACAGCACTGAAGGGGAGAGAGTGAGAATCTTAGAAAGGGTGCTGATGTGACTGATACAGCAGGAGGAGTGAAGATGCAGAGAGAGTGTGAGGAGTACAAAGGACAAACAAACTTCCCACGCACCTGTAACTCAGCTTCTGGGCTTTCCCATGAACATTTTTCAAGGTCAGGTGTTTGATCATCTCTTTTCCAATTTCCCAGCCATGCCAGCTGAGTGTTTCAGCCACCTCAATGCCCCAGAATATTACTTTCTTCTTCTTTGCCTCTCTTGCAGACATCTTAGGGAGTAGCAGTTGGGAGAAAGGGAGGAGAAATCACTCAAACAGCTCTAAGCTAAGGGTTTCTGACTCTGGCAAAGGATGAGAAGAGCCACCCCGCGGCAAAACTCCAGGAGTCTCCAAACGCCCTGCTCCGAGGTCCAGGGAGGACACCTCCTGGCCACAGCCCAAACAGCAGATACTAAAAGGTGTGAGGGACGACGGATGCAAAGGCTAAACGTTTTTTTGTTTCTCTTCTCTCCCTGCCTGCCAGACAATCCACCCACGTCAGTAGCACTCTTTGCTTCTCCGCTCACCTTCCTGTCATAGCCACTCTTCCGAAAAGAGTCAGAGGTTTGGCGCTCGTCGTGCACCTGAGCAAGCATCTGAGAAACAAGAGGGAGAGGTCCTCACAAGTGCTGCTCCTGCTCCCACAAAGCCTTTGCTGCCAAGAGCTGGGCACTCCCAGCCTCCCGACGCCCCTCCTCAGGCTGCTGGTGGCGCTGAGCCCCCTCCCTACCGGGGAGCAGCCCCCGTTGTGCCCCCAGTTTGCAGCCGAGTCCGCCTTCTCCACGGACGGCGGTTGTCCCGCTGACCTGTGGGTCACGACACAGCCCAGCCCTGTGGAAGGGCTCTCCTCGGCGCTGGATAGCACAGCCCTGCCCACTACCGGCCCACAGAGCACACTACAGCAAAGCTGCGCGTTGCAGCCTCGCCCGGCCCCCTCGAGCCCCGTATGGATGGATGACTGTGGCAGGACCCTGTTCCCCACAGTGAGCGCCTGCCCAGCTCCCTGGGGCACGGCCCGCTCCATGAAAACTCTGCTTGCCTCCGCAGCGGAGCAGAAGCCTGGGCCCCGAGTCACCACCGCCCCCGGGCCAGTCCGGCTCCCTCAATCCCAGTCCGGCTCCCTAAAGCAGCGGGAGCCCGGGGCATCTCAGTGCCGTCCCGGTCCCGGTCCCGGTCCCGGCCACTCAGCGCCGTGCGGGCCGGCCCGCGTTGCCATGGAGAGCGGACGCAGCGGCTCCCGGAGCGACGACGGCGGCCGCCTCGGGTCAATTCGCGCGGGCAGCGGCGGCCGCCAGGGGGCGGTGGAGGGGCGCGCAGGGAGAGGCGGAACGGGAGCGGGGCAGGGAGCGGGCGCGGGCCGGCGGGGGGCAGGAGAACGTGGGGGGCTGAAGGAGGCCGGTGAGGAGTTCTCAGGGGTGCAGGGGGGAGACAGAGATCAAGGGCAGGTGAGAACTTCAGGGGCAAGGAGATGGAGGAGGGAGGGTGCAAGAGGGAGGGATGCAGGGGTGCAGGAGAGAGCAGTGGGGCGAGGGGTGTTGAGGAGGAGTGCAGGGGAGGGCGTCAGCATAAAGCTGAGCCAGCAAAGAGGGGCCGTGAAGTCCGTGCGTGCATCGGATGGATGAGTGAGGACAGGGTGGCAAGGGGTTACAAGCTGCAGCAGGCTGGAAAGTGCTCTCATAGGGATGGAGTGACACCTTAATGGGGCCAGGTCACACTAAGCTCCTTGGAGCATTGGTGACACAAGTAACAAGTTGTTATCATTGCCAAAAGTACTTATGGGGCCGAGACCAGCAAAGGCACAGAGGGTGCGGAGCCCTGGCTGCATGAGCCCACCAGGCATCATTGTCATGGGGCACCACCACCACCGTGGGACAGTCCTACATCTTCCTGGGTGACCCTCAAGGAGACAGGACCTTCATTTTTCCGGTGAAGAGGGACAGATAATGCCTGCAGGGTATGCAGGCAGCACTATGGTGGAGAGTGGGGCTGCCATATCAAACAGCACCGGGAGGGTGCCAGGGCAGAGGCAGGAAGGAGATGCAGCTTTAATGGCATTTGTCAATGTTTACAAATGAGTCATCCAGCTAAGCAGCCCAGCTGTAAATCAGCACTCTAACTCTTCCAGCATCAGTTGTGTCCCCTCCTCTGTCCCCCTAGCTTTGGACGAGTGCCTGGCTCCTCCAGAAACAACCTCATAAATAACAGCAACAAAACAAACCCTCCTGCAGCCACGGTGGGCCTGAGTGCGCCAGGCGCGAGATGAACGTCTCCCATCCATCACTTTAATGATTGTACTCTGGAAATTAAACCTGTCACGGCCCATCAAGGTGAACATTTTAAGCCTGTGACATGCCTTCACAGCTCCCATCCTCCTTCCTGGCACTTTTGTTTGCTTTCCTTCTTGCATTTTCCTCTCTGCCTCTACCATTCCTGCCCCCTCATTTCAGCCCTGCTCCAGTGTGGGGTACTCCTGTGGTCTCCTGCTGAGCCAGGTTGCAGATCAGGTGGTAGATGTCTTTGGGCCTGACGCTCCTGCAGCCATGGGCTGGCACGTGCCAGCATTTCTGTGCCCAGTCCTGTGTTCTTGATGGGAGCTGACACAACTCTCCTGGACCAATGGGTCCTCTGTCTTCCCCACATGGCAATGGCAGGGAATTAGGTACCATCCTTTCATGCTTCCCCATCCCTTCCTCCTTTCGTTTTCCCCCCTACACCACATTTATTTCTCTCTTGCCCCACATACACCAACCACGGCAGGCTCCTGGCACTGCTCCTACCCTGGTTCATATCTCCCCCCTTGTAGCAAGGGCTCCCGACTCCCCAGACCCAGAGGTCCCCACTGGGCAATTCCAGGGGTCTGGATACCTGCATATCATGAGATGGACTTCCTGGGGAGAGGGAATCAGGGCAGTGAGGATGCCATGTACGCAGGGGGAAACTGCTGAGCTGCCAGCAGCCACTGTGGGTCACTGTCCCCCCACACAGGACAGTCATCCATCCCTCCGTCCATCCGTCCGTCTCCATGCTCCTCTCTTCTGTCACCTGCTTCCCCTGCCCAACCCTCTGTCTCCAAAATATCGCACCGGTCCCCCTGCCCAGGGTGCTGCCCCCCAGACACTGACAGGCTTTTCCCAGCCTTGCGATGCGTGACAGCCCCGCACCATCGCTTACCTGTCCCTTCTATCACCGATTGTCTGCCGGAGATGACCCAGGATTCCACAGGGACTGTTGTGCTTCAGCAATTCCCACCTCCACCACAAGTCCCGGGGCAGGCAGCCCTCTCTGCCGCTCTCAGGCAGAGTTGGAGACGAGAGGACAGCAGGATGTGGGACAGGAGGGACATCATGGTCTGTCTGGGAATGGGTCACCCACCCCGGCCCAGCCTGCTCCACCCCGCAGTCCTACGTGCAGTGGAGTGGTGAAGCAGGGCTGCCCCTCGGGCTGGCCCCTCTGCCTTCACGGCCATCTCAGCACCCCAAGGGGAGACCCAGTAAGTGCAGAGGAATCGCGGGAGATCTATAGGGCCTTCCAGGACCCTCCAGCATCCTGTGAGGACATGGGCAGCCTGCTTCCTTATGGGGAGTCAGTGCTTAACCCTAGTGTTTCTAGGGAAGTGGCAGAGGGTGTCAGTCATCATCCTGCTACCAAGGGCTGATTTCAGCCCAGTCAGAGCAAGCAAGACCCCAAGAGCATAATAAAACAAGCCCAGAAAGGAACTTAGAGAAGTTAAGCATCGCCATGGGAAAAGGGGAGCTCACCACAGCATTGAGTCTTTACAGACTGAGCACTTTCCTACCTCCCTTCCCCCACTTATTTGGGGCAATGCCACACCAATGCAGCCAGGCTAACTGCAGCAGGAAAAACAGCATCAGCTTTGCTTCACAGCATGGTTTTGCCCTGCAAAGCATAGACCCTACCAGGGATGCTACCAGNACAGCATCAGCTTTGCTTCACAGCATGGTTTTGCCTTGCAAAGCATAGACCCTACCAGGGATGCTACCAGTGCAGGAGGAGGCAAGGCAGGCTGGGTGGCATGCAACTTGGGCATCCTTCCCAGCTCTTCATGCCACCAAGGGGAAGGACAAGCTGGCACCACACCGGGATGTGCTGCTCCAGGCACTGTCAGATCTGTAGGGAAGTGGCAGTGCAGTAGGGTCCGGGGTGTCTCTCTTCCAGCTGTGCCAGCTGGCTGCCTGCTGTCCAAGGTTGCTCTCCCCACCTTTTTCCCAGGAGACCTGGTAGGACATCACAGTAGCAGGACAGGGGATTTTCCCATCCCCTAAGGAAAAGCACAGGCATCCAGATAACAGCTTTATAGGGGAGGGATCTGGGGACTCCTCCAGATACACACAGAGGAATAATTACAAGTTAAATAGGATCCAAACACACATAAGTTAAAGGGTGGCAGGTGCCCTGCAGCCCCCTGCTCCTTCCAGGCACAGTCTGTGTCTGCCAGCAAAGAGACCCCTCACAACACAGTGTGGCCCCTCTCCCCAGCTGGCCATTTGCCTTTCACAACACAGAGCCAATCTTCCTCTCTGTGGCACCCATCTCATCCTCATCCTCGTCCTCGCCCCCCGAGCAAGATGAGTCCGGGCTGTAGCTCAGCTCAGTGGTGCTGCAGTGCAGGAATCCCGAGTCAGGGCTGTGCCCCACGAACTCGGGGCTTTTGGCAGCTTGTCCCTGGGGCTCTCCAGGCAGCAGCTTCTCACAGGTTTTGCTGAGCCCTCGTTGCTTCTCATCCTCCACCTGAGACCCCTGCTCCTTGGCCTTGCGACTCCGCTTCCACTTCATGCGGCGGTTCTGGAACCAGATCTTCACCTGCCAAGGGAAAGCCCCCAGGGGAGAGGATGTACCCTGCCTCATCCTGTCCCCACTCACCCTTACCTACACGGAGGGCACCCCCAAAACCTCTTCATTGTGGGACATCCCATGCTGCTACAAGTATATGCAAAGAGGCTGAGGTTGTCACAAGGAGAGGAATAATAGGGACTGCTGCCTTCCCCCCATCCAGCCTCCAGCCAAAAATATGCACAGGGACATTTTCATTTTAACCCTACAAAAAGACCCTTCCCACAGCATGCTGAGGGATGGGAAGGCTCTGAAACCCAAGTTGGGTGTGCCAGGTAAAAAGAGGAGTAGTATTTCTGGGGAGTCCTTCACAAGAGAGCAGCCTGGAGCCCACCAGGCAGGTCTCTGCAGGAGATACCCTGGACGAGGCACTGATAAGAGCAGTGGGGTGTGGGGCTGATGGCATTAGCATTGCCCATGACCTTGACTTGCCCCAATGGCAGCTCCATGGTGCTATTCTCCATCCCCCCAGGGCCAAGGTACCTGTGTCTCAGTGAGCATCAGCGACGTGGCCACCTCAAAACGCTTGGGTCTGGACAGGTACTTGTTGAGCTTGAACTGGTTCTCCAGCTCCAGGAGCTGTTGGCTGGTGAATGCTGTGCGGGGCCGACGGCACTTCCCCATCAAGCCAGACTGCGGGGCAGCTGTAGAGCAGACAGTGGGTGGGGGTCAGGGGATAGCAGACTGGTCGGGGGACACCCCTCAGCAAACCTAGCATGAGGAGGAAGGTGAATGTCTCCATCATCTCCCATCCCAATAATGGCTTTATTGCCTGATAGGAACCAGTGAGATATGTTATCAGGTCCCGGTGTACAACTGGGATCAGTGCTGTGACTGAAATTAATTCTCTTTTTTTATTGCTGGGCCGCACAGGTGGCAGCTCAACGGCCAGGGGCTGCGGCAGGGCTGTCCGTGAGCTCTGCTATCTCACCTGCAGCCCTTGAAGGCAGAGCAGCACTGAATCAGGAGGCAGCAGGAACAAAGGGACCTTTGAGAGTCCAGCATGGGGTGGCTGCCGCACTCTGTTTGATCCTTGCTTATCTCCTCTCCACTGGCTTTATTGTCTCCCATGGGGTTCAGCTTTTACTGCACGTTTGCAGCTGGAAATAAAGTGCTGGAGCAGTAGGGAGTGCTGTGGGGGAGAGAATGGGGAGTGGTGGTGGTGGACACAAATGCAAAAGGACCTTGGCACATCCCTGCTGACACACCTTGGGCAACAAGATGGAGCATCCTGGCCCCAAAAGTGTGCTGTGCTTGGCAAGAGCCACTCCAACTCACCCACTTTTCTGGGCATGGGGCACCACTCCTGTCATCTCCCCCAGATTCCAGCTTTGATCCCAACCTGCCCATCTCCTGAGGTGTCCACCGAGCCCTTCACAAACACAGTGATGACGCATAAGGCAGGAATTTATGAAAGAGGCATTAACTGATCATAACACAGGTTTGATCCCAAGTACCTGGATGCTGGGTGGGTCAAGATAGAACACAGGCTAGGCTAGGGCTGTGCAAACACCTCATGGGAGCAGGATAGACACAACCCCTTCTCTGCCTATAGCCCCTCAGTGCCAGGAGGGACTGTCTGTGGAACCCACCTTGTAGCCACTGGCCAGTTAAATGAGGGACTGACTGAACAGAGACACGCCGTGCCAGTGATTCCAACACACGATGCGTTATTCTGCATATGAAACATATTCAAGGCTAAAACCGAATGAGAGGTTCAAAAGATTTCCAGAACAAATACAAGTGAAAGGTGTCTCAGCTCTGCAGAGTTCAGCAGCCATCTGGGCTCTGACTGGCTTTGGATGCTCTGGCTGTACAAATCCTCCATGGAGACATGGGACCAAAGAGGTCTGCAAAGCCTTCCTCTGGCTAAGGAAAGGAGGTGTTATGGGAACTAGCATCTGCAGGGATAGGGCAGCCCAAGCTAATACCCTTTGCAGCTCCTCAGGGAGGGAAAGGCCAGAGATGCATCAGAGAGAACTGGAGTGGAAATTCATTCACCCTGTGTTAATGGGGGCCACAACACAAAGCAGCCCCAGGCAGTGTCCAGCAGCCCAAGGACTCTGGGTCCCAGTGAGCCTCCTTTACTGACAGAGACAGGACCGTGGCTGGAGCATCTGGAGCCCCAGAGTCCCTCCCTGCAACAAGGCTGCACTGTGCAAGTTTGGCTGTACAAGGTCAGGGAAGGGCCCCCTGAGCAGTTCCTCTTTCTGAGCATTGTCTGTAGAGAATGTTTTGGGGAAAGAGAAGGGAAGAGGTTGTGCCCTCTCAGCATCCAATAATCCAGAAGTTCTGTGCTTTCTGGAGCTGGAGGGTCCAGGAGTGAAGAGGTATCGTATTCCCAGTCTGAATTCCCCACTCCAAAGCAGAGAGCCCAGGGCTCAGCTCCTAGGGCACTGCATCCTTGCTCCAGGGAGCACAGAAATCGTTCAGATCAACCTATAAGGGTCCTCTGTGCCTCCTCTAGCAAGGTCATATGTGATCAGACTAAAAACAGGTGTGGGAAGAGTAGAGGCACAGAAGTGCCTCACAGAAGAATCTCAGCCTGCTTTGACAACGCCCTCTCAAGTGTAGGTCTCAAGGGACTCACTTTTCCCCAGGTAAGCTGCTGAGGACTGCTTCGTCTAGCGGGGAGAAGAACAGAAAGTTTGTCCAAAAGTCAAATAAATCCAAAGAGGATATGTCCCAAATAGCTACCAATGGAGGGGACTGATTTCTGGAGCATGGTCCTGCTGCCAGCTCCGATTTCTCCTTCTCAGTGTCCAATTCAGTTCCAGCACAGTGTCTCCATTATGAACATTGTACAGAGCCTGACTTCCTTGGAAACTCACTCTGCCTCCTGCCCCAGTGCTGACAAAAAACACCCCCAATCCTCAAACCCCTCTGGTGTGCAGTCATACAGTTTAAGCCACCACCAGTCCAATGCCAAGCCAACAGAGTGTGGCTGGCCACCTAATGTGTGACCTCCTCTGACAATACACCCTTCAGCAGCTGTAATTATCCATCACCACTCCTCCTCTCTGTGACTTGCTCAAGATTTGGCCTCCACACCAGGGGGAGCAAGCCCAAGCCAACACAGCTGACCTTCAGCCACCCACAGCAGCAGGTTTTCATGGACCTGAATGACTGACATCTCTGCCATCAGCTCTGCTGTTACCTTCCCTAAAGTGCTCTAGCGCTTTTGTGTGGAGAAAGTATGGGGGAAGAGGACCTCTCTCACTGGGGAGAGAAAAAAGGAAGGACGTAGAAGTTGAGACTGAGGGAATGAGGCAGTGGCTGCTGGTAGCTCCAGCCTGTCCTGCCAGCATGCTTTGGTGAGTCCCATCCCTCCCTGTCCTGTGGCAGGCTGCCACACGGACAAAAAATCCTCCCAAGGGGTGCACAGCAAACATCCCTCCCGGGGCTTACCTTCACCAGTAAGTGTCAACCAAGCTATGAACCAATCCCTATCCCAATCAACATCTCAGAAAGAATTACCCTTTGGGAAGGCTCTCCATCTCATCCAGCTCCTACCAGAAGAACAGTGATTGCCTCAGCATCACACCTTTGCTTGCCAAAGGATTTATTATCTGCTCAGCCATCTTCTCCAGCACTCCATTCAGGATCAGAGCTTGTCTAAACATCCCTTCTGCCTAGCAGGGCTTGCACCCCCTGATGTGTGCCTGGCATCTGGCTGCAGTATCAGTAAATAAATTGCTAGGCCTAGGGCCAGGAATGCCCTCCGAGTCTGAGGCCAGGAGCTCTGCAAGGCAGCTGCCTCCTGGATAATTAGATAAAGCTTATAAAGAATTGTTGGTTTATTTGATACAGTTCCGTCTATTTGATAACAAGGGTAACCCTAGGTTGATATTAACTCACTTGTTTTTAATTTGGTTTGTTTAACTGTAGCTCACTTAACTTTGTGGTCTGGCAGATAAAAGAGAGGAAATTAACACTCTGACTGCTTTAGGTGTTTCTCCAGATATCAGAGCTGGAAGGGAGGGAGGAAGTTTCAGCATCAGGATCATCCCCAGATGCTTCTTCTGACCTGCCAGCAGCCCTGGCCATTATCTGTGGGGCAGCATGTGTAAGGGCACCTCTGCTATCCCCTTGCTTTCTCCACCATTAAACCTTGATTGCTGCTTGCCAGCTGTTTCCCAGCCCATATTTCCAGGTGACACCAGACCACTGTACACCTGGTGAGCCTTGGAAGGCATTGCTTTTTGAACAAGCTTGATAAGACTTATCCTGCCTTCTCTCCTAGCCTAACACAGCCTATCAGCAAGCTCTCTGCCATCATGGGCAGGATCTGATCTGGGCTCCAGGACGTCAAGTTAGTGAGTGGGTGATGCAAGGAAGTGTGAGGAAAGCAATCTAAGCACCAGGTCCCTCAGAGAGGATCCTTTGCTCTTCCTGAGAGTCTACAGCTGTACGTCACTGCACCCCACTTCTACAGCTCTTAGCTGCAGTGGGCCTCTGCACCTGGCTCCCACCACTGCACAGCATTTCCACACTGACAAACAGAACAAATAAATCACAGCTCCCAGAAAAAATTATTGGCATGGCACTCCAGTGCCAAATGCTCCCCCTGGGTGGTTCAGGAGGTGCTCAAAGCCCCAGGATAGGGATCCAGGCTGGGGACAGCAAAACCTGAGCAGGCTGTATCCCTGCATTCTGCAGCCTGCTCCTGCACCCAGGCCTTCCCCAGCCCTCTGACTCCGCATTGCAGCAGAGGCAGCCAGGCACTGTGTGCGGCTCTGCACAGGCAGCCAGTGAGGGAGGCACGGCACCTGCATGCCTCAGCAGGGGCACTGCTCTGAGAGCCCAGCACACAAGCCCAGGCCAGGTTCCTGAGGGTACCACCTGTCTCAGACCATCTCCCTGGCATCCTACCTCCTCACACACAGGTGATAGCAGGGAGAATGTGTGCAAGGAATATCCACAGAGCTTAGAGTTCATGGGCTGTCTTGCTGCTTCCCCCTCTCTGACTGTCCACAGGAGATCAAACTAGACTACACCTGCAAAACACTGCTACACATGCACTCAAAGAAGGAATTTATTCCAGAATTTAGTCCTAGAACTCCCTTTAAATAAATCTCAAGGGCGATCTCCCCCTGGAATGATCTATAATATGCCCTAGAAGGTTTTCAGATTCATCTCTTACAGCCATCTATCCATTGCTCCTGGGAGAGTTAAACATGACTGGCACCAGCAGCATTGACTTGTACTCAGTCACTCTGGAAACTTCAGTCAGGCAGGTCCATCCATCTGCCTGTCTAGGCCGGGTGGTGGGACAGGGACTCCCACAAACTCCTGGAAGCCCAGGAGCCCTATGCCAACAATGGAAGGCTCCTGCCCAGCCCACCACCCTCCTCAGAGAGATGAGGAAGGGCTGTGGAGGCAGCAGATCCTAGGCAGGTACCCTTTCCTGTCCCTGTCCCTACAGCATGGCCAGCACACTGGGGCAATACGAGCCCAGACACAGCCATAGCATGCAGCTGGAGCCAGTCCTGGTTCAAGGTCCTGCTGCAAAGGACCCTGATTTCAGAGCTTCAGTGAGCCCACAAGAGCAAGGGCTGAAGACACAGTTGAGAACCCTAAGGTTAGCAATGGACAGAAATATGGATGTGAAGGTGGATAAGGTTCTCTTCTGCACAGCAGTAGAATTGCTGAAGTATTTGACAGGACACCCTGGAGAGAAAGAATCCCCACTTCAAAGGGCTCCCCAGAATTGAGAACAAACACTTTTTGGTGTTGGACATGGATTGAGGCAGTGGTCACTGATTTAAAAATTTACAATTTTGGCAGCTTTTACTGCATCCTTGTTACACCTCCACGTGTCTACCCTGCTTTGGGATCTCCAGAAACCAGATAATTAATACTTGGGCCAGAAACTGCTTTTCCTCCCTCTGAGCTTCCATAGGAGCCCTGTTCAGTGTTTCCCACAAGACCCATTGACATTTTGGTCCAGTGCATCCTGCAGAGCTCCCTTCACAAGTTGTTCTCGTGCCAATAATTTGGGATTTGTTTCCTTTTGGTGAGGTTTTGGATACAACCAGCTGAAGAGCATATCCTGCTTTTGAGAGGAATAGGGCTGATATACAAATACCCCTATGTTATCCCAGCCAGAAGCTGCACTCAGGTCTACAGGATCAGAGAATGAAGCATTCCCACTCCAGTGAAACACAACCCTGTATGAAGCTACCAGGATGCAGAGATACACCAACAGACCCAGACCCTCAGACCCTTCAAAGATAACATGGCCTCCGCAGAGAAGTGGGAAGATGTAATAAAGATTTCTAACTAATAAAGACTTTTTTTTTGTTTTTTTGTTTGTTTGTTTCCTTGGTGACATCTCTGAAGAGTGCACATAACCTACAGCACTGGAGGCTTATTCTACACTCTAGTTTCACAGATGGACCTTTCCTAAAGTCTAGGGAAAGCCAGGTAAAGGGAGACAGCATGGGGGAAAAAACAGCCTGTTTCCCTTTAACCTGACTAGGAATAGTTTGAGGTAGGAGTAATAAATAAGATTTTTCGTGTTAATTCTCTGTATTTTTTTGCACTGTTATTTATCCAGCCTTTTAAAATTATTATTATTCTGCAAATGGGCTTCCAGATTTTTAAGACACTATGCTCAGCTAACAAATCTGGATACTCTGACGGGGCATTATTAACCAGTCACTCCTGGTTTAATGCCCATATTTGCACTGACCAGCACAGGGCAGGGTCCGCTGGCACAGGGATGCCAGTCCACAGTGGGACAAGTGCCTGAAGTCAATTCTTGTTCCATCTGTGCCCTGCAGGACCCATCACAGCAGCGCGGGAGCCGGTGCCTGCCCGCAGCCCTGGCAGGCGGTGCCCACCAGGCCGGGCTGGGGCAGGGCTGTCGGGCCGCCCGGGTCCCGCAGCTGCCGCCGGCAATGAACTCACCGGCAATGAACTCATCCCCATGAACCGAGCGCCACGGCGGGCAGGACCCGGAGCGCCGGCCCGTCCCTGCACGGGGGCCCGATCCCGCCGCGCATCCAGCAGCACTCGGGCGGGTTCGTTCCCAGCTGCACCGGGAGGGGTTTATTCGTTTCCCAGTGCAGGCTTTTTCTGCCGTTTCTTTATTTTCGTTTCCTTCCCGCTCCGCAGGAGCCCAACGAGCCCTGGGCGCCGTGCGGGGCCGGTAGCCTGGGTAGGCGTGGTTCGGCTCCGCCGGCAGCGGCGCGGGCAGCGCTTCTCCGGAACACCGGGCCGGCGTAAGGCGAGACTTTGCCCTTCGGATCTGTTCCCCAGGGCCTCACAGCCCTCGGAAGTCTCCGGAGGGCGAGTCATGTCCCCCCCCCAGGAGTGGGACATCCCATCCTCCCCCCGCTAGACCTGCCGAGCTGGGAAGTGGGTGTGGGTACAGGAAGAGCCACGCATCGGGGTCAGCCCGGAGGGCTCAATGTCCCTGCGGGGTCCCGACTCGAACCACCGGAGGGCCTCGAAGGGATGGGTTCGGGAAACCTCAGTCCCGGGCAGTCGAAGAGACCTGCACCCTGATGTGCCGGCGGACGGCCCCGGGGGTTGGAAGGGCCCAGAGCCGTGTTCCGCCTGACGGCAGGGTCAGTGTCCGGTCACTCACCACTGAAGTCGGAGAGCCTCGGCACCAGCATCCCGGCTCGGATCCAGTGCTCCAGCGGGAAGGAGCCGGCCACGGCCGCCTTCAGGTGCTCTGCGCCGGGCGGCGGCAGGTGCGGGATGCCGGTGTAGGCGAACGCGGGGTGCTGGCCCCCCAGGGTCGGGAGCGGGTACACGGCGGGCGGGTAGAGGGCCGGCAGGGCGCCGAGCCCGGGGCCAGAGAGATGCAGCAAGCCGGGCTTGGGCACGAAGCCGGCCGGGGCGAGGGGCGCAGAGGCCGGGGGCGCCC
>VYXF01006632.1:62667-74206 GCA_013397295.1 Polioptila caerulea
CCGGCGGGGCCGGGGCTCGCCGCGGGGCTCCCGGGGCTCAGCTCCGGCGGAGAGGCGCTCCGCGCCGGCTCTTCGGCCAGGAGCGCTTCGATGCGGAAGTTTTGGGACTTCTCCATGGGCTTGTGCATGGCCTTGCCCCGTGCGGAGCCGTCGAGCCCTCTGGCGCCCCACCGCTCCCCTGCCAGGGCACAGCCCGGCCGGCCAGCCTCGNCAGCTCCCCATTGGCTCCTCTCAGGCCCCCCGCCCTCCCCACTGGCCGCCCTCCTCCAGCTTCCGCAGCCCCCAGACATAGCAGACGGTGCGCGGCAGGGACTGAAACGGGGTACTCTGTCCTTTCCCCAGCTCCTCCACACCCAGAGGTCCCCCCAGCCTGCAGGACCCACCCAGGGCACTGAGCCCATCATCCTGATCCCGAGCCCCCTGGCAGGGAAGCAAGTCTACGGTTGCAGTGACTGGAGGAAGTCTGGAGAGACTAGACAGACTTCAGCACGTGTAGGCAAAGCCCCGCTGGGCTCCAGTGCTGCCCCGGCACCGTGGAGCCCCCAGGCAGCCGGCGGGCAGAGTGCTTAGCTGGGAGGGCAGGAGAGGCGCTCACTCACCAGCAGGCTCCTCTGCCCTGGGGATCACCACCTACGGCCAGCTGTGCTGGTTCCCCTTGCATCACTGCCATCCAGGGAGATCAGTGGACCTGAGCTGGATACACACAGGACCACCACCCTCCATCACCCATGGCTGCCCTAGATGCCAACCAAGCAGGTGCATGCAGGCAGATTGTTTCTCGTTTGCCTGGTCTTACCTTTCCTAGGCAAGACACAGCTTAGAGAATAACACCTGGGAAGGAGAGGGAGAAAAGCTTTGGCTGGTCTGGGAATGGTGGGTAAGCAGGAGCAGAGCTGGTCCAGATCCCCTGGAACCGGCTTTCAGAGAAAGGCAAAGTGCATGTGAGCACTTTAGGAATCTCTGCCATTAAGGGTCTGCACCTTTGTGTCTCTGGTGCTCACTTTTTTGTGTCCCTCTGACACAGTGACACAAACCTCTGCTTTTTAGTGCCCTGTAGTGAGTCCTGTTCTTTGGAAGTAAGGAAGCTGCTACTGCCCTGCCTAAATGTAATAATAGCTAAAGGAAATTCCTGTCTCAGTATTTCTTCTCCCTTCAGCATTTCCAGCACTGCTCTATTCCCTGAGAGAAGGGTCCACCCCACTGAATCCTGAGTGCCACAGAGGCAGCCCAGAGAGGAGAAAGGCAGGAGCATATTGGGCCTTCCTCAGCCTTCTATGTTTTCTCTGCTCAGTAAACCCAGGGACTTCCCAGCACCAACAGAGTCTGGTATGTTCCCTGCTGATCTCCCTGCACATGCATCACCCTGCTGGAGGGAGCTGCACAGATCCAATGTGTCCAACAACTTCTTCCGTTGCCTGAGCCCAGCACCAAACAGCTTCACTGAGTGGCCTGAAATCCTTCTATAGGAAGACACACAATATCCCTTTTTCAGATGCCTCCCTGGGAGACAGAAGGGCAGGAATTAGCCCCATGGAAAGCTAGAGCTGGATTTGCTCAGAAGGGGACTTGGGGTGGCTATCACCCCACAGTGATGCATCTGATTTGGCCAGAAGGTACTGAGAGTGGAACAGTGGACCTTTCCACCTCAGCTCAGCTGTGCCTGCTGCTCCAACCTGTCTACCATCAGGGAGGCTGGAGGGCTCCTCTCTTCTCCCCCCACTCCATCCCCCTCTGCTTTCCTAAGACACAAGCCAATGTCCCCACAAGCAAAAGGACACTAAGCACTTTCTCTCCACCCATATGAATTGCCAGCACAGCCAAGCAGCAGGCATGGACTTGGGGAGGAATGGAGCAGACTGACTCTCAAGCAAAGGGGGAAATGACAAGAAATATCCAGTAACAGAGAGCACAGTGAAGGTAGGACAACTCTGCCACTGCAGATCAATAGCCTGCATGGGAGGGGGGGAGCCATCACTTCCTCACCTGAGCCCTCAGGACTGACTTCAAGGATTGCAATGTTTTGTTAGCTCTGTACTGGGAATGCACCTTGAGACCTGGAGCAGAGACTGTGTCACAACAGAGAAATCACTGCCTCAATCACTGCCAGGGGGTAACAGACAGGCAGGTAGACAGCCCAGGAAAGCCCAGGTGACTCCTGGTGACCCCTGAGACCATTTGTGACTGTACCCAGTGTATAGCTCAGGGGCAGTGGGAGCAGGGCTTGAATGGGGGATCTGGGTCATAGCTCTTAATCACAGCCTTACTCTCCTCATAGAAGTCCCCTACACTACCCAAGGAGGTTTTCCAAAGGCAAGCAACTCTCCCAAGGATCAGCAGCTCATGCTGGTGCCCAATTCACTGATGCTAGGGTGATGCAAGTACAACCAGCCAAGCTGCAGCCTTTGAGTTGCACAATCAAGAAATCTTTGCTGACAGAGCCATAAAACCTGGCTTATTTCTTTATTTGGAAATATCTGAGTAAAGAAATCTAGAAAAATCATGGAGGGATGATGAGTGGAGATATTTGGACTAGACCCTGGGACGCTGTAAGAGGGTTGTCCAGGACCACAGCAGCTTGCACACAGCCCATGCCATGCAGGGCAGAGAGATGGAGTCCAGGTTGTGCACAGAAGAGCTGGGCTGGATGGTGGACAGCTGAAGGGGCAGGATGCAAAGCAGTGATAGATACCAGGGTGCTGATGAGTTCACAGACTTCAGGGTCATTAATCAGATCAGAGCTGGATTGAGGTGTCCGAGGTCTGATTAGCTTCATTTCCCGCCTCAGGAAGGAGGGAACTCTCTTTCCCATCCATCAAGTCCTCCAGTGACAGCTCACCTGGTTGCTAACTAAATCAGAGGACTGTAATAAGTGAATGTGACTGTGGCCTGCCCCCTCACCTCTGCCCAGCATCCTTCCTGCACAGAAGAGTCTAAGGCAACCCTTACATCAGCCACAGGTGGCAGGCCCCAAGATACCAGCTAGAGAAAGAGCTAATTCTCCCAGTTTGAGGGTTCAGGGCACTATGGACAGAAACTCTCCCAGGAAACCACCCCAGTTCTGGATGAGGTGGAGTTTAAGGGGATATGTTCCAGTCAGCATCATATTGCTCCCAGTCTCCCCACAGCTCCCCTGTGCTAAAACCTACCCCATCAGTATCTCCATTTGTCCCTCACCTGATGAACCTCATGTTCAGTGTGCACTAAAGGTACCTCCATTTTTAACAACTTAGACTATTTCTGTCCAGAAAGTACAGACCAGCGAGAGGTCTATGCTGCCCAGGCAGCAGTAAAGTTCCTCAGCTCCCTCACCTCTCTGGGACAGATTCTGATCATAGCATCCCATGCTGGGCAATAGGCATCACCAGAAGTGCTCACACAGTCCAGAGTTTCCTGGGATTCTTTCATTTGCCTAGATATTTTGGGGGAAATTTTCTGGATGTGCCTCAGCTGGACATTCAGAGTTCAGGCCTCCTTCAGTCACCTGAAAGCAGCACTCACAGCAGCACTCCTGCACGTACACAAAGGCCCTGCAAAGCCTTTTACTGCTGATGGGGAGGTACACAGACAACTGGAGCTCTTTACTGTGTCCGTAGCCTCTAGTGAATTGACTCCATTGTGACTCCCATCCATGTAAGGTCAAGAACCAGGAGTAAAACTAGAAGGGCAAACACCCACATGGCCACCAAAGACACCTAGGTCTGGGGTGCACAAGTTTTCAGCAGCTCTAGAGTCCCAGAACACTACCAACAGCACTTCACATACTTCCCCAATTTGTTGCCAGCAGTACCTGAGCCCTCAGAAACAAGCCTTGGGTATCACAGGTAGTATTTGTGAGCACAGTTCAGTTTTACAGCCCCACTACTTCCTCAGTATCACCTTGGGAAGCAACGTAATGTCCCTCAGCAAATCCAACTGCCTCAAGATCAAAGCCAAGAGTGCCGAGGAAAATCCATACACTGATAAAAAAAAAATTCCTGACTTCCATTTTCCCAGGATAGAGTCTTTATCCCAGATACAATATATGACATGACCCATGCTGGGGTGTCTTTATTTTCACCTAACCTTTCATTTTGGACTTTCCTAGATGGACAATTTAGCATTAGGTCCTTCTATCATCTTTGGGTCACCTCCTGCCTTGAGTCAACAGAAGTTACTTTGACACAGGGACTGTGCAGGAATCAGTGCTTAGCCCATACCAGAGAGGTGACAGAAACCCTGATTTCTAACCAGGCCATTTAGGCTTTTAGGTGTTGAAAGATCTCCCTGTCTCCAGGATGGCTGTACCTGTTTGCTAAGCATTAACTACTCACCGGGCCATAGCCTCCAGAGCTTTCCACCTTTAGAAATTACTTCTCAGTAAGAAACCCACAGTGTGTCAATCTTGTTTAAAGCATCTCTGAGGAAGCAGAGATCTTTGCTGCTCTGGATCTGGCACCTCAGGTCATCTTGTGCCATTCCAAAGTCTGTAGCTAGTGGAGAAACACAGCCTGAAGTCACCACTAATACTGGAGACAGGATGTAAGCCTGCTCAGAAGTGTTTTCCTAGCTCTTCTCCCATGAGAGAGGCTGTAGGAGCACCTCACTCTCATCGCCAAGCAGGCTGAGCCCCTGCTAAGAAGTGGTGCAAGAGCCCCTTTTTGGGGTGTCCCAGGTTTTGTGGGAGCCCTGACTATTGCCCTTGCCCTGCCCCTTTCAGCCAGGCCACCCGCTATCTCCAGAGCCTGGGAAGCCACAGGAGGCTGGTGGGGAAGGTAAATAAACCGCCAGCCCGATGATGATTTGTGGCTAAATGAACAGTCTAAGTCACCTGTGAGTGGCTTGGGGCCATTAACCAACCAGATAATAGGTCTTAATCAGCCCTGCAGCGGTGGGAGCTGAGTCTACCTTGTGTCAGATCAGGCACAGCCAGCTCTGAGGTCCCAGGTTGCTTGGGGGCTGTCCCCTCTGCAGAAACACTGGTAGAGGCATCCACACTGCTGCCATGGGAGCAGAGCAGATGTCTGCAGAAATGCTCATAGGGTTTCTCATCTGTCTTTAGGGGACTCCCCCTGCTCTGCTGGTGACAGCAGACAAGTCAATGAAGCCACCTCCCTGCCTGCTCAGTCACTGCCATGCTCTGTCCCTGCCTGGATCTCCTCTCACATGGGTTGACCTGATCCTACTCACCTCAGAGACTTCCAAGCCTTCCTTCCACAGGCTCCTGAGGGTTTCTTCATCCTGGCACATCAGCTGCTCAGTCCAACAGGTGGGGATCTGTCCTGGAACACTTCTGTCCCCCTGCCCATTGTACCTCCACCCTCCCCCTGCGCGGAGCCCCAGGTACCAGCCCCCAGGGAAGG
Organism: Polioptila caerulea; assembly: GCA_013397295.1. Lineage (NCBI taxonomy): Eukaryota > Metazoa > Chordata > Aves > Passeriformes > Certhiidae > Polioptila > Polioptila caerulea. Next base: position 68,007 of record VYXF01006632.1, read on the forward strand.
GGTTAACAGGCAAAGCAAACATAGCCCAGTCCCTCCCAGACAGGCCTCCTGCAGGGATTTCTGGACAGCTGTTTATTTAGCCAAGCAATTCCTCAAATAAGCAGCCTCATCTCTGATGGGACATAGCAAGGCTGAGCAGAAAAACGTGTTAACAGCTCCCACTCTGGAGCAGGGGAGCAAGCCAGCATAGGAAAGTTGGCAGGACAGGCAGGGTGCCTGCCCCAGCAGACACAGCCAGGGCAGCTCTGGAGTGTCACACCTGGTCCCACCACACTGCCAGCACCAGCAACCTTCAGGATCAGCCACAGGGCTGCAGGGGATGCCCTAGGGCTCTTAAGTTTTTGGAATTCAGCAATAAACTGCAAAAGTTCTCAAGTGTGGAGACAGAGGGCTTGTCCCCTTGTAAACACATGGGAATGGGTGACAGGACATATGGGGATGAAGTCACACATCCACACATGGACTGGAGTGACAGGGGCAGCTTGGATCTATTTCCTACAGGGACTCGGAGTACAACCACTACATTTCCAGTCCTGTTAGCCTCTGACTGCTCTGGAACACCTGATCCTGAAACACCATGAGCACACAGCATCCACACAGATATCTCCTTCATCCTACTGCCCCCAAATGAGGGAGCAGCACCTTGGTTCATCCTCAGTGTCTGTCCTCACCCCAGGCCTTGTCTTCTGGGGGGAGAGACTAAACAAGCCAGTATCTTCCATAGCTCAGCATCATCCAGGAAAGCAGGGAAGTGACTGAATGCACTGTGTCCCTCCTGCTGCCTCCCCACGTCCCCACGCCTGCAGCCCTTGCCCAGCACAGCACCCCAGCACATGGTGTCCAGTGTCACACATCTCTGACACAGGCAGGCTCACCTTCCCCCTGGCACCAGGGGGATCCCCCAGCTCTGATTTTTCCTGTCACCTCCACAATCTTCTGTTTTGGCTTCACTGTGTCTTGTTCCAAAGCCAGAATTGCTGCCTGTTGTGGGGCAGAGCCAGGTTTGGGGTTTGGGGGTGAAGAAGTGAGGGGAAGGAACACCCTCTCCCACACACCACTTCCCCCCATAAACACAGCCTCACCTCTTTGCTGTTAAAGGCCTTTCCATGGAGTCAGCACCTAACCCACTCCCAGAATGACAGGATAAATCAGCTGCTTCTCCCAGGACCTTGGGCTCTAATTAATGTCAGCTCATTAACAAGATAACGGCCATTTATTACCCTGTCTCCCTGGCTGCTGATTAACCCTTTCCCAAGGTGGGGGCAGGGGATGGTGATGCCATGGGACAGGAATGGTGGGAGACGGTGATGTCTCTGCAGTGACACCCAGGGACACCAGGGAGGGGGGAGACGAAGGCATAGGCAAACCAGACTGCAGGAGAGGCTGAGTGAGGAGCGGATGGGAAAAGGGGGAGTGTCTTTCCCTAGCAGCATGGCAAGGGCTCACTGAATAAAAGCCTTGAAGGAACTACCAAGATTTGTGGGCTCCCCTTAGATTGTCACCATCACCTCTAGCACATCCCTGTGCCTCAGTATCCCCAAGTGTCCCTACCCCAGCCCACAGGGGACAGTGTGGAGGAGACCTAGAGCTCAGCACAAAGGCCCTGCCCAACTCTGGTCCTCAGCCCTGTTTTGATAAGGTGCCATACAGACCCACAGGCAGTGGGAAGCCACCAGTGTATCCGTCCCTGCCTCCGGAGCTGAAAACAGCCCCAGCTCCATGTTCCCAGGTGCTGTCTATGCCACAGAGCCACGGGGCAGGATAATCTGTTCTGGGGCAAGAGGAAGCTTATGACATGCCCTTGACCAAGGCCTGGGTACGGAGTGCAGGAGTGAAGGGGCTGTGGAGGGCATGGTGCCGCTGCCCTGCAGCCCAGCACCAGGCTGGCGGGACTAATGCTCTCAATACATCAATCACGCTGCTCGGCGGCTCCCTATTAGCGGGAGCAGCGGCTGGTTAATCAGGCTGAGGGCTTCGGCTCGTTAAGCTGACACCTCCGTTGTGAGAGTGAGGCATGGGGGCAAGCAAGGTGCCACTTATTTATTTTCTTCTTTCCCAGGGAATATATTAAACAAATTAAATTCCTGGAGTGTTGGGTCAGCACAGTGGCTCTGCGCCTGTCCCAGCTCCACCTAGCTCAGCCGTGGGGAGGGGACTGTGCTGCCCAGCCTGCAGCAAACCCGGGCACTGCTGCAGGGCCCTGGCTCTGCCGTGCCTCCCCAGCTCCCTGCAGAAGACATAGCCCCCCTGATCCCCCTGTTTCTCTCCCTGGGCTGTGCTGCAGTCGTGACTGCTTGGCAGAGCTGAGGAGAGTTGGGAGGGCAGGTCTTGCCAGAAAAGCAGTCCATGATTTCACATGGAAAACTCCCCAGGAGCCCACCTGCTGTTCCTGAATGGGCTTCCTTTGCCCCACAGGGAGTGGAGCTGTGACAGCCCTGGCTGCTTTTGGGACAGCTTGTAATGCTTCCTGCTCCACATAGAGCCAGGGTCTCATTTCAGCCACAGCAGCAAGACTTCTTTCCACTCTGGTACTGGGGACATCTGGGCTAGCGGCAGGTTGATGCTGGAAGGTCTCTCTGCAAGAGGGAGAAAACTAGGAGGGAGTGTACTTGTTCTGTAAAACAGGGAGAGCTGGGAGGGAATGCACTTGTTCTATAAAACAAGTCTCCATCACAGGACTGCAGGAGCTGAGCATTTAGAAGAAAATCCCAAGAATAGCTTTATGCCATAAGCATTAACCTCACCGGTGTTGGCCTTAAATTATACAAAAACATGAGAACAAGAGCCTTTGCTGAAGCAATCCCCTGCACTGGGCTGTTTGCCTGCTTTGGCATCAGTCACCCCTTCACAGTAAAGTACTGTCCCTGCTCAAATTCTCTGAGGGTAGGGATGTTGTTTCCTCGCTGCTGGGCTGCTCTGCTACATCCCAGCACCGGCTGTGTTTCAGCCCTGCTCCAGGTCTAGTAAGATGACAGGGATAGATGGAAAACTCACAGCAATTTAGTCATTAGTCCCTGGAGTTGTTTATTTATTGACCATTTGCAACTCTTCCCTTCATCACCACCTTTTCCCTCCCTAGTTTCCCAGCAAAGTCAATGGAAGCCTGTCCTGCTCCTCTGTCCCACCCCATCCCATCTTGTCATCCCCATCTCTTACATCGGTCCCTTCTACCTAACCTCAGTCCTTCAAGTGCCTCTTCATTTCAGGAATGGACCCATCTTTTGCTGCTGGAAGGGTGACTCCCTGGAGGTTAGTGAAGAATTAGAAATAATTTAATTTACCTCCCTGTTCGGGTGCTTTGATGAGCTGAAAGGCCCCTTGTCAGGAAGCAAATCCATCTTCCTCCAGCCTTACATCAAATTTCATTCACTAATTAGAAACTCCTGCCCTAGACCATGCTGCCCCCACCCCAGCCACCCCTTCTCCCCAGCAGCACCATTATGAAAATAAATTGTTCCATTAGCTGCATTGTTGTGGCTGTGGGGCCCAGTGCTGGGAGTTATTAGAGCAGGAGGGAGGGCGTTGGATTAAGACAAATGATTTATTACAGAAAAGGACCCTGATTAGATTCCTACTCATCCCCAGCGTGTGGCCGCATACTCACACACCCCTGTCCCGGTGCCCCCTGTGGCACCACGCAGCCGCTCGTGGGAGTCAGTGCTGTCAGTGAAGTCAGTCATGGCAGTGACGTTTCTCCTGGGGCTCTCACAGCACTGGGAGTCCCCCATCTCGTACTGGGACATGAGGTAGCAACTGATGCCAGCTGCCCCCTGCATTATCCCCAGCTGCCCCTGCCTGCCTCTCGCTCCTTTGGAGGGTGGGGACCACCAGCATCACCCCCAGCTCAGCCAATTCTGCAGCAGGGACCCACTGTGGGTACTGAGTGTGTCCTGGTGACTGGGGAGGGGGGAAGGGAAGGGAAAGGGTGGCTTTGATGTGTTAGCTCAGTACCCCACATTGTGGAACTGGGAGCTAAGGGTGCCCCACCAGCAGGAGGGTTGGCAGGGTTCACCCTGTGTGGTGGGAGAGGTTGTCAGGCCCCTCTATGGGTCCAGAGTACTCTCTGCACCTGGCAGATGTGGGGTGGGCATGGTTGCAGGGATGGGCACTGCCACAGTGTGCCCATGTCCTGTTGTCCTCACAGAGCCCTGCTGTCACTATAGGCCAAGTACATGTCCCCTCCAGCTTATTCCTGGAGGGGACAGAGATCAGGGACACAGGGACATGTGAGTGCTCCTGGGACACAAAGGATACAAGCTGAAAAGAAAATAATTTGTGGCACTGGATAGCGATTCTGAGAGCTGGTGGGTGTCTGGTGGGTGTCCAGTGCGGTGGTGGGCAGGTGTCTGTCCGGGGGATAAAGGTATGTGTAGGGGGCAGGACGCGTGCATATCTGTCTGTCCGCGGTGTTCATACAGGCACAGCAGGCACTGGTTGACACCCAGAGGCTGTTGCCTGCTAAAACACCTCCATCCCTGCCCGGGAGAAGCTGCCAAGCACAGGCAGAGGGGCTCTGCATCGCCTGTAGTGGGGGGATGTTCCCAAGTTTGCTCTCTCACAGGTGCCGCGGTTGAGAGAGGGACAAGAAGTGGGGGGCTCGGGACAGAGGGGGAGTCGGAGGAGGACTTCAGGGTGCAGGATGGGCTCAGCAGCACACATCAGGCTGCCCCCCGGGCTCCGTGGGGTGGGGACAGTGTATTGGGACACCCCGCCTCCCCCCATAATAACCCTGCAAGGAGCGGGGTCCTGCCCCTGCTCCCGGAGCAGCAGCACTCCGAAAAGCCATCAAGTTTAATTAGACTAATGCAAGTGAGAGCGGGAGGCTGGTACCGGCCCCCTCTGCGGGCACCTGCCCGCGGGCAGCGTGCGGGGCTGAGCCGGGCTGGGCTGCTTCTCCCGGAATTTTTGGCGGGCGGCTCTGGGTCGGTCAGCGCTCCCTGGGAGGAGAGTCCCTGCAACCTGCTGTACCGATGTCCGCAGGCACAGATATTTTGGGGTGACCCCCCCTCCCCAATCACGTCACAGCCCGGCAGTGGGGACCTGATTGGACTAAGGGGACATACCACCACCATGCCCGGGGACATGGCCCCTCTGCAGGGCAGGTTTGGCCCGGGAGACCGGTCGGGTCCCAGCCCGCTGTCGTCCCCGTGCCACTCAAAACTGCCACAAACAGAGCAATCTTTCAAGAGGCTCCGCTCCCACTCCCCAGGCCCCAGTGCTTCCCTGCCACATCGTTGCCGGGACCGCAGCATCCAGCGGGTCAGCTGGGAGCCGGGAACGAGCTTGGCTGGCGCTGCCACGGCAGAAGGCTGTGGGGCGAGGGACAGACGGGAGAGGCGGGGACGGGGACCATGTCCCCCCTTGTTAACAGCGCCGGACCCTGTAGCCTTTTCAAGGCTCTGAATAGGGGGTGGTACCTCTCTTCTGCTGAATTAGAGGCCGGGGTTTGTTAGAGATGGTTTAACACGCTCAGACACGGTTGGAAGGATGGGGGGGGTGACGTGCTACCCCAGATGGGAACATGTGGGGGGTGTCTCCTGTCGCCACATGCCCTTCCTCTCCCGCCCACCTACTATTTATATGGTAATGGGGACAAATTGATGGAGAGACGTCCATTGTGGGACTCTCCAGCCCGGCCCTTCTGCCGGCCACCCACCAGCATACCCATCCATCACCGCCCAGCTGGGACCCTGCTGGGACCACCCCTCGCCTGGCACTGGCACGCTGGGAGATGGGACTGCTTCGCGTGCCCACGGGCACTGGGGCAGCTCCCAGGCTGCCCTGGTTCTCCTGGGGCTGAGTGACAAGACAGAGGATGACATCTAGGCAAGGAAGAGAGTCCCATAAGTCCTTACTGTCAGCTGGACATGATTTTGTCCTCAACATTCTTTTCATATGGGGTTATGGAGCTGTGGGGGAGTTAATGGAGCTTCAGAAGGACCCTAGCATATTACTTATGGGTGTTTTCCCTTCCTCTCACTGCCCTGAAGCCAGCTCAGAGCCAGGCCCTCCCTGCTTTCCCTGCCTCCATCCCAAAGCAGCTGCCATATACCCTGCAGTATTCTCCTAATGGGGCAAAGAATTCTTCCCCCATATTCACAGATTCCCTAAAAACCTGGGCCTGGAGATGATGTCCCCCAGCGGGCACCCCGAAGAGCACATCCTCTCCTTACGCATCCTCTGCCTCTGGCTCCCCCTGT
>VYXF01006632.1:87477-131738 GCA_013397295.1 Polioptila caerulea
AAGCAAGCGGGATCCCCGGGGGCTCCGGCCCCCGCCGCGCCGCCTGCTCGCCAGGGGCCCGGGCCTGCGGGCGGGGATCAAACAGAGCAGGGAGGCAGCTGGTTGAAATTTAACCACAATATTCTCGCTCCCCATTGTTTCCAGGGAGGCCCGATATTTCCACAACAGGATTATGGCATCTGATTAACTCGCTGAGACAACAATGAGGGGCTGGGATGGGCTTCCCCTTCTAGCTGCCAAAAGGGGAAAGTAAATATAACACCCTGATTTCAGGAGCGAGGGTTTGAAGGGCCCCCCCCGGTTCTCCCCCAGCTGTGTGCTGGGGAGGGGTCCAGCACAGGTCCACTTGCACACACTGGTTCCCTAGGATCTTCCCAGGTGAGGCAGTGCCTCGGGATGCCCACACACACACAAACTCTCTCAGGGATGTTCCCTCACTGGCTCTTCTGTGAGTGCTGGGCACAGGTCACTGGTAGGGATAGACAGTGGCCAGGCTGGAATAGCCTAGCCAGACATCCAGCTCTGGCTGCAGGGCTTTGCTGCAGTCAGCAGGACCAAGCAACCTGGGCAAGAGGGATGCAGGCTGGAGAGTCAGCATCATGCACAGACTTGGGATGCTGCTATCTAATGCCCCCAGCAGACCATCTCCTTTGCAGGAGCTGCAAGCAAAGTGCAGTTGGCCAGAGATGTCTCCATCAGGTTTTCATACTCAGTAGCCACAGTCCATCAGGTTTTTGTACTGCTTTTCATACTGCATACCCAAAATCAGTGCCCAGAGCCCCTGTGAAGATCTGCCACTGAGTAGGATGGTGACATGCAGCTGTCCCACTGCCCATCGTGGAGCTAGAGTGTCTGGCAAGCAGCCCCAGGCCACCCCACTTCTACACTTCTTCAGCTGATCCTTCCAGTGGAGCATCCTAAGGCATCAGCAGAGGGAGCATAGGGGATGTACCACAGCACCATTCTCCACCCTGCCCTTGGCTTCTCAGGGATGCAGAAGGGACACAACTCTCTGTGCATCAGTAGCACGGGAAAATTAGACCCTGGACTAGATTCACAGGATCCTCCAGGGTGGTTTGCACTCCCAACAAAAGGAGCCTGGCTTCCCACTTTGCACATCACAAGACTGTGAAGCAGGATGATCTAGGATAGAACTGCATCTGGAGGCTGCAGCACTTCCCCAGGGAGAAGTTCCCTATGAATGCCAATGTCACGAACCCGGACCTCCAAATAACCTCTGCAGCCTGCCATGCATCCCAAACTGCTGTCCCACTCCCAGCGGCTCCAGGCTCACAGTAAGCAGCCCTGCCCTTGCTGGTAACAGTATTCATGCCCCAAGGAGGCCCTGGTCGGAAGACAGGGAGATTGGTTTTCTGGTGACAGCAGCTCCTGCCCATGCAAGGGCTGTGGCATTGTGCATTGGGTCTGGCCACAGCAAGCAGTGACAGTGCCCTATTGCTGGGTGCAGAGTCCATCACCTCTCCATGCAGTATTCCCAGCGTTAGCCAGTTCTCCTGCCAGGCAAAGCCTGCAGGCACATAGGGCCAAGTGGGACAGGGACACCAGGCTCAATTGGGTAGCCAAGCTGGGTGTATGGGGGGGCAGCTGGACACTGAGACAGGGTTGGGATAACCAGTGTTTGAGGGGAAAAATTTGCCTGGGGAGGGGGACTCCTGCTTGAGCAACAGATGGGAAGGGACTCTTGCTGCTACAGTGGAGGTGGGAGAGATGCAACGACTCTCCTTGTATCACACAGCATTTCCCTGAACACTCTGCCGCTCTCAGGCACCGCCAGGACTTGTGGCCTGGACGCCAGGACGCACTGCCCCTGCCTGCATTCCAATAGGGCACCAGTGCCTCTTTCCTCTGCCCTTCGGCTCTGCCCACCACTGCATCCCAGTGCCCCCGCCCCGAGCGGCAGTGCAGCATCCCGCACAGCCCTTGCTGGGCTCCCAGGGCTGCCCGGAGCTGGGCGCTGCGCAGGGTGAACGGGCGGCGGAGCCGAGCCAGGCAGTCTAGGTGGTGCTATTTCTCTATTTTTGCACTGGATGGATTTGGGATTTTCCTCTCCCTATTCGCTGCCTTGGTCGTCTTCTTCTCTCTCTCTCCCTCTCTCTCTCTCTCTCTCTTTTTTTTTCTTTTCCTTTTATGAAAATACTTGACAGCGATTGAAAGGTCCCTTTAATCGAGGCCACAGAGCCCTTATTAAGGGCACGGGTCGGGGTGCTGGGCCGTGCCCAGCATAACGGCTTCATTAAACCCTGCGAAAACTAATATTTATGGAATCAAATTTATGGAGGCCGAGGCCGAACTTGTGGCCTTTAATGTGTGTCGGGAGCTCAAATCCAGCTGGCTCCAGGGAGGAGGGGGTGGGGACAGTGAAGGAGACCCTAGCAGGACAGGATGGGACAATGTGTAGTGACATTCCCAGGAGCTAGCAACAGCCTGGGCCAGGGAGGAACCAGTGGCCCCATGCTAGAGTCCTGAGGGCCAGGGTCCCTGTGGTTCCCTGGGGGACATTGGCAAATCTCTTTTTCCTACTGTCTTCACTCTCCTGCTTATATTTACCCCCCATCCATGCTTCTGCATCCCCACCTCCCCTTGCCTTGTGAGAGGGGTGAGTGGAACAGGATCTGTCCCTGCAGCAGGTCTTTAGAGCTGCTGGACACTCCACAGAGCCTTTGCATCAGGACAGGGCTCATGAGCAACATTTCTGCAGCATCCCTGGGACTGGCTCCCCTGAGCTGAGGGAGACCCCAGGGAGAAGCAGAGACACAGTCATTCACAGTAACACCCTGGGATGCAGGTGCTGGTTTGCACCATCCACTCCTCCCCTAGAGTCCACCAGCCACTGGCACAGCCTGGTTGGGATTGTTTCAGCCCTGCCTCTCCCTGTGATGTCTCCTCAGACCCAAAGGGGATAGACAAGCCAGATGCCCTCATTGAGGTGATAAGCACTCCTCCTGAACGTGCTGGCAGGCATGGGGGAGCAGCACAAACCCCAGAACCAGCACGGAGCTGAGGGACCAGGCTCACAACAGAGCAGCTCCTGCGCCAGAGATGGAGGCCATATGGAGGGGTTGCACCAGGGACAGCCTGGCAACAGAAGATACAGGAAACTGTTGAATTGCTAAGCTCCTGCTGCCCCAGTCCTACCCCTCAGCTGGTAGCAGAACCCTCCCTGGGGCCAAGTGCTCAGCAGGCAGACTCTAAGCTGCCAAGATAAGGTGCCTGTAGATGGGAAAATGCAAGATACATAAACTACGGCAGTCGGCACAAGCTCCCATCCCATGGCTTTCCCTTCTCACCACCCACCCTGCCCTGCATGCTGCTCCCTCAGAAAGGAAATATAAAAAGCAACTGGTTGCACTCCCCCTGGGACTGGTCGGCTGTGGCCCAGCAAAGGCCCTTTCATTCCCCTTCCACAGACACAGGGACTGCTCCGGATGTTTTTGTTCCCCCCTTGCTGCCCAGGAGAACAGGCAGCATGACTGCAGCTGGCCCAGCCCCAGGGACCAGGGCAGCTGGGGGCAAGGGTCCCTGTCCCAGGAGAGCAGCACCATTGGCTGCAGCTTGCCTGCTGCCTGGCTCTCTGCCTGCTGTTTTAGCACCTGGCTTGGGCACAGGAATGGGGTCCCAGTCCTGAAGGAAGCATGTGGACCCAGGGGCTGGAAGAGGAGAGCAGGAGTGGATGGATGGATGGATGGATGGATGGATGGATGGATGGATGGATGGATGGATGCATTGATGGATGGATGGATGGAGTGTGAAGGGATGGAAGTGGTGTTTTGTGTCTAGGGAGCATTTGTAACCTGCTCCAGGGCTGCTCCCAGGCCTGGAAGCATTCAGTGTGTTAGTGTTTTGGTTGTCTCCTGCTCCTTGGAGGCCAAACCATGGATTGACCCCATATCACCTGCCCAATAACTATGGTGGAGGTGCCTGCAAATGTAGGGTGTCCCACAGCCCATCCAGGGCCTTTGCCAGCCTGCTTCTGCAGCACCAGCACACGGTGTGTATCCTGGTATGGGACAAGAACATGGGCTCCAGCCCCCTCAGCTGTGCCCCCATGATCTGAGCATCCTCTTGTAACACCCCAAAACACATACTGCTGCTCAGGGTGAGGCACAGCACAGCTGGGAGCTGTGTGCTGTGCCACAGCAATGACCTGCTGTCACCTCACTGTCCAGAGTCACTGCAAGCCCCTGGGACATCAGGACTGGCCTGAGAGGGACCCAGCATCATCAGAGGTTACATCCCTTTCTAGACACAACAGGCCTGGTGGGACAGAGCAGGAGAGGGAATCTCATCCAGACACAGCCCTTTATTGAAAACTCACTCAAGAGCAGCCAAACCCCACAGCTCTGCCAGAGCCCCACATGTCCCACACCCCCTGGCAGCAGCCCTCTTATTTCTCCCAGGTCCAGCACCGACTCTGCCATGAGCGGAAGCCTAGGCAAACTCCGCACCAGGGAAGAGTTAGAAAAGCTATTTCCTGAAACACTGTTGAAGAAAGGAGCTCCATCTCCCCAACTGGAGACATCTTGGGAGGGGACCACGACCTAGGCAGGGTCCACCAGGAGATGCAGAGAAGAGGCAGACAATGCATGGGTGGCCTGCACTCCCCCTCTTGGATGCTGGGGGAAGCAGAGACCTCAGCAGGGTTGGCAGCAATCTTTCAGCTGAAGAGCCCTTTTGCCTTCTTTGGCTTGGCCTTGGCTGCAGGCAGCCGGGGCTTCTGAGCTGGGGAGGAGGCTGGCTGGAAACAAAAGAGGAGGTAGTGTCAGTTCCACCTTGGAGAGTCATGCAGGATGTGTGCAAGTGTGCAAGCAGTGATATTCCTGTCATCTGTGTTGTGGGAGTGCAAAATACATACACATGTGCAATCACACACTCCCCAGTCAGGTAGAATGGGCTAGGAATCAAGCTGAGACTCCTAGCCCATCCTGAATGGGCACAGTGCTTGGATGAGAGGAGGGAAAGGAGAGGTGGGCCCCATCCTGCCTTTGGTACAGAGAGACTTTCTAGAGCTGCACTCACCGAGGTTCTCTCGCTGGAAGACGTTGTTTCATCCTCCTGGGATGGAGCAGGTGGATGGGGGTGCTCTGCGGTTTCTGCAGTGGGTGCTGTATCCACGTCGTCCTCTGATACCAGAAAAAGATGCAATTTGGGATTGAGATAAGGGAGCATGGGGCATTGCCAAAACCCACTCCAGGAATTGTGCTTGGATTGGGAGCCCAGCCCATGGGGGGAAAGCAAAAGGGGGAGACTGCTGCATGGGGTGAGCTGCACCCAGGGCCACACTTCCCTTACCCCAGGATATGGGGCTCAGCAGTCGAGGGGACAGCTGCATCACATGCTCCCCATGCCACAGCCAAGGAGCTCCTCACCAGAGCAATGCCGTTTCCGAGCCTGCTTGGCCTCCTGCTGTGTCACTGCAGTGTAGAGCTGCTGCAGAGCAGAGGCAAACGCCTGCCCTTCTCCTGCACGGCAGATCTGGGGCAGGGTCTGTGGGAGAAAGTAGAGGCACCATCACCCTGCCAGGAAATCACCTACCAGGTCACCCTGCCATGGTGCTGCTGTGGGGCAGAGAAGGGGCTGTGCCCCCCTCTACCTGCCAGACTACATCTGTTTCAGCCCAGGACTGCAGCAGAGTTTGTGGGAACAGGCAGCTCTGGCACTGGGATGGGTGGGATGTGGCTGCTCCCAGCTGTGCACGCACACACAGACACACAGACACGCACACACCCCTGCACACCTGCTCTGGACAGTGGGTTGCCTTCCCATTGAGAGGCAGACTGCAGAGGCTTTTGGGTCATTCATGAAATGCTGGAGATAAGATTGCTCTGGAAGGCTGTGGCTTCCCTGCCTGCAGCAGCACGGGCTGCAGCTTGCAAACGTGGACAGTGAGCCTTGGGCAGGGACATGACCTATTAAGAGGTGGGAACAGGTAGCCCCTGCCTGCCACCACAGCCTCCAGCACAAGGCATCTCTGGCAGCCCTACAGAAAGTGAAAATTATGTGACAGTGAGATGAGGGATGCCCAGGTTTGCTCCCAGTCTGCCAGAACAGCTCTTACCTCCCTGCACACACTTTTATTGCCTCCAGACTTGACACAGGAAGCCCCCCACCTCCTGCCTGCACCCCTTGCCAGTGGGATGCCACCTTTCCTGCTGGGCCATGCTGATGCACATGAGAGATCTTGGCAGGCTGTGGAAGCACCACACTCCACTGGGAACATAACATAACTCACAGTGCTCAAACAAACAGGCACAGGGATGGGGAAACGCAATGTGCCCTGGAGGGGTGCTGCCGGGGCGGGGGGAGCACAGTGTGGGGCTGCAAGTGCAGGTGAGTGCGAGCATGATGACGTGCACAGGGACTGTGTGTGCAGCAGTGTGCAGATGAGCATGGCTGCGGCTGCACACATGGCTGATTATGTGGCTCTGTGTGTGTGTGTGTATGTCAAAGGTCTGAACACACTAATCTCTGCCCTGCTCCACACGCAGACAGCAGGAGAACAAAGTGTAACAGATAAGGTAGGATCCTCTCTGGGACAGGAAAGTGGGGAGGGGATGGGGACGCGCAGACCCACTCAAGGCCAGAGTCCAAAGCCTGACCCCTGCCTCCCAGTGGCAGAATAGGTAGGCTGAGCCCTCCTCACTGCTCCCTGCCAGATAGGGTGGCAGGATAGAGCTGATGCCAGGATGGGTTGGCTGGTGCCCAGACAGACACTTTCCGTGCATGTCTCATCTCTTCTGCTGGAGTCACAGGCATGAAAGGCCCTTTGGCTGTAGGAAATGCATGGCACTGGCATCTGCTTTTCGACCAGCTGCTATACAAGTCATCTCCTCTGTCCCTGCCCACTGCCACCGGAGGGAGCGATGCTCTGCTGCCAGCATCCCTGGGATTGCTTGGTACTGGGCAAGCACACCTCTCAATGCCTCATTGCCCAGCCTCCGAGCCATTAGCTGTGCTGCCTCATCACAAGGTCCCAGAAAGGAGGAGGGATGCTGAGCACCTCAGGCACCCAAGGATGCTCTTGACCTGCGTGTCCCACCCCACAGAGCCAGGGTTGCACCCAAGGTTGCAAAAGCAGCATCCAAGGCTGGGAAGGTGACTGCACTTCAAAGGCAGAAGAGGGCCTGGTCACGGGTGGCTGACACAGCCCAGATCAAAGGCACAAGCTGGAGTCATAATTCAGAGAAAAGCAAACAGCAGCTCCCAGGAAAGTCAGGAATGGCAGTGAAGTAAGCAAAGTGTACTAGATAGCACTGCGTGGGTCAGTGCCCCAGGAGGGCAGGAGAGTCCCCTGCAGAGCCAGCCAGCTCTGGGTGCCACTACTATGGTGCTCACGCCCTCTCCCTGCCACCAACAGGTCTCTGGAGATTGCCAGGGCAATGGGGCAGGCTATGCATCCAGGTGCAGGGTGCTTCCCAATTCCCTCTGCTCCAACCTATCCAGGATGTCACCTGGGATGTGCCCCAAGCCCCAGGACTTCTCAGGCTGTGCCGCTTCACAGCATTCAAGCAAGGATCTGGGCAGGGCAGCTGCTCACTCAGCGCTCAGCCCCAGCTGCCCAGAGCCAGCACAGCGTCCCCATGGTGTCCCTGGGGATGGGGCAAACCATCCTTGCAGCCACCCAGTGTCCCCAAGAGTAGCACACACACCCCCACTGAGGTGGCACCATGGGGAGGCGCTGGGAGGAGAGTGCCCAGCGCCACGGGGGGTATTTGGCATCCGGGGTGGCACAGGGGTCTGCAGGTGCAAGGCACCTGCTGCCCACGCCTGCGGGAAGGGCTCAGCACCAGAAAGCCCAGGGTGGAATTTGGGAGTCAGCGGCCACTTCCTGCCGCTGCCCTTCCCGGCGGCTGGAGCCCGCGGGCTCAGGGCCATAGGGTGGCCGGAGCTGGCCCGCGGTGGGACTGGGAGGCTGCGCTTCACAGCCCCGGAGGGAAATGGGTTATAACCAGAGCTGGAAGCGTTTCCCTGCAGAGCTATGACTCAGCAGGGAGCAGAGCGTGCTGTGCCAGCCACCGGCCACCTGATGGCCTCGACGGCTGAGAGGGACAATGAAGTGTCCCCTAAAGGGCTGGATGGGGGACAGGCCCTGGCTACAGTTGATTTTCCCCTTCCTCCTTGCCCCACTGCTCAATTCCAAAGCTGAACCCTGCTGCGGACAACCTGTCCCCCCTGCAACATCAGCCCTGGCCTCTGGTGACTTGTTTTTCCCTGATTACCCAGCTCCAGGATAAACATGATGTCTGAGGTCCGGGGAGCCACACAAGCAGAGAGCTGGCAGCTGGGGGAGTGCTGGCCGGGTTGCCCCACACGACTCGCCAGGCACCAGGGAGTAGATGCCTCAGGGGCTGGCATGGCTTGTCTGGCCTGTTATGACTACCTGGCCACAAGGCCAAGTGGGATGCCCCAGTATCAGGAGGGACTCAAGGCTGCGGTAGCGGCACGGGAGACTCTGCAGCACACCCTGAACTGCTGCTGGGGTGGGGGGGTGCCCAGCAAAGGGGGGCAGGTGCCTGACCTCACACTGAGAGCAAGTCATGCTCACTGATAGCCCCATGGTGTGGAGGGGCAGCTCAGGGGAAGCTGGGCTGCAGCCTTGCTCAGTGACCCCCAACCCAGAGAGCTCTGCTATGGGGCTGCACCCCAGTGCAGAGATGCAGCAGGGTCAGTGGTGGGCAGCGTACAGAATCTATCTCCAAGGCATTCTGCATTTACCCACCCCCTGCCCAGACTCCCTTCTCAAGGGGCCAAAAGGGACAGCAATTTTGGATGTCCTCTTGACAGTATGAGCAGAAGGGGCACATCACCCAGCACGGCACCATGCTACCAGCACAGAAGCATCACCTTTCCCTGGCCCAGGATGGGTTTGCAGGCAGGCTGGATCATGCTGGGCCCCCGCACCACTGCCAAGCACCAGAGTCTAAATCGGTCATGCTCAAAGCTGGGGACTGACCCTTTCATTATCACACCAGACATTCAAAGCGGTTACCAACATTCTTCACTACAAATCCCACATTCCTATTTTTTAATATATTTTTAACTGGAAAACAGAGCGAATGGGGCCTGTTTGGAAATTACAGCCTGGCTGCTGTGGCTTGTATGTCAGATCTGCCCACATTCCCGTGGCCAGCCTCAGCACATGCTCCACAGGGGCACGCTTAATAATTCCTGCCGGGGCTGGAGCCAAGGGTTGTGCGCCAAGGGGGAGGATGGCTTCCCCAGGCTGCCCTCGCCAGCGGCTCCATGGAAGCAGCGTGGTGGAGTGACAGACCAGGAATGGCAGAATGGCTCTCTGGCACTGGGCACGGCTGCTGCCACACTGGCATGGATGGAGTCTGGTGCTGCTGTGGTGGGCAGGGCTCCATGGCTGGTGCATTCCTGTGCCCCATGGCCAGGCTGCTCTTGGCACTCTACCCTGCCACAAGCTTTGTGCATGCTCCTGAGAATGGGGCAGAAATGGCTTGCTGGATCTGTGCTGGGCATCTCTGCCCATGTCAGTCAGGCTAGGGAGAGACCCCCTCTGGGATCCAGATAGATGCTCACCCATCCTCTGCCAATAGCAGAGGATGTGTCTGCAAGAGATGGAGAGGGTTGAACTGTCTCCTTCCGGCTAGTAGAAAGGGAAGCAGAGGGGGTGCTTATTCCCTGGGATGAAGTAGGCCACATCAGCCCAGTCTCCTGTCCCAGATCCTTGTGGGGTAATGACCCTCTCCCTGGAGACAGAGCCACCTCCAGGCACCCCGAGGTGCCCTACACTGACCACTGATGCCCTTTCCCAGCTCCTCCAGCCCTTATACCTACTTGCACTCCCCCAGCCTGCAGCAGTCCCTGGGACACTGCATACCCCAGAAGCAGGTGGCTAAAGGACCAGCTCTGAGCTCACACTGTCACAGTCTCCATCCCCTCTTGTCATGCACTCCCAAGGGACACGCAGCAGCACCAGCAGCAGCAGCAGCAGCAGCAGCAGCAGCAGCAGCAGCAGCAGCAGCAGCAGCAGCAGTAGCAGCTAGGAGAGCTGGCGGTGCTGCCAGCCCGCCCTTGGAGCAGGCACGGGCAGCATGGCCAGGGCTCCACAGGCAGGCAGCCAGGCTGAGCACACCTGGCAGGAAGTGGCGGTGCCGGCAGGGGAAGGCAGCCGGAGAGCTGCTGAGAGGTGAAGGGGTCACCCCGGGGAAGAGCGGGTGGTGAGGCCGGGACAGAGGAGCATCCCAGCCCGGCCCAGCCCAGCCCAGCCCGGCATGGCACAGCACTCCTCCCAGCTCTGCTCTGGCCCTGCTGCCGGCAATGTTTTCCTTTCCCCCTGACTTCAGGGGCCTTTCCAGCGAGCAAATGTCAGGCACATAAAGAGCAGCACTGTGAGCGGAAGATGGAGCGAGAATGCCTGCCCGGGTCCCTCCGTAAGTGCTGTCTCACACTTCATCAAGGCAGCCTTTGCAAGCGAGGCACTCGCTTAACAACCAGCAGTCTATGCTGGCCGGCGACCGCAGCAGCCCCGCCGCTCAATACCCTTTTCTTTTCCCCTTGTGCTGTTTTTGTGGCTTGGGTTACAGCCTTTCTCGCAGACACTGAGCGGAGGGGCGTGGTGGCAGCGGGGGCTCTGCATTGTGCCGCCGCCACGCCGGGGTGGATGCTGGCTCTCCCCATGTAGGGATGCTGGGGGGGTTCTGTATCTGCCCTGCCCACTCACTCCCGCATGCAACGCGCAGGGATAAATCCTAGGGAAAGGAGGGTCAGCGGTAGAGCAGAGGTAGGGCAGGAGGTTGCAGCATCTCCTCCCCAGTCATGTGAGGACCAACCCACCAGGAGCAGCCTGGTGCTCTGGGGCTTGGCAGAGACCCCGGTGGAGGGTGAGTGGTTCCAGCCCTAGTGGGCAATCCCTACCCAATCCCCTTTGGAAACAGGCCCTCCTGCCATGCTGCCAAGCAAACCTAAGGGCATCCAAGCCCTCCCCTCGCCCAAGTGCCAACAAACTCCCTGAAAAAGAGTTGTGTCCCGCACCAGCATTGCCTCCCCACCTGGGCAATGCTGGAAGATGCTGGGCCCTGCTGCGCAAGATCTGGTGGCAGCTGCTGGTGGCACTCCCAGCTCCAGGTTGACCATGGGCATTTGACCCCTGTCCAGTAGCCCATGAGATAACAGGAGAGCCTTTGGAGAAACTGGCACTGGGTGTCAGTTTGGCAAGGGAGATGGACAAGGAGAATGCCCTGAAGTGTAGCAGGTTCCAGCATGCCAGGACTAGTGAGGACTTGCTTCCAGAAGGCAGAGTCACAGGCTGATAGTACCTGTGGCCTTCACCTCCACCAACCTGACCCATCACTGACACAGGCTGCCTTCTCCAGGGCCAAGAGCAGAAGACCTGGTGGCCAGTATGCCTCCTCTCCCAGAGTGACAGCTCAGGGACCCCGCTTATCTGTGAGGAAGTTGGGTGGCTCACACTGCCTTGTTATTTTAGGCTGACTCGGTGAATATGGATACATCACCCAGGTTTATTATTGTAGGGTTCCTCCACAAAGTGTGCCAGCTCATGCGGGTTTATTATTGTCTGCTCAGGAAAGCTGGACACATAGCACTGGTCTGTTATTGTAGGGTTGCTCAGGAAGGCCAGCCAGCTCATCCCAGCTTGTTATTATTGCACAGAGCTCATGGGGGGCTGGCCAGGAAACTTCCTGCAAAGTGGGATGATGGAAAGGGAGCCACACCTGGTGAATCACAAGGATGCTGTGTGGCGATAAGGAACAGCGAAGGGTGGGATCCAGCACCTCGGCTCCACCCAGCGAGGACAGGCCACTCATTCATGGGCACAAGCACTCATGGGTCCCCTGGGACCTGTGGAGCACTGAGGCTGGCAGAGGCAGCAGGAGTGTGGGTCAGGGCTGGGAACTGGCAAAGCAGCCCTCATACTCTTTCAGAAACAAAATCTGGGGATGACAGGGGGACAACCATGGAAACACTGCACCCAGTACATCCCTAAACCTGGTACACAAGGGATTAGCTGAGCTAACAGGGCCCAGAGAGGAAGCTGGCGCAGAGCCAGGTGGGATTAGGGGCTTTTGGGGGGAATCTGGGTGTGTTTAGGACCAAGGTCGAGAAGGAGGCAGCTGCTCCACCCTTGTGGCTTTGTAGTTCCTCCCAAGCACGGGTGCAGCTGTAGGGGCAGCCCCTGGGGATGCTGCCCCATTGTCACCCGAAACTGCAGCAGGAAGCATTTCTGTGTGGGGCAGGGGGGCAGCAGGGCTTACTGCTGAGCTGCCTCAGGCAGGCCCCCAGGCACACGGGCCCAGTAGGGTTGGGTCCAACATGCCCCAGCAGCCCTGGCACTGCTGCTGCCACAGCCACTGAGTCACCATCACTTCCCCTTGCTTTGTGACAGACCGTGTTTCCCAGGCATGGCAGCCTGCTGGTGTCACCCCAGGCTGTGCCAGGTGCCCAGATGTCCCACGGGCAGTGCTCAGCTGTGCCAGGTGCCCAGGTGTCCCCCCAGGCAGTGCCCAGCTGTTCCAGGTACCCAGGTGTCCCACGGGCAGTGCCCAGCTGTGCTCAGTGCAGATGTTGGTCCCCAGCCAGGCACCAGGATTGAGTGTCAGGAGAGCTCTCCATGCACAGCAGCGGCGGCAGGAGGCCAGCCTGCCCTGTGAGCACACAGCCCTTTCATTCATGGCAAAAAATAGCCCCCCGGGGTGTGGTCCAGGCTGGAAAAGCCCCCTCCATCCCTGGCCAGCCCATGTTTATTCAGTAGGGGGGGACACACTGCCCTCTCCCTGCCCCCCAGCCCTGCGCACCATCTCCCTGCCAGAGTGGCTGCTCTTGGATGTGATTCGTTGGGTCCCCCCGGCCAAAACACACAGGCTGGGGCGGGGGGGAAGGCAAAACCCTAAAAAGCACCGGGTTTGTCTCCAGGAGGAGCAGCCCGTGGTGATGTCATGAGAGTTTGCAAGCGGCCACATGAAAGGGACTTGCTGCCCAGGAAATCCACAGGTCAATGATCCTTCAGACAAGCCAGCGATTCTTCAGTGGGCCAGGAAGGAAACCTCGAGGAGCCCAAGCCAAGCCTGCCCTTGCCCCGGGGACATAGCTTGCCCCCAGCCTCATGGCCCCCCAGGATCCCCAACCCTGCTCCACAATCCCTCCCTATCCCCTTCTCAGCAGCTGTAATTCACAGCAGCCCAATCCCTCTGCAAAATGGTCCCAACCTCTGCCCTGCAGTCCCTGGGCACCAAGCCTCTCCCCATAGACTACCAACATCCTAACCCCCCTTCTGCAGCCTCCAGAGTCTGAACCTCTGCCCATAGACCCCAGACCCTTTCCCTCTGCTGGCATGGGGGGGCAGTACCCCTATTTCTATGGTGATCCATCAGGCTGGGAGTGGCAGGCGATTGAGAGTCAGGCAGCGCTGTGACCTGACAGTGGGGATGCAGCAGGGCAGAGGGTTCTCTTTCATGAAGGATTACACCGGGGACAGCTGGGAACACACAGAGGCAGCCCCCTCCACCCCCTCCCCAAGCATCAGCCAGGTTCTCAGTCTGCTCTGGCAGGCATTGCATTGCAGACATGGGCCCTGAAACCAAATCCACAGCCCAGGGCTCCCCTCCCCATTTTCCATAGGTGTGGGATGCAGTGGCTGGACTGATGAGGAAGATTTGCCTCCCTCCTCCTCCCTATACAGGGGACATCTCTGGGCTCATATCCAAGTCCAGGGTTCCAGCTCTGCACATCAGTCTGCTCTGCACATCCCAACCCCTCCATGGATCCTGTGTCACACGGAAATTGGTGATGGAGCTGCCTTTCCTGTCCCATCACAGGCTGCAGCCCAGAAGGAGCTGAGTGGCAAGTGAAGCTCAGTGTTGACTTTGTGCCCCCAGAACCTCCTATGAATAATTTTAGAAGCAAGCCTGTCCATCTGCAACTTGCCCATGTAGTCACTCTTCTGCTCCACTTGCTCCATCTCCCCACCCACAGGTACAAGGTGACAAGACCTTCTGCAATCCCAAAGGTGCCTGGAGACCAGCAGGTACCCCAAGCTGGTGCCACGGCGTGTGGGGACCCTGGCTGGGAAATCCTCAGAGGAGCAATGGGCATGGGTGTCTCCACCCATCTCACACAATGGTGTGGGGCTCTCTGAGGGCAGCTGAGTGGTGACTGGAACCCACTGCCCTCAGCAGAGAGAGGGTCTTTGCAAAAGAGCCAGCTCTGAGAAGACCACAGCCTGGGACTTCTAGGATAGGGGGCATCTCCATCCTGCTGGTCCCAAATCAGTCCATGACAGCACTGGACTCATGGAGGGGACAGGGACAGTGGAGAGGAGATGGGAGCCCCCACATTCAATGCAAGGCTCTCAGGGCTGTTCCCTCTCCCATGTGGGCCCAGGTTGGGATGTTTGCTCCTGCTGTCCCTGTGTCAGCAGAGAGAGGGGACTCAGTCTCTACGACTGTCAATCAGGCACTTTTCACCAGAGCTAAAAATGCACTCACAGAAGGAAAACAAAATAAAAACACAAAACAAAACAGAGAGGTGAAAAATTCCTTGATATTTCTCTCCTGCAAATCCCCAGAGCCAGAAGAGAGGCGAGAGCCCCCGGAGTTTGTCAAGCAAACACTTTCACACCCTTGGCCACGCTCGGCACGCTGCCGCTGGAATGCCAAATATATATTTAAGCCCTGCTCATCAAAGGAGTCTGTTCGGAGTCGGTTTCAGGCAACGTGCATGTGGGTTTGGCCTGGAGAGAAAACGAGGGATGCGGAGAACATTTCTTGGGGATGGGAGACAGCTCGCGTGCGCACACACGCACACGCGTGAGATAAATGACAACCTTCAAGGTCGTGTGGCCGTAAGGTCACGGGCTGGGCACGAGATACCTGCCTGCTGTGGCACTCACCCTTATCAGCGCCTGTCGCACTGTGGGGTGGGGATGTTTAGGCTGGAGGGAGGCCAGCAGCCATTCTGCATTCCAGCGCTATAAACTTTGTCAAAGCTAAGCGAGCTCAGCCAACAAAGCCAGGGTCCAGCAAGACAAGCAGGAAACAGCGCTTTGGGAGAGGGCAAGATTGCAGGGACATGGAGGGCTGCTCAGGGCTGTGCACCTCGCCGAGAGGTGATAAGAAGCCTTGGCTTGGGCTCAGCACTATGCAATAGTGAGACACAGATGGAGTGTTCCTGGAAGTCCAAGGCTGGAGTTTGCCAGGGTGCCACAAATCCTGCTCCGCCTCCCCTAGCACTACCAGGACTAGGCTGCCAGTTGTCCCAAAGGGCATCACTGCTTTTCTGCTGCCAAACCACCCCCAGTCCTGTCCTTGGAGGCATCGAGGGCAGGGGGCTGCTGCTCCACAGCTCCTACTCTCAGACATGGCTTTGCTGGAACAAGCTGGACACAGCAAAGGAGCACTTTGGGAGCACACAGCAAGTGGGAGACTCTTTCTGATTGGACCACTCCTGTTCCTCTCTCCTTTACAAATATTCCCTTGGTTTGTTCCAGATAGCCCAGGGACTTATACCCATCTCATGGACAACTCTCAGTGGAGAGATGGGGAAATCTCTGCCTTCCTTCTCCTCTTCTGTGTGGTGCTTTCAAAACCCCAGTACTGGCTGCAGGGGCTGAGGGCAGTTCTGGGGAATGCCACACATGGGTTGGTGGCAGGGCAGGAGCTACATCTCTAGAGATGACAGGCTGACCTTTGCCCTCTCTGTCATTGCTCCAGCCAAGAGCAAAGACGTTTTAGCCCAAATCTTGTACCTAATCCCAGCTGACAGAGCTGCAGGTTGGGGTCTGGCCAAGGGCTGGTGTTGGACAGGGCAGGAGAGATCATTGCCACAAGCAAACAGAGCATGCCAGGGCTGTGAAATCAGGCATTACGCGCCTGTCTCCCGCGGCAGGACCAGCCCATCAGGCTGCCAGGGAGATGCTCTGGTTATGGCAGGGGCAATCCCCACACCGGCAGGGCCTGACCCTGCACAGCCATGTCTCTCAAGCTGGGTTCATCTCCAGGTGAGGGGAGGGATTACTGCACCACCACGGTTGGATTTCAGGCACCTGCTGCAAATAAAACACTCTGTCAGGGCACCTTCGCCCTTTCAGCCCTTGGAGAGAGGGACAGGGTCCCTGTGGTGCTACCTGGGGGGGCACAGAGGGCTGAGGGAGCTGGGAGCTGTGGCCCCAACCCTGCCCCATGCTGTGCCACTCCACCTGGGCAGGCAGATTTCCCCTTGTTGCTGCAGCCTCTTCCATCTCTGTCCTGCCAGGTTCAGACACTGCGGCCCAAGTTGCTCCTCGCTTTCAAGGGCAGGGATCCCAACCTGTTCTGGGAGAGATGCTTGAAGCTTCACCACTCCCCCTAGGGCAATGAGGAGTAAAGACTTTCTCAGCTCTGGCAACTGCTTCTTTTTCCAGCCCCCTGCCCACTCACCACATCACTCTCTCTGTTGAAGCTTGCCTTGCTCAGAAGGGTTCACCCACCCCTTGCCATCTCCAGACAGCAAAACCATGCCCTTTGGCTAAATACAATGTTTTTAAAAGCCTCACCATTTTCATCCCTATTTTTCTACGTGTTTTCTTCCATGCAGCACTGTCAGCAGCAGCACTGGAAAACAAGGTACCAAGGACGTCTGATTCCAGCTGCCCTGTGCACATGTAAAATCTCATCTGTTTGCAGTCCCTCTCTCCTGGAACACTGTCACCCTCTAGTCTAAAACTGGTCTATCTTCAACCTTATTCATAAAAACATGCTCAAATATATTGTCTCCTACATGGTCCCAGGCTACAAAATCCTCCTCAACTTAAACACCTGTGATCACCACAGTCAAGTCTTTCTGCAGGCTTGGGGGAATAACAAGGGACCTCTACAGACCCCCCTGCACTGCCATCAGCTGCCATCATCTCAAACAGTCAAAGAGCAAGTCTTTCTTTCTTCCCCAACAACCCCAGCTCCTCCAGCAGCCCCAAAGTGGGGGAACAGGGTTCACTCAAATGCCCTGCCTCCAGGAACTAAGGTTGGCAGAGAACCTCTTCAAACACCTGGAAGCTCAAAAGGCAGCTCTTCAAGTCGACATCAGAGCCAAGGCGAGGACTGGGCTGCTCCTCACTCTGCCCGTGCTGGCTCCTGCAGCTGGCACCCACAGCCCACTGCCTCGTACCAGGCTACACATCTGCAGCCTCCACCCGTGCAGGAGAGCAGGAATCAATTACAGGGCTGGAAAAGGCAGGGCTACTCCAGAGCTGGCACGTGGCACCAGCTCCAGAGGCCGCAGAGCACGTGGCACAGCACTGGAGGCAGCTGGCTGGGTGCAGATGTGCCACTGGCTCATGGGGAAGAGGCAGGGGAACCACTTGAAAGCCATGGTATGAAAGTGCTGGTAAACCAGGGCCACTCCTCTGCTCCTCTGGCTTTATGTGCTATTTATAGTGCTCTGGGTGCCCACCCTGGGGGAGTTCAACCCATGGGGTGCAGACTTCTGCTGAGCCAGCCATCTTGTCTGCCATTCAGCTCTCCAGACCCCCAGCAAAGTCCTGGACCCTCCTGGTAGCTAAGATGCTCCAGGGTGGGCTCTGATCCAGCCCATCACTGCGTGGACACATCAGCATGCACTGGAAGGACCAGTCCTCATGCAGTGCTCTCAGACAAGCAGTCTGTACAGCACGAATGTAGGGACAAGCCCTGCCACACCAGTCTGGTGACAAGGAGAGACCCAGCCAAGCCATGGTCACCCCATGGAACCCCACCATTAGTAACCCCAGGTGGCTGCAGTTGGAGGGGGGGGGGTAAGATGTCCCTGCTCTCCCCAGGGCTGGGTGGAAAGACTGTGGGGAGGCTCTGGTTTCCTTGTTGAATGCAAAGGGTTAGTTCTCACTCTGTGTCCCAGCACCTAACAACTCCTGCACATTGCAAGGGTTTCTTGAGTCCTTGCAGGCAGAGTAGAGCTGAGTTTGCAGTACGGAAATATGATTCTGCTAACCCACACCTCGCAGGGGCTGACGAAGGGCTTTAGGGAAGGTGGGACATGAGGAAGAGGAGGAGGAGCAGCAGTGCCATGCCCTCAGTGTCTCCCATAGTGCTGGCCTGCATCCTCTCTCCCTGCCAAGCAGTACATCCAGGCATTACTCTGTGCACAATCCCATCTCTGTACCTAATCCCAACTCTGTGTCTAACCCCAGCTCTGCTGGCACCTGCAGAAGACGTGGCTGTAGCCCAATGCTCACCCCTGTGAGCTGAGGCCTGTGGGCCCCGTGTCTCCCGAGGGCTGCAGGATGGGAATGCTGCCCACACAGCCCAGAGCTGTGGTGACCCCTGGGGCTGGGGGTAGGACTGTGCTGATCGGGAGCAGGTGGCAGCTGACGGTGCTCCCCCAGCCAGCGGCGGAGGAGGAGCTAAATTTATTCCACCAATATGTGGGCAGCGGGAGGGGACCGTGGGGCTCCTTCAGCCTGTCTGCCCCATGCGTGGCCAGCCCTGTCCCGACACCAGTGACGACAGCACGGTCCTTTTGGGCTGTCTCTTTGGCACCCGTGTGTCCTGATGACTGGCCCTGAGCGGACTTAAGTCCTTCCTCCTCTGACCACAGAGGGGAAAGTTTCCAAATTAAAAACCTAAATCTGGCAACAAGGTGCCCATGGCAGGAACCTTTTAAACTGGCCATTAAAGTTTATAAGTTAGACGGGCACCAGGAGCAAGCGGCGGAGCTGCAGAAAAACAGCCGCCCCTCCTTGAGCAGCCTAACCACGGCTGTCCCCAAAGCCACAGGACTGACGTCACGGCATGACTTCACCTCCATCACCCACTGCCTGGCCGGCCCCAGTCCCGTGTTTACCCCTGCCCATCCCTGCTGCTGTCCCTCGGAGCCTGCTGCTTTTCCCTTTGAGGTCAGTCAGCAGCCCCGGGGCCTGGCGAGGAAGAGGAAAAGAGTAGAGAGAAGGAAACCAAACCTCAGTGCCCACAAGGCAGGCTGCAAAACACGAAGCCTCAGCAGCCGCACTGCAGGGACGGTGGGCTCTGTCCTCTTTGTCTCTCCCCCAGCTGCCTCTAGGCTACTGGAAAAACTCCTGCAAGCCAGGGCTGTTCCCACTGTTATTCTCCCATTTTCCCACAGACAACACATTCTGTACTGTGGGCAAGATGGGCTGTGGGGAGGTATTGGATCCAACTTGTTGACCTATCCTGCCCCAGGATGCCAGAATGCACCACAGGCACTTGAGAGATGCCAGCCTCTATTCCAAGGGATGAGATGCTATGCAGTGAACGAATGGCACAGCCTATCCCAAGCCCAGATAGTGTACCTGCCCCTGGGTAAAGCACAGCCTGGGGTTTCAGCTAGAGGAGCTTTAAAAGTAGCAGAAACAGAAGCCTTGGGTGCCTGGGCACAGACCAGGCCAGAACCTCTCCCCTTTTCTCTGCCAGCACAGGGGCACTTCAGCTCTAGACCTCTCAAAGAGGAGCCCTCAGCCTCGGTGAGGTGTTGCAGGTGCATGTGGGATGAGGGTTTGCCTTACCTGGTGGGGTGGGAAGGTGGACAGAGGCCAATGACACATGGAAGCGTATCACACATGGGCAGTGATACTAGAAGAGCCCTGGAACCGGCCTGAACAATGTGCTCAGCTGGGAGACTCATATTGCCAGAACACGGATGAGAGCCACAAAAGCCACACGGGTTCAGAAGGGGCAAGGCTAGGGGCAGTGTGGCTGCAGGGCCGCCTGTAGCAAGGCCAGGGCACCGGTCAGAACAGGCTGGGAAAGCCACTGTCCCCGCTGGCTGCTGTTCGGAGCCTCACGGGGCACACATTGCCCACTGTCACCTCCCAGAGAGGTTTGTGGGTTGCATTTATAGACTCGGCCACAGACCCTGGACCTTATCTCCTGGACCGCATAGTGCTGCCCCTGCATCCGGAGCATCTCCAGAAGCAGGAAGTGTCACCGACCCCCCCTGCACCCCTGTGAGTCAGAGCACACACCCGAGCCACTCACACTCCTCCCCACGGGCATCGATCAGTGGGGAAGCGCACACACACACACACACACACACACACAAACAGGGCAGCCTCTGCAAACAACTGCTTGTTAAGTTAAAATTAAACTCTGCACAAATATTGACCTTTGGAGGGGACACAAACTCTGCCAATATATTTACCAGCTTTATAAATGGGCCTGACCACAGTGCCCTGTACGCTGAGGTGGAGGAGGTGAGGGCAGAGATGCCCAAACAAGGTGCATCCCCCCCTTCCCTGCCCAAATAATGCTGCTGTGCCCCCACCTGCCCCACCACCATCCCCAGTTCCCACTCCAGCCTTTTAGGAGGATGGACAGTGGGTATAAGGATCCACTTTCCCCCTCCAACTTATGGTTTCTCTGGGGAGCAGCCAGCAGCTCACAGAGGACACAGGGGAAGCTCTTGCCACCTCTGGCCTTGTTAAATTGGTCAGCAGAACAGCCCTAATGCTGCCTGTTATCTTCCAGCTCTTCTGCACTGACCAAAGCTTCACTGTCTGGCAGGGGCACCCACTGCCAAGCCCAGTGGCCCAGCACTTGGGCAGGTGGCTCTGCCCTTAAGTCTGTGGAATGCTCAGTACAGCTGGGGGGGATTCCCATCTCTCTAGGGAGACGCAGAGCTCATGGCTTGGTTCTTCATCTGGAAATGCTTCAGGAGCAGAAACACCAGTAGCCGGCAGCTGGAGAGAAGGCACAGCATCACTCTGCAGTGGGAAATCACCCCTCTCAAACCCACGAGAGCTCTCTGAAGGAAGCAGCATGCCCAGCTGAGCATCTGGGGCTTGCAGTGGGAATGGGAAAACACTCAGGACAAGATGTTTTTACAAGGAGGATGGCTGAACCAGCTTGGCTATCATGGGAGAAGATGCAAGCTCTTCTCACAGCCTACACCTAAGGTAAAACACAGGAGGCAAGCTGGAATAGATGGTGGCTTTTGCAGGCAAAGAGTACAAATGGGATGGCATGGGAGGCAAGACCACTGTCAAGGACATTAGTGCAATAAGTTGCTGTTGAATAGTTGGGCAACGAAGGAGGACTTGGGGAACAGCCCCAGCTACTGTGTTAATGCAAGGGGAACACACTGGCCTGGAACTCAGCAAGGAGAAGACGACCTTGCACATCCTGAGGAGACCAGGATGGGACCATTGTGCCTGAGGCTGTCGCTGACTCTGAATCCTTGGGCAAAGATGACAACACAGATGTGAGCACATGGTCTGTCTGAGTGTGCACCAGCAGGCAGTGGAGCTCAGCATGTAAGGATGATGGAGGGTGGATGCAGGAGATGGTCCAAGGAGCTGAGCATGCAGACCTAAGGCCATATGTAGCCAAGAGAAGGGTGCCAAGAGAGTGTGCATGCAGCAGGCACAGCTCCTGCACCCAGATCAGTGCATGCACTGGATGGGCAGCAGGAGGAAGGCTTGTGCCCATGCTGGCTGCCTGGCCCCAGGGATGCAGAGAGGAGAGCACAACACATACAGCAGGGGATGCCCAAGTTCCAGCTCTTGGAAATACTGAATAGAGTCTTATTCAGGCTGATGTAAAACACTGTTAAAACACACAAAAATCCTTTGAGTAATGGGCGAGCGGGAAAGAGGCATCTATAATTAACAGTAACTGTTCGAGACGGTCGCTGCCCAGAGACGTGTACTGTGCAAAACCACTTGAAAAGGCCTCGTCTGAAAGGCGAAGCCTGGGGTTTTTCAAGAAGCCCGTCATGTAACGATCCTGGCCCTTCCAAAATAATTCTGCCATATTAAAAAAAACCCAAAACCTCAGCTTAATCACCCTGCAGCACTGGGACTGGAGAGCTCTGAGAGGAGGGGAAGGGAAGCACAACCGGCTTCCAATTAGAGCCTCATTAGAAAGGAAAGCTGGGGAGCTATTAGAGAGCTGGCCAGGAGGGAGCGGAGCCAGATGCCTGGAGACCCACAGCAGGAGGGGTGTCCTCACCACCCCTGCCCCTTCTCCTCTTCCTCCTCAGTGGGTGCTCTGAGACTCCAAGAGTGACATGGTACCAGCTGTGTACACTTGTATTGAGCAGAAGAGGAGGTTGCTGTAGTTGCAATATTTAAAAGCTGTCATGGAAGGCCTGGTCCTACACATAGTAGAGTTTGGGGATATCCATGGAGCTGGGCAGGAAACACTAGGGGTGGAAGAAAAGGGAACTGGGGCTAGAAGGATACTGCATCCGGGGAAGGAAAGTGAAACAGGGTCTGTGGGCTTCACTGCCTCCTCCCACCCTCAGAGGGACAGAGCCAGGCCAGAGACTGCCCCAGCCTGGATGTCCCTGTGATACCAGATGAGGCTTCCATTTCTGCCAAAACTGGGTGGGAAGGTGACAGTCCTGCTGTGAGCACATACCTTCTTCTGCCCAGCAAGCACACCCTGCCACCTTCCCTTCCACCTTGGGTCCCTGTCCCCTCCCATGTAGACCTGTCCTAGTGCCCAGTGTGCTGCAGCCCCACAATGATGACTGCAGTGGCTACAGACACTCATCAAAGTGCCAAAATCCAGACAGGTCAGAGTGAATGCCAGAGCATCATCACCCACAGCACAGGTTCACCCACAGCATCCACCCCAGCTTCTTTGCTTCATCACTCTGGCATTAATTGTGCCCACCAGCTCTGCCTGCCTGGGCCAGGGCAGCGGGCATCTCCTTGCCTGCCTGCAGCCTGGCTCCAGGGCTATCCAGCCAGGAGGCACACTGCCCAGAGCAGCCTTCCCTTCCCATCCCACAGCCTGGGACCCATCCAACACAAAGTTAATTTCTAACCATGGGTAACCACCAGTGTCCCAGCTGGGATGATTTATCCCCTATCTGCCTGGCTTGGATTTATGAGCCACACATCCCCTAGGCTGTGATAAAGGCCATGTCTGTGCTCCTCCATCCCTGCCTTCCCATAGGCACTCCATGCTGACTCGCTGCCCACCCCCNGACAGCCCACAGAAGACCAGTAAACAGCACAGAAAATAGAACATGCTGGAGGCCAAGGAAAGACATGCTGGCCGGGGAAGCCACAAATGGTTCCTGCTTTCAGGATCTGTTCAAGAAAAGAGAGTGGGATGTACCCCGGACTCCCACCAGCCCCCAAAAGGAGAGAGGGGAGCTGCTATTAATAGCTGATCCAAGGCACTGCTCACATGCAGGGCTGGATTGGATGATGCCACAGCCGTATTTCGGATGGCTGAGCATCAAGGAGCAGTCCTTGAGGCAGTGCTGGGTAGGAATGGGCATTTGCCCTGCAAATGGGAATTCTCACACACGGTGGAAATTTCCTCATCCCATCAGTCCAGCATGAAGCCAGGAGAACTGGGGACCTGGAGCGAGGCCAGATGCTGCTACATTTGCCTCTGTCAAGTAGTAATACATTGTGGGGGATGCTAAGAGGTGCTAGATGCATGCAACCCTGCATGCACTTGTCCCAATCCATCTTCCCCTGCGGATGGTGCTCAACAGCCCAGCACCTAGAGACATCTATGGTGATGCCATAGATTTGCAATTCAGAAAGAAGATGAAGACACATGTGACCCAACTTCTTTTTAAACAAGATCTGAGCCTTCCTCCCTTGTGCTGGGAACACAATAAGCCCCTGGGCTGTGCTGGGCATTATTGCAGTGCTGGCAGCCTCTGTAGCAGGCCAAAATATGTGCCAAGAGCTGCATGCACGTGGATCTGTTTTCTGCCCCTCCATCAGCCAGAAGCTGCTGTGTCAGAGGTCAGATGTTCTGCATGCACTGCAGCAGCTGCAGTTCAGAGCCCTGTGCATCAGCCCCTGTCCCTGTCCCGACAGCTGCAATAGCATCACTCTGCACCACAACCAGGAGCTTCCAGTCCCCACAGCCAGCCAGATGTACAGCCCAACAGGCAGGCAAACAGGCTGGATGCTGGCAACCCAGCCATACAAATTGTGGTCCTGAATTCAAAGCAGTCCCTTGCCAGTGGCATCCAACTGGAAAGGGAGCAAAGGGCAGAAGTGACAGCCCTGGGGTTTGCAGCACGAGGCTACAAGAAGCAGGATGGATGAGGCTGCAGGCAGCATCCTGGCTCTCAAGGCTGGCATGACCAGCCCCAAGCCGTCCCCCAGCCCTCTGCAGCGCTGATAGCGGCAGTCCCAGCAAGGGAGAGAAGAGAGCCTTGTTCTGGGGCCAAGACTAAGGCGATTCAGTGCTCTGTTCCCCTGAGGTTTCTCGGGTGAAACCTGGCTCTGTAATGGCTGTGTCTGTAAAATGTATGGAAATGCCCATAAAACCTGTATCAAATGCTATATGGATATATATGGATATATGGAGAGAACTATGAAATTAGGCGCACGTGGGGAACTGGGGCAGGACGGCTCCCTCTGAGCCGTAAAAACATGTAAGTAAAAGGCAGGGGAGGCAGCAGCACCGGGAGCTGCACAGACAGGCTGGCACGGTTAGGAGCCAGGGGAAGGGCACCCTGGCTCACACTGTGCAGCTTTGCTGAGATCTGAGCCCATGGGAAGCCTCCAGAATGGATGGAGGGACCTCTCTGTGGAGCTGCATGGGACAGACCACCGTGCAGGTCTCAGGAAGCCTTGCAGAGCTTCCCAGAAGCCCAAACCCTCACTATGGGCAGAAGAGGGAGACTTGGCTGTGGGGAGACCCAGGCAGTACTCCTGAACTTGGAGGCAGCTTGAAGATGAGCTGTAAAAGTGACAAGTGAAAGGCTGGAGAGGGGAAATGGACAAAGGTCTCTGCTGTGGATGACAACAGCCCACAGTAATATTGATGTCTGAGAGAATAACTGCTGATCCCAGCTGGAGTGAAAGAGCCAGCACTGGCTGAGCACTGGTTGAGCATAGTCAATGGTGCAGTACCATCACTTCAAGAGCTGAGGTTGTAATAAAATTTCTGATCACTTTATCAATAGATTTTACAGCAAAATCATAAACAAATAGGCAAACAGAGGCCCTTTCTGAGGAGTAAGCAAAAAATAATGAGAGGAGGTGTGCTGTGTCACACTGTGCTGGGCAGCACTCAGTTTGCTCCAGCCCTTCTTGCCTTGCCCCAGCAGGGGCTGGAGAGCTGGGACCCCAGCTCTCTGCTGCTCCCACCAAAACCTTTCACTCCTTGTACCCTTCACTTTCTAAGGCCTTCCTAAAGGAAAAAGCAGGCCAAGAACCGCCGAATTTGGAGCCTAACCTCACTCATCTGCCCTGATTCATTTGACCTGAGAAAAGCAAGCATGGAAGGACCTCTGAAGCAGGGAGACAAGGCAAGACCAGCTGCAGGCACACCCCTGCTCCTAACCCACACGGGGCT
Organism: Polioptila caerulea; assembly: GCA_013397295.1. Classification (NCBI taxonomy): domain Eukaryota; kingdom Metazoa; phylum Chordata; class Aves; order Passeriformes; family Certhiidae; genus Polioptila; species Polioptila caerulea. The sequence goes on from VYXF01006632.1 coordinate 112,746, forward strand.
GATGCTGTAGTCATGGGGGAAAGCTCCTTGGCTGCATGACAACCTGTTCAGCTCCTGCTGCACCACTGACCAGGGCGACAGCACAACGTGGGTACCCGCCCTGCTGCCTTGAAGCATCCCTGTCACAGAGGCTGCAGCCTCGGCGATGCAATGCCAGGGCTGCAGAGATGCAGTGCTGTGGATGCAGGATGCAGTGCCTGGGACACAGAGATGCAGTACGTGGGATGCAGGATGCAGTGCCCGAGATGCAGAGGTGCAGGGCCGGATCCGCAGCCCCCCCGCCGCCGCCGCCGCCGCCCATCGGGCAGGCGGTGACCGTAACCAGGGCGCCATCTGCCGCGTCCCTGTCACCCACCGCGCCCGCATCTCCGCGGCTCCGGCATCCAGGGCAGCCAGTCTGCAGCAGCGAGGCAGCGAAGAGGATGCAAATGCCTCCGGGCTGTTTCAGCTTCGGGCTCCAAGCCCCTAGTGCTGGGACTGGGGGGGCAGTTTGGGTTGTCCCACAAAATAAATCTGGGAAGTGGGGCTGGTGGGGGCCATGCTAGGGAACTTCAGCAGCAAAGCAGACAGAGGGGGATGAGAGATGGAGGGGATGGGAGGCACTTGAAATTCTCCTGGCACTCTACTCTGCACCACCAGATGCAGACCCCGCACAAGGGCTTCCAGAGGCACTGGACATCTTTTGTGGGACAAGTTTAGAGGCCACCCCACCAAGGCAGGGGTGCCACGGCAGGAACATGGCTGCAGCAGCTGGAGAAACGCCAGGCTGAGGGGGAGAGCAGGGACACTGGAGGTCCCTGTTCCAGGGCGCTACCTGCGAGCCTGCTTATCTTCAAGCTCAACTAGGCAGCCATAAAATAGGGCAGCACCCAGGGAGAGCTGGTCCCCAAATTTCCGCAGCCCATCCTGCACCAGGAACCATGGTCCTTGCTCAGCTCTGGCTCTGCACGTTGCCATGCAAGTGAAAAACATGCAGGGACCACACTGTCGAGGGATGCTACTTGACTATGGATGAGGCAGAGTGGGCTCATGAATATTAATGTCCACTGTGGCTTTCAAGAACATCACCACCGCACAAAGACCTAATATTACTCCTGGCCATGAAGACACAGCGAGATCCTCATGTCAGGTGGTAGAGTGAGGATGGGACGCCCATTCGCTGCCCATGTCCTCAGTCTCTGTGCTCCAGCTCTTCAGCTGGCCAGAGGAGTGGGAGGGGAGCCCTGCTTTCTTTGCAACCCCAAGGTCTCACAACACAGGGAGCAAGAGCCAGGCAGGCAAGGAGCTGACTGCCCTGTGACTGTGGCTCCTGCACCATGACAGGCACTTGTAGTCACAGTGTCCCCTGAGCCAGCCAAGGGATGCTGCCTGGGAAGCTGGGCAGTGTGTGAGGCTGGCACATCCCATGGCTGAGGAAAATTGTAGTGTGACTGCTTTGGAAAGCATCATTGATGTAGGTTACAGGGCCAGAGGATGGATTCCCCAGGGACCTGGGTGTGCCTGAGCACCCGTCCAGCCGTGCCAGCCATGCCATCAGTAGGCTCCAGGGGAGGGGAGGGCAGGCGTGGCCTCAGGGAATCACAGGGGACAGCAGGCAGGATGTGATCACACTTGGGACACACACTTAACCCCTGCCCTTGGGCATGATGGGACCTGCGGAGTTGCCCTGTGGCTTCCCAAGAATCCCAGCTTAGAGAGCTACCAGACTGGAACTTGAGGAGTAGCCACACTGATGGCCATGGGAATACAGGGATACTCCCTCATGCCTGTCCTTCCTCCCTCTTCCCCAATATCCATTAGTATCTCCCTCAGGCACAGCTGAGACTCCCAGGACCACAGAACATGGATCAGCCAAGCAGTGCTGCCAGCAGGGACACCACTGGGAAGTTTTAGGGATGTCAGCCTTTTATCTTGGCAGAGCTCTGGGATGGAGGATTTTACATGCCACCTGCATCCCCTTGGTGAGGCTGGCAGGTCCCTGGGCACAGCAGTCCCTGGGCACAGCTCCTGTGCTCAACCAGTGCAGCACAAGGTCACATCCAGGCCTGTGAACCTGAGCAGGCACAGGGGGGACCTTCTAGTCACACAATTACTATATTATGTAGCACTAATAAAANTTTTTTAATGCCACATAGTAAAGTATTTATAGAAAGCCAGGCGTGAATGGGCCGCTTACAGGCCACACTCCTCCTCGGCGTCAGGATCTCCAGGAATTATTCTGTGCAGTCACATTGTTGTATTCACCCAGAGATTGAGTTTAATTACAGACACACGAGTGAACAGGCTGTCAGTGTTCCAGCCTCACTGGGGAAAGGGCAACTGAGCTCCCTTTAATGAATGTATTTTAAAAAGACCCAAGGTTGAAATAGAGAGGGAGGGAGGGGGACTCACAGAGGCAGCGCTGGGGGCAACAGGGATGGAGCAGAAGGGGCCATGGGGAGATGTGGGGTACTAAGGGAGCCACTGGGGCACTTTGCATTGGAGAATAGGGCTGGGAACAGTTGGACATTGCGGTGTGTGGGGCACATGGAAGTGGAGGCAAGTGGCCCAGATGTGGCCAGAGCAGCTCACAGGATGCAGGGCCCCAAGCATCCACTGCACACAGGATGGCAGATCCCCTTGGAGACCCAGAGGAACTTCCCAAAGAAAATGGGGGATTGGGGAAGACTCCCAACTTATTACAGAGCAGCTTATAAACAGAACAAATAAATATAGAGCTACTTTATTACAAGGCTGGCCAACTCTGGTGGCTGACTGATTACAGGGCAGGCTGCTCCAGAGCTACGCAAACCCAGACCTCAATAAAGGCCAGATTGGAGCTGCCTTTCCCTCATTGACAACTCTGGCGTGCTCCTGCCGTACTGCTCAGCCCCAGCATGAGGCTGCCCCCACACCCCAGCACAAGGCAAAGGGGTAAATAAAAGCTTAAACAAGTAGTGAGTAAGCGACGAGCAGGGGCAGGCGGCATCAGCAGCCTTGCAGACAGACACTAAAAATACAGTCTATTTTCCTAAGGAGGCAGCCACTTCCAAAGCTGTAGATCTGAACAAAAAAATAAAAGCAAAGAATAAAATGCCATAAGAATTATAGATCCATGGCGGGGGTGGAGGAAAGACCCAAGAACAAGGAAAGAAAAACACAGTGATGAGTAAGATACACACATGACGTATGTAAATATACCGAGACGGAAATGCATAAGCCTCCTGCACACAGGGGCACACGCAGGCACATGGAGAGGCACATGTGCGGGGATGGCTCCCAGCTCCTGGCGGGGACAGAGCCAGCCCATGCTCTCTCCTCTCCTCTCCTCTCCTCTCCTCTCCTCTCCTCTCCTCTCNAGAGGCACATGTGCGGGGATGGCTCCCAGCTCCTGGCAGGGACCGAGCCAGCCCATGCTCTCTCCTCTCCTCTCCTCTCCTCTCCTCTCCTCTCCCTAGGGCTGAAGGCATTAACCTCTGCACACACATACACACATCTTTCCAGGGCTTAGGCTGAAAGGGCACTTTGTCTCTTGCTCCAGGGCGCTCCCCGGGCTCCCAAGCCACCCCCAGTGAGATGGTGGCTGCTGTCCCTGGGGACTCCTGTGACCACCTCGGTGCTGAATCCCTGGCATCTGGCACAAGCCACGGACCCCGCAGTGGGGTGGAGGGTCAGGGCACAGACCCAGCCAGGCCAGAAGCTTCCTGGCCAGCAGCCGAGGCAGCCCCGTGCCCGGGCAGCTGGCCAGCGCACCAGACCCCAGCGTGCCCGCAGGAGATGAGGGAGGGATGGAGACCGGCACGTCCGTGGGGCTGCAGGTCAGGAGGCTTTAAAGGAGTTGATTTAGTATTGTCCTACCTGCCCTGAAACGGGTACTTGAGCAAGGGATGGAGGTTGCTTCAGGTCATCCTTGTGCTGAACAGAGCCATTATAGCACAGGGCAGGAGAAAGGGGCTGCTTTGGGATGAGCCGGCTCCCCTGGGCACAGTTGGGTGAGGCTGCTGTGGCTCCACACGTGCCCCATACACCGCCCTGCCAAGGAGATGCTCCCCCAAACATGTCCCCACAGTGATAGATGAACACCACCGTGACCACCAGTCCCATCAAAGTCCCTAGGGCACCTTGGCATCCCTGCATCCTCCCTAAGGCAAGAGCCTGGGAGAAAGGGCAAAGCTGGAAGGGAAAGTAGGCAGTTCTGGTGCTGGACAGCCTTCCTCAGTAGTTTGTAAGGGTCCTTTCCCTGAAGGCATCACTGTATGCCCCAAGGGACCCCTGCCACCTCCAGCCCTGCACACTGCCCTCCTGCTCCACAGCAAAGCCTGGTCAAGGCGCTTTCAGGAAATTTGCATGGGACAAAACAAAATACAGCAGAGTCCCAAATCTCCTTCCATGCTGCACGTAGGATGGCAGCACCTGGGCCATGCCAAGGCATTGCCATCTCTGCATTTCCTCTGCCCTCACCATCCATTATCACCTGCTGGGGCAGATCTCCCCCCAGGCAAATGGCACATGGTGAGCCTGGGGCCAGCCAGGGCCATCATGGCAGCCCCCACCACAGTCCCCCCCCCAGCCCAGGGAGCGGAAAACGGATCTCTGCAAAGGGCAGCTCATGCGGAAGCTGTTCGCATCCCGTAGTGCAGGCTCGGCGGGTGAGGAGCAGGGCAGCTCCCAGGTCGCCAGGTTATCGGATGATAACAAGCTAGCACAGCCCGAGCACGCGACTTCCAGCAATGCAAGGCTGTTTCCTTTGTTTTGGGAAAACAAGAGGGGAACGAGACCTTTTCTGGCACGTTCTTGCCCGGCCTGAAGCTGTCCCCCACTTGCACCGGCTCGGAGAGGAGCCGTACCCTCTGCCCGCTCCTGGCAGGAGGTGGCCGGGGCCACTCCTCGCCCTTTTCGCCTTTCCCATCTCTGCGAGGAGCAGGGCTGGAGGCGGTGACTTGCCAAGCAGGGCCAGACGGCTGCTCCTTGCATCCCCCACAGCCTGGTGGGGATCCTGGCTGCCTGGCTATGATATGGGCTCGCAGCCCCACCAGAGACCCCCCAGTCCTGCCTGCACAAGTCAATCTCCAAAGCAGCCTGAGAGGGTGAGGCTAAGTATCAGGGGGCTCAAGACATCCATGCTTTAGGCTGCAGGGACCCTACCACACTGGGGTTAGCTCAACACCTCCCCCATCCCCAAATGTGGGGCTGAGCCCTGTACTGGGGCAGGAGAGCAGCACAGGGTTCGGGCAGTCATTCCCACCTTCCCCTATATCCCATGGTACCCTCTTCTCTCCAGAGAGCTGTGGGTTTGACGGGGGTGTGGGAGACCCCCCCACCCCTGCCCCAGCAGAGGAGGAGGAGGAAACATAATAAGAAAAATAAAATTTATAAGCGAGGCAGTAATTACAGTGTGGCTACAAAAGGCTGCCTCCTCAGGGCCATCATTATGTGGCTAAATTTAACGCCCTGTGCGGCTGCTCCGGGGCGGGGGGGGGAAAGCCGCGTCCCGGGGCTCTGAGCATCCACACAGACGCCGGCTCCTGCTACCTTCCCTCCGTGCCGGCCAGGGCAGCACAGCTGAACGGCAGCCAAGAAAGCCATAAAGCGGGTCAGAATTTTTTTAATAGTCTATTTACCAAGATGCTGTTTTTACTGCCGAGGTTTCTCTCGTTTTATCTCTGGCTTTCCCCTGCCTCCCCACTCTCTCTTCCCCTGACTCCTGAACAGACTGGGCTGTATTTTCTGTTTTAGGTTCCTCTCTCTCACTTGGTCTAAATACTATTTTCAGAACTCTAATTTTATACGGTATGTCCCTTTTTTTTTTTTCTCTTTCTCTCTCTCTTTTTTTTGGTAAATATTTGCCATGACTAAGCCAGGACACATCCCGTTTAAAAGGTTCCCATCCCACAAAACATCAGCCCTTTTAATGACATGAATCTCATTAGCTCTCCCCATGAAAAGAGGTATAGAAAAGGAGCATCACTCAGCCCCTCTGAGTTCCTGTATCTGCACGGACATATATTTAGCTGTGTGTACTGTACAGTCACAGGAGGGGACAGTCTGGGCACACGCACACCACCTCATTCAGCCAGAGGGACCCAGAGTGGGAGCCCCTGGGACCAGTGGGTTTTGGGATATCCATCTGTCTGAGATAGGGTTGGGAAGGGCTCTAAGCCCAGTGGAGCCAGAGCTGGGCAGAGTGGGCAGCTGGGCACAGAGGCGCCTCAGAGTCCCTCCAAGCTGGAATTTGGGATCCTCTGAAGAACGTTCTCCAGTGCTGGGGAGGAAGCTGTGTAAACCCCACGCTTGCAAAGAGCAGTCCTGCCAGAGGGGCTCCGCCACTGCCCTCTCCAGGCCCTGAGTCCCACTGGTTGGTTTTGGTGCTGGATTGCAGATGTTGGCTACATACCTGGAGACTGATTCAGAAGAACCAGCACAGGGTTCCAGCAAAGGTACTGGGTCCAAATGCCCAGAGAGGTTTCCTTACTGAGGTGAGAGTCCGTCTGACCAAGTGGCCTCTGCATCAAGCACAGTATCCCTGGAGAGCAAGCAGAGTCCCAAAGTGCTCAGGCTATTTCAGCCTTCATCTCAGCTGAGAAGGAGGTTCTGTCTCTGTCTCTCTCCATCCATAACAGCATCTTCTGCTGGGGAACCAGTCCATCCACAGTCCCATGCTGGGCATGGTCATTTCTACTTCAGCATGGTCTTCACTTCTCCAGTATAGCTATCCCTTCCTTGGTGTAGTCTTTCCTTCCTCAGCATGGCCATCCCTTCTTTGGCATTGTCATCTCTTGCTCTGCACAGTCATCTGTCCCTCAGGATGGCAAATCTTTCCCCTTGGTTCACCAGGTGTCTGATATCGGAGAGAGAAATCCCAGGAGATGTCACAGGCTTGCCCAGATCTCACAGGCTGAGATGCCATTCACAGAGCCTGAAGGACACAGTAGGAGAAGCCTACAGAAAAGAATTTACTCTCTCTTTCCCAGATTGTCTCTGCATTTTCCCTCTTATTTCCAGTCCAAGCAGGATACAGTGCTATTTCTCAGCCTCACAGAACACTACCATTTTGGCATCAGGTGAACACGTTAGCAAGACATCCTTTGTTGTCTTCTAGAGCTGTTCCCAGCAAACCAGATGTGAAAAATCTGCAAAGGTACTGCTAAGTCCACAGCATGGGGCATGGCTGTGCTCATCACTTTCACATGGGTGCTCCTCCACATTTTGGGAAGAAAGAGAAATAACCCCGAGAAGGGCTGCAGATAGGCAGTGTTGTGCAGGGACCACTGTTGCTGCAGGCGTTGCACTGACTGATCAACACGGGCTTCCAAACCATAAATAAACCTGTGGAGATTTCACTTCACTTTAAGTTGCTTTAAAGGTTTGGTTTCAGCAGCTGAATAGACCCAGCCTTAAATGGTATCAAGAGCAGATACCCATAGTGGAAAGGTATCACACCCACCCTGGCTGTTCCCACACTCCCGGGTGTAGGACCCTCTCCCCCCGGCAATGCGGCCACATTTCCAAGTGTTTCCACAACCCAGAGAGTGAGACATGACTAGGAGAGACTCACACCTCCTCAAGTGCATGGCTCCCAGAGCTGGGGCTTTCTGCAGCTGTGCTGAAGCCCATGTGCGGGCAGGGCTCCATGTGCTCAGGCTGCACTGAGCCAGGTGCCCCGCTGGCCCCCAGCAGCCAACATTAATTCATTAACAGTCCCATTAACACCCAGCTGTGGTTTCCCCCCAAACTCAGGCAGGGACCCGCTCCCCTGTGAAAGCTGCTGACAGACGAAGTTTCCACCTTCAGCCCTTCTGGAGTTCTGTATAAAAATAAGCAGGGCTTTTTTTTCAAAAGGAAAACTATATTTCCCCTATCCGCACGCCCGCGCACACGTGCAGGACTCACAGCAGGAATTTGCTCCAATTTCCCCCACCCACAAACATATCGCCTTTGGCCAGAGACCAAACGTGGGCATTTTCAGCCCAAGATACCAGGTTTTTCAGCATCCAGAAGACAAGAAGCCACCGTGACTCTGAGATGGGCTAAAAAAAGGGTGCCTGTTTCCTGGCCAAAAGGTGCTGGGAGATCCAGTGGTGCTCCCACCAGGGCCTCATCCAGGATCCACAACAAGGCAGCTGCCAGCACCTCCTGAAGAATTGCCCTCTGGCATAGCCAAGCATCCTGTTTGGGATCTGATACCAAATTTCTATTTTCCCCTTTTGCTGTCATTCCCAGACAGCCATGAGCACCAGATGCCGCAGTATCCCAAGGACATCCCCAGCTCAGCACCTACTTGGGACCTGTAACCCAGCATTTATTTCCTCCTTTTCCATATGATCTCTCCTCAAGAGCTGTGAGCACTAGTTGATGTTCAGGAGACAACCCCTGATGCTGTGGAAGCCCTGGGCCACCCCATGCCACAGAGGGGTTGCTATCCTTGCCTTACATCATCCAGCTCCACATCAGGCTCTGCAGCCTGCGTCAGCAGCACAGGAGCTCACTCTCTGGGGCTCTTGCTGAGAAGCTGGAGGCCAGGAAGCAGAGATCTCAATCAAATGTAGGCACCACGGGATCAGAGCACTGCCTGGGGCTTGAAGGGCATGTCACCAACAGGGTGGCTTCAGGTCCCTGGAGAGGACAAAGTAAGTGCCAGCTATCTTCTAAGATGCCTGGTCACTAGCAGAGCACCCTGCATCCCTTTGATCCAGAGGTGTTTGCCTCACTGAAAACCCTCTAACTACTCCTTCCTTTAAATAGCAAAGCTCACAAATGCCCTGTATGGCTCCATGTCTATACGTTGTCTATGTATTTGTGTACACACATGCACACAACACACAGAGATTTATTCGTGTTTTCAGAGCGGTTCAGGATACATTCCAGGACGAAATTCCAGCCGGTGCTGGAGCCAAGAACATCAGTGGCCCCGGCATTTGCTGCCCCCTCTGCCTGCGCACACACTAAATACGGAAAGGGAGAGGTATAAATAGAGAGAGAAATACATGAATGGCCCTGTTTCCTTACACAGATACAGAGAGTGCAAAGGTCTGAGCAGAGTGGGAGCAGGCAAACTCAGGAATCCAATGCTGTATCCCCTGGGGTGGAAGAGCAACCCGTTCCCAGGTGCTGCTGTCTGCCCAGATGTCTCAGCTGTTCAGTATCACCTCTGCATGGGCTGGCACAACTGGAAGAGGCTACAGAGGCTTTGGCCCTTGGGATAGGGAGGGATCAGCTTTCATAAACACCAATAAAAGCTGCCAGCGGATGCCACTGGAGAAGGGATGCAGCTGTGGGTATGGAGGAAGCTAGTGAAGGGCTCAGGACACACAGGGACGTGATGAAAAAGCCTGACACCCCATTTCAAGCATGGAAGGTATGCTGGGACCTGCAGAAGGCAGCACCAGGGGTGCAGGCAGCACTGCTCCTCTGCTCTTGGAGACAGTGGGGATGGCAACACCTCAGTCCAGACCCTGTTAGCTGGGGACAGAGATGCTGCCACATCCCTTGTTGACACAGAGCAGTGCCTTTAGTGCCTCATCAAATTCTACCCTGTTTTCCTCTCCAAACGGTCCTTTGCTTCCAGGAGCTGCTGCCTCGTCCTGAGCTGGGACAGGTGGCTGCAAGGCACAGTGGTGAGGGGCAGCCCATGCTCCAAGCCTTGTCCCCTGCCAACCATCCCTGCATGCCCCCTTTGCCCTCCTCTAACCCAAACACAGGCACAGAGCCCAGCCTGGTGGGGCTGGGACCCCAGACCCCTTCGCATTCCCTGCTGCCCCTCGCACGCTCCCCAGGGCTGGGCACTGCCTGCAGCCGCAGGGCCGATAATGGCCAAGATGTGAGAGCAGAGCTGGGAGTGGTGGCAGGGGGATTTCTGCTCTGCTTTCAGGAGGGGGAAGGGGCTCTCCCCCTTCAATGCTGCCATTTGAGCTGAGGCCTGGCACTGGCTCAAACCACCGCCTGCTGACACGAGATCAATCATCCCCCAATCTGAGCTGTTCCTCAGCAGCACTGCACAGCCAGTGCCCATGCACAGGCTGGGGCCTCTTCCACAGGAGCAGGGTCTGACCCCTTCTGCCAGAAGGTCTGTGACGCCCCTCTTCCTGCTTGCAGCACATGGCATGGCACAACCTGGCACATCAAAGCAGAGTGCAGCACAGCTTGGCATGGCATGGCATGGCATGGCATGGCATGGCATGGCATGGCATGGCATGGCATGGCATGGCATGGCATGGAGAGGATGAGGAACACCCTGACTGCAAAGGAGGGTTCCCTACACATGCCAGACCACATATGCCAGACAAGGACTGTGCAGCACCCCAGGGAGGGTGGCTATGATAGTGCTTGTCCATCCCTCCATCCCCAAACAAACCCCTGGGTGATGCTGGGCTGAAGTGGGCTGGGAGCAAGCAGAGACCTCCCTGTACCTGGTCCAGGTGCCACTCACTCTCTACAGTGGCACAGCCACAGTCACAGGGTTTTGGGCTGTGAAAGCCCCACATCCCCAGAAGGAGCATCCCCTCAGGGCTCCTGGGACAGTATCCACATCCCTGGCAGAGGTAAGGGCTGGAGCAATGACTGCCAGCCTAGCCCTGGTCCAGCAGCCAGGGACTCTCTGCTTGCCCGTGGTCTAGGCACTTTCAGGCAGACTGCTGCTCTGGGGTGCCTGTGCCAAGTCTGGTTTTAGCAGCATGTAGCTCCACTGACTCACTGCTTGTGCAAGTGGCCTGTGGCTGCCAGTGGCAGCCCTGAAAGTGCATCCTGGCTGGGTGCCCCTCACCTGATGGGGCCTCAGCAAATAAATAAATAACACTGCAGCACCAACCACCATGCGCCTCTATGGCAAACACCGCAGGGGGCTGGTGCCCAGGCAGTGGTCAGCACCCAGACCATGATGACCACCAGTGCATCTCCCCAAGTGCACCACTGTGGGCACTTAGTGCTAGCCCCTGTCCTCTGTCCTCTTTAGCCAGCAGATGTGGCACTCTGGCCCTTGTTACCATCAGTGCCAGCATACACTCTCCTAGTCTTGTTCTCACACTCCTACTCTGGTACACGTGCTCACAATGAGTGCAAGCAGCCTCGCTCCGTTCCTGCCTGTATCAGTGTGCAGCTCCTTGAGTACATGTGTGTGCAGGGCAGTGTGTGTCCCACTCTGCTCAGCACAGCCATGGCCCACTGCATTTCAAGTGTGGGACTCAGACTCCAGGGCAGTGATGGGATGATGTGACCAAAGCTTGCTCAGGAATGAAGCAAGGACTGCCCAGGTGGCCCCAATCCAGAACAAGACACCACCACCCATGGGGCTCACAGCACAAATGGCAGTACACAAGAGCTCGCTCTGCTCATCCAAGCTGCCCCACAAGCCAGCCCCACACTGCCACCTCTGCCCTGAGCCAACCTGCTCAGGGCTGTGCATATTTTGCACCGCTCAGCCCTGTTAGCAACAGCACTGTGGCCACCAGCTCCTTCCCCAGCCCCACGCCAAGAGGCCCCAGCCCAGCTGAGCATGCACAGCATGTTCTCCCCGAACCCTGCAGCCTGCATGCAAGCAGCCCATGTCACATGCATGTCGCTGGCCCCACTCTGGCCCAGTTGCAGCTGCAAAGCTGCAGTTACCTTGCACTAATTAAAAATATCCCTCATTTGAAGGAGCCAAAGGGCTGCTTCCTCTCCACTGCACTAAGCTGGTGTGGGTTTGAGGGATGCCGTCCCCACCCTGCAAAATACCTTCATGCTCAGCCAGACTGTGGCCACTCTACTACCCAGGGCTTATTTTTAGTTCCTGTTTAAAAGGAGAGGCAGGGCGCTGGAGGCAGGCAGTGAGCAGCCAGGTACCCAGGTGGACCCCGTGGTGGCAATGGCCTGTGGCTCCAGAGCACACCCTGGCCATCCTCCACCTGCCCCGCTGGCCTGTGTCCCCACACAGGAGGGGGACGAGTGCCTGGCCCTGGTCCCAGCCCCGGTGGGAAACAATAAGAGGGATGCTGACCCCCGGGCGCCCTGACGTCAGCCAGCAGCGCTGCCGGCACCACCGCCAGCCCTGGCCCCGGGGCTCCCACTCGCCCTCGACTGGGGCCACACTGGAAGCTGCCTGTTTGTTTATCTTCCTCTCCAGCGTTGCTTGTTTTGATGGTACATCCTCCTCCTCCTTGCCGGGCCCCGGGGTCGAGCCGTGAACCCGCCGCGTCCTGTTTGCCGAGGTCCTGCGCGCCGCTTGCGGAGGTGCGGAGCAGCCGCCCCCGCGCCAGCCACAGCAGATAAAAATACACAGGGCAGAGCATCCTGAGGCACGGGGCTATATTTGCACTGATGGTATCCGTGAGCTTGTCCTTGATGTACCTGTCCCCACCCTGCTCAGAGCAGTGGGCATGGCGCTGCAGGAACCTGCTCACCCTTCTCCCTCTAAGTCAGATCGCAGACTCCAGTCTGACCATAGCCAAGCTGGGGCAGGCTCTCAAAATCCATGGGTGGGCATCCTGCCCTGTGGGGTCATTTCTGTAACCCAGAGGGACACCTCGGGACAAAATATCCTCAACCTGCTGGGTCTTAGATTGCTGGGAATGGTGCTGAGGAAGCCCCAAAGCACTGAGCCCTCTCCAGCCGCCTGCTCCTTGCCCTCATGGTGTGAACCCCTGGGCTTGCCAATAAAAGCCACCAGCTTTGCCTCCTTGTGCACAGCCACTGCTCTCCTTCCAGCTCTGCTCAAGCCCAGGCAGCTGCTCAGCAGTGAACCCTTGCCAAAAACTGTGTGTGTGAAAGCATCATTTCCTAAACGTATAAATATTACCAGGGCTTCGCTGGAAAACTCCCCATGGTTAGTTAAAATGCCCTGGACAGCCAAGTGCACACAAGCCCAGATAAAGGGCACGTCTAAGCTGAGAGGCTCTGCAGCTCTGCCCTGTGGGACTGACAGGTCCTTTCCTCTCCATGTGGGATACAGCAAATATCTGGGAAATGAGCAAAGCTGTGGAGCACTTGCCCACATCCAGACTTGTACCACATCATCACAATCCCTTTCCAGCCAAGAGGTGCTTACCACAACCAAACATCCACAACCTCTAGCCCCATTTCACAGATGAAGATACTGGAAGGACCAATAAATCTCTCTTCTTGACCTCCTGTCTACCAATGTTCAACCATGCACATTGCAAGACCAAACCCAACTTGGTTTTCTTCCAGGCAGGCTCCTAGCCCACTTTTGGAGACATTAAGAGCTGGAGGAGCAACCACTGTCCTTGGGAGCATGCCCCTATCACTGGCAGGAGCAAACCCAAGCGCCTCCATTCTAGCTTGAAATTCCCTGGCTCTATCTCCCAGTGCCTGGCTTGTGCTCCACTGCTCTCTGCAAGATTAAAGAGAGCCCTTCATTAACCAGCATTTTCTCCTTGTAAAGACCTGCACACACTGTAATCAAGGCGCTCCTCAATTTGATCCCTGATAAGCTAGACAGAGCTCTTCGCTTCCAAGTCCCTCAGTGCCAGGCTCTCCCCCCAGTCCTCAACTCATTCCTGTGACTCTGTGCTGATTGTCCAGCATCTTTTTGAAAACCTAGACATGGGAGTTGCTCACAGCATTCCCAGCTCCCCACAGCATGTCCTGAGGGACCCCAGCTCCTTGTGCTGCTCCTTTTAGGAGCTGACAGAGTATTAAATTGCCTGTAGGCTCTGGAATAACAGCACAGAGACAATGAGGTCATCCAGACCCCCTTTCTGCCACAAGATGAGAGGAGAGACAGGGGTGAAGAGCCCTTTTTGGTGGTGAAGAGCTGAAAAACCATGTTTGGTGTTTATCACTAACACAAGACCTAGGAGGCATCAGAAGGAACGACAGGGTACCACATTCAAACCAAAGGCAGCAGCTGTTCGCATCTCACAGCTCATTGCTGCAGGATGGCATCATCAGCGTGTTCATAAAGAATGGGATGAATGCAGAGAGGACACACACCCTCCCAGCAGACCAAACACGCAGCTGCATCCTTCCACCAGCCTCTCCCCTGCAGCCAGTGCTCAGGCATGGCTACCAGAGGACACAGAGGGGCAGCATGTCCCAGAGCCTTCCATTCCCTATCTAGCTCCAAGACACTGCTCCTGGACTGTTCTCAGGATACACAGCACCAACCACCATCCCATCTTTTCAGCCTCTGCCAATTGTGCTCCACACCAGCTGGAGCCAGGCTCTGTGCAGGGTTGCCTCACTCTCCTCCTGCCCACTCTGCACCTTCCCCCATGCCCCACACCCCACCAGCTCTTGGGGGACTCTGAATTTCAAACCTGATGTTCATCTTTAGCAGATGTTGTTCAGCTGACTCTTCTGCAAAGAGACTTCATCATCCCCCTATCCTGGCACATCTGCCTGCACCCTTCCAGAGACAGCACCGAAACATTTATCAACTGCTTCTGCCATGTCTGGTCCAGTATAAATCATTTTACCACCTCTGTCTACTAATAAGCTTATCCTATTGCTGGGAGCTTGGGATTTTCTCCTACTACACTAAATAAAAGCCTTTCCTTCAGTTCATTGCCATGATTTTTCCCTGATGTCTTTAGCTTCTGTTACCCATTTTCTGCACTTCATAATTTCTAATTTATATTGATTGCTATCTACTCCCGCTCTCCCATTTGTTATAAACTGCTCTTTTATTTCTAATTGCTGCCTTCACTTTGCCACTGAACCAGAACGGGCTCTGAGCCAGCACTGCCCTCTTTCTTGATTGTGGAATTGTGGCTTTTTGTGGCTTCTGAAATTCTTCTGAAAGAGCTCACCATTTTCATTCACATTTTTCTATCTAAATGCTTCCTCTAAGCTGATTTCACTCATAATTTTCCCCCTGCTTTGGGAAATTAGCTCTTTCAAGGCATGAAAGATATAAATTACTGCTTAGGAATGTCCTTTCTGTGCCCAGGGTGAATGTAATCTGGCCATGATCACTGGTCCCTAGGCAACCTTCAAGCTGCAGTCCAGCAGTGAATTCATCTCTATCCTTCATAATCCAGGGGTAACGAAAGTTGTCTGCAGTGGATGCAATGCCTCGCACGTAAAAGAGGGATCATCCTTAATTTTTAGAAACCCTGCAGATCTATTGTTGGCTGTATGAGAACATCAGCTTATCTCATAAAGCAACATCCTCCCAAAGCCCATGTGATACCACTGGCACCCTGGCTGACTCCCTGGTCCCCAGCAGGTACCACTGCCCCCCACTCCTGTGCCTTCACAGCAAGCACAGGAACACTCAGAAGCATCCCAAATCCTTTTGCATCAATGGACATCAAGCATTTCTGACCTTGACACATCAGTTTGAATCATTTTAGTGCTCCTGTGATGACTTCCAGTAATGCAAAAGGATCAAAGACTCTCTCCTTCCAGTCTCAGTTTCTCCAAAGCATGTGTCTGATTTTAGAGCTGATTGTGCCAAGGGGACAGTGATAGGCAAAGTACGGATAACATGCTGAAAAGCTCTTGTCCCCACAGTGTGTCACTGCAAAGTCACCTCTAAAAGGAGATGGCTTCTCCTCATTCACCTGATCCCTGCCTGCCATCAGCAGTGATGTTTAGGTCCAGAGCAAGTGTGGGAGGTGGGTGAATATGCCCCAGGGATGGCATACTCCTGTGGAGCAGCCAGGCTGGCTCGCACCTCTGGCAGCCCCCAGCAACCAGGTAGTTGCCATCCAGCCATGTCAGGCATGTTCCCAGCTCTGCTAGCCCTAGAGATAAGGTGCAAGGACACAAAGAGGGCCATGGGAGAGCCAGAGGGCATGACCCCTCTTTAGGCAAGTCTAGCTACCCCCATCAGTGCTCCCAGCCTGGCACACCTCACACTGCAGCTGCTGATGACATCTCCCAACCATCCGTTTGGCAAAGGAGAGAGGACTTGCACTACTCCTTACCTCAGCCATGAAGTTCTGCTGAAACATCTCCTCCCGGAAAGGCTCTGTCCGCAGGCGGTCTGCAAGGTAGAGAGGGATCAGCCTGGGCAGGTTTGGCCAGACCTCCCACCCCAGCTTCCCCTTTCCCTGCCCATGGAGTGAGGATGGTGCAGGGGAAAAGCTCCAGCACGCTCTTCCCAGAATCAGCAGGAATCACCAGCAGGCCTCTTGGGCTAGGGACACATAGCCTGGTTAGCAGAAGGTGCAAGGACCACAAGGAAGTTGGAAAAACACGTCTGAGCCTGCTGATGCACACAATAGCCAGGCAGAGCCAATAGTCCATCCACACTTGTCCCAGCACCTCTGCATTGAGGAGTAGGGAACAGTGGCAGGATATTCTCAACACCATTCCCAGATTTTACAGCTGGAACAAGCTGTGTGAGTCTGTGGAACAGGGCACTGCTTGTCCAGCTTCTCATCTGAAGGGGTGAGCCAGCCTGTGTCCTCCTCTTGCAGGACAGGGACAAACCCCTGTTATATTCTGTTCTGCACCTTGTCCAAAACACTGTTTTTTCCAAATTGTTGCTAAGATGTGTTCTGGAGAAGTAGCTGGTTGGATTTGCTCAGCCACTAGGGTGCAATGCTTCCTTGCAGCCTTCTGCCCTGCACCAAATAAGGGACAAGAGAGGCCAGCTGCTCACCAGCATCAGTCCCTGGACCCAAGACAGGTTGTCCTGGCTGCTTCAAGCCCTGCAGAGATCGCACGCAGCAGGATAGAAGGAAGTGCAGCTGGCCAATGCAGCTCTAGTGCACCTACAGGGGAGATCCAGGCTTCTGTGGTGGGGCACCGCTCATGGGACAGGGTCTGGACCACAAGATCTTTCTGGACATGATACGTAAGCCCAGGCTGACCCCTGCAAGGTTCCTGCAGAAGTGCAGGTACCACCTGTGGCAGCAGGACAAAGCATGGCAGCANGACAGGGTCTGGACCACAAGATCTTTCTGGACATGATACGTAAGCCCAGGCTGACCCCTGACCCCCCAGGAACCTGCAGAAGTGCAGGTACCACCTGTGGCAGCAGGACAAAGCATGGCAGCAGCAAGGGATGATCCGAAAAAAAAGCGCCCAGCCGACTTCCACAGGTGGGGAAAAATCCACCCCCCAAGGTGGCTCCCCCAACAGGTCCTGACCCATGTCCTACCCAAGGGGGCTACTGTCTGCCCACCACCACGATGGCAAAGTGTGCTGGGTGCTGGAGGGGGGCCCGTGAGCATGGCTGCGCTTCCCCGCGCCGGGAGCCCGTGGTTGCTCTTCAAGCACTCAGTGAGCTATTGCACTTGGGAAGGGAGCCTGACACCACTGCAGGGACAGCCCTTGCTGGCATCCCCGCTGGCTCCTGGGGACCAGCCAGGTGCTCTCAGAGTAGTGGAGAGCCCCTTGGCAACTCCCCAACTTCTACAGCTATCGGTCAAGGGCAGTTCCTCCCCCAGCTCTCCCCAGAGGCTGCTCCCAGCCTTCTGGCTACTGTTGTGCTGCTGGCTCAGCTAAACATGAAACACAAGCCTGGCTGGGTAATAGCCAGAGGGAGCAAAGCACGCCAGCACAACCAGCGCTAAGGAGGAAACTCGCTCCCTGCCCCAGGCATTCCTCCTCACCTCTGCTGAGAGTGGCCCCGCTCTCCCTGTAATCTTCAATCTCAGCATCCTTCTGGAGCAGCAGGGAAATCAGCTCTTGCACTTGGCACTGCAGCACCAGGTTCATCTGAATCAGGGGCCGCACAAGGTGACGGAACACCTACAATGGAGAAAGGACACTTTAGGAAAGGCCCAGGTCTAGGGAGGCACAGACCTGTGCTGTCCACAGAGTGGCCAAAGCAGGGCAGCCAGCAAGGTCCTAGCAAGAGCTGCAGCCCAGGTCACACAGGGCTCCACAGAATACCCCACATCTCACCTACATCCAGTGTGAAATGGTCAAAAGACATGAGCTGGGACAAGCCAGGTCAGATGCCGTGGGACACATTCCCCCAATCCCAGCCCCATCCTTTCGCAGATGAGGGCTGTAGCAGGAGAGAGCTTAGGTGGGAGAGCCCAATGGAAACAGACTGCAGAGATAGGCAATGCTCCGCCCACCTCCTGGGGTGCAACAGAAACAGAGAGCCCCCCATGTTCTACCCAGACCCTCCCCATGGCTCGGCACACCTCATGGCACATTCCTGTGTAGGAAACAGGCATGGCTGGGTGAAAAACCGGAAAGACCCAAGGTGTCATACTGCAGCTTGATGAACAGGAAAGACACTCACAGAGAGGTAAGGTCAAAAGCAAAAGAGATCCCAACATGCAGGACTTACGCATACTCCACATTGCAGCCCAGTATACCCTCTAAGCTTACAGCCACACAGAGCCCTGGGCATTTCCTCTGTCTCAGAGTCCAGCTGGGCCACCCTGGCCCAACAGGCACACGAAGCAGCCTCTCTCTTAACACCTCCTTCAGCCTCTGGAAGGGTTTCTGAGATCCCCCAACCTGTCATGCCCCTTGTTTCTTTGGCCAGGCTGAGCCTATGGGTGAGAGGACAGCAAACCCAGCATTGTTCCTGAAGCATTCTCACTCCTATGGGAGTGAGCACTCTGTGCTTTGCTCACCCCAGGTATGAGCCCAGAGGTGATGGCCATCACCCACTGGAGCACTTGGAGCGCACCATCTGCAGCAGAGGTGGGATGCGCCAAGCCAGGTAGGCTCTATGCCCTCCTCAAGCCCCTGGCTGAGGCAGAGTTGGTCCCCATTGCTGTATCCACACCAAGCACGCTCAGGACCCCAGCCACTTCCCACCTCCGTGGTGTCCTGCAGACATCCAGCGCGCGTCCAAGATAAAGCAGAGGAGCAGCTGGGAACAGGGGCTTTCCACCTCCTCAGCTCAGCTTCTGTGCGCCTTGCCGGAGGAGGGACATCAAGCTCCTGGGGTAAGGACCCCGATTACTTGCTCCCCGGTTCAACCCTGACGGTGAGAACCGCCCCCGCAGCAGCTGGGGAGCCCGGCTCTCCGCCGGCGATGCCCAAGCACAGCCGCCCGGGGGCAGAGGAAACGCGCCCCGCAGCGCGGAGCGGAGCGCCGGGGCCGCCGGGCGCTGCCGCCCGAGCCGCGGGGCCAGCCCGGGGCCGGGGCTCCGCCGC
>VYXF01006632.1:131754-148037 GCA_013397295.1 Polioptila caerulea
CCGCCGCGCCGTTCGCGGGCGCCGGGCGCCCTCTGGTGCGCGCAGGGACGCAGGGCCCGGGGGGAGCCCCGCCGCAGCGCTGCCCCTCCTGCAGGGCTCCGGCCGGGGCTGCCTATGGAGACGCAACATGCCGGGCAGCCCCGGGAAAGAGCGAACTCTTAAAAGCCGGGAGAGTCTGCTATAATTCCGCCCCTCACGACAGACCACCTGAGGGTCGTTTGGGGGTACTCGTTGCCCTGTGC
This sequence comes from Polioptila caerulea, assembly GCA_013397295.1. NCBI lineage: Eukaryota > Metazoa > Chordata > Aves > Passeriformes > Certhiidae > Polioptila > Polioptila caerulea. The sequence goes on from VYXF01006632.1 coordinate 131,997, forward strand.
CCCACTTCATGGCTTGTCCCTAAAGAGAACAGCATCACTCTGCTCTACAGGGCACTGGCAGGGCATCACCTCGCATTGGACATGGAATTATAGAAAGGTTTGGTTTGGAAGGGACTTTCAGTATAACTCACTAGATCAGGTTGCTCTAAGCCCCATCCAACCTAGTCCTGAATGTCTTCAGGAATGGAACATCCACAACTTCTCTGGGCAACCTGTTCCAGTGCCTCATCACACTCACAAATTTAGATTTTTTTTCTAGCAGCTAATCTAAATGTCTCCTCTTTTAGTTAAAAAACCCTTGTCCTATCACTATCTGCCCATATAAAAAGTTGTTGTCCCCCTTTTCAATAAACCCTCTTCAAGTACTGGAAGGCTGCAATGAGGCTCTCTGGAGCCTGCTCCATGCCAAACAATCCCATCTCTCGCAACCTGCCTTTGTAGGAGACAAGCTCCAGCCCTCTTATTACCTTTGTGGCTCTCCTCTGGACCCCTTCTAACACGTCTATGTTTTTCTTGTGCCAAGCACCCCATATTTGGATGCAGATGAGCTCCAGATGAGCTCTCACATTTCACTAATGCCCCAGCAACAGCATGTGCTGGCCCATCCCTGTGTCACTGCATGGCACAAACCAAAGCCTCAATGAGAAGAAATGGGGACAGTAAGCCTGGGGAGAGGCAGAGTTAGGCAACTTACAGTCACCAGCGTGGCTCAAGACTACTCAAAAGCCTCTAAGCATAAGGAGAGAATCCTTAACTTCGGCCACTCCCCTCCCTGAACTCTCTGCAGCTTTGCTCACCATCTCCAAGGGAGCAGGGCAGCAGTGGAAGTCCCAGTAGAAGGGCAGTCCTGACAGCTCGCTTTTCACGTGCAGCCTGAGGCCACTGGGAGAGCGGTGGCAGGAGAAGGCGGTGGTGGCACCTAGCTGCCCTGCCAGCAGGCGGCACATCAGGTTGCACAAGTGGTTCAGGAAGGAGGACACGGGAACCGTCAGCCGCTTGTTCAGCTCCTGGGAAAAGGCAAGGTTAGGGAGCACAGCACAGCACTGGGGGAAAAAACAGCAGAAATCCCAGTACCAAAGGGGTCAAACTACTGCATGTTCCACAGCAAAAATCCATCCCTGGGCCTTGGCTTCCAGGTCTCTGACATGACGTTCCTCACTGATTCTCCTAAGCTAGCCATGCTGGCAAGACTCCCCTGTCCTGCTAGTCCAGGAGGGGCAGGATGCAATGGTCTGCTCTAGCACATCTGTTCTGCATGCCACCACAAGCACCATAGCCTGGCTGAGAGCCAACAGCAGGACAACCTGCCAGAGCTGGGGGATGGCTGCAGCCATCTGCCCATCCCTCCTGCCACCAGCCACTCAGCATGATGTGACATAGGGACATGCCACTCCAATGGCACATGAGGGCCCGGGCACATGGGCTGAGGAGATGAGGCACAGCTCCATGCATTTTTGGAGGCCAAGCTGACAGGATGCCCCATGAGACACTGTACTAACTATGAGTGTGAACAGAATCTCTCTGTCATGAGTAGAAGGCAGCCTTGTTTCAAGCTCCTCTTGAGTACACTGACCCTGGGGAAACCAGCTGCCCATCCAGCCCACAAGTGAAGAGACTGTGTCAGCCTCTATATGCAGACCCACATTAGGCATGCTAAATAGCATGGCCCACTCTCCCAAGAGAAGGGTGTTCGGCCAAGTGGGGTGACAGGGCTTGGGTAGAGCCACACAGGGACTTTCCAGGCTGGGCATTTGCACCCGAGCCCAGTCAGACCCAACAGCCATTGTGTCACCAAACAATTCATGCTGGTATGTCAGCTGCTGGGAGGAGAAAAGGAGGCCCCTGGCCTTTTCCGACACTCACCTTGGACCTTTGTCCCACAGCCTCGGTGTCTGCACTCTCGTACCAGACACTGCTGAGGTCAGAGATCAGCAGGATATAGCCAGTATCCCTGAAGCACACTTTGGCAAGAAAAGTGGACGCGCCAAAGTGAACAGAAGCCCAGGGCTGGGTCAGGAGGCTGCTTTCCAGCTCCTCGGAGCCTTCCATCTGCAAGAGAGCAACCAGGTCTCTGCCTCAACCCCAGCCCAGGAAGAGCTGGTCCCTGGGGTGGCCTCACAGGGACCATCAGTCCCAGCTGGCCCATTTATGATGCAGTCCCACTTGACAATACGCAAGTGAGGATACTCAGCCAGCTCTGGTCACACATGAAAGCAGCAGAGCTGGGGCGTGTGTTTTGGGAGCTTTCTGCAGGGCAGGTCCTGCCGCAGCTCACACACAATAAGTACCCCAGACGCACGGCAGTGGAACTGCTGCCTTCCTGGGTTACCGGGTGCTTGCTGGCGTTAACACGGCAAGACCTCTACGCCCAAATTAACATTTAGGCTGCCCCGTCGGCCCCGGGCGAGCAGCAGGGTGCTGCACCCTCCTCCTGCTGGAGCACCCCACCCCTGCGCTCCCCGCCAGCCCGCGCCGTCCCCGCCTGCAGTGACACCGGCAGAGCGCCGGCAGCCCACGGCTGCTTCCCGCTCCTCCCCAGGACGGGCTCCACGCCTCCCGAAACACCCGGGGACCCAGCGGCCGCGGGGTGCCCGCAGGCCTGGGGCTCTGCGGAGCCGCAGCATTACCCAAGGGCAGGAGGAGCAGGCGGCCGGAGGATGCAGAGGCACGGGCTGGCGAGCGGCGAGCGGCGCCGGGCCGGAGGCGAGGCAGACTACGACTCCCGGCATGCTGCTCTCTTCCGCGGCGTGCGGGCCGGGGCACGCCGGGATGTGCGGCTCCTGCCGCAGAACCCCCGGGAGACGCGGGTGTTCCCTCGCTTGCTCGTAAGGACAGAGAACCGAGCGGGCGTGTCCCTCTAGAGCGTCCGCGGTTGCCGCAAGGGCTGCCACGGCCAAGATGCTGATGGGGATCGAGATGCTTTAGGACTTTATTCTGCGCCTGCTACGAAATGTCCTGGCAGGAGTGCCCAGCTGGGTACAGGGCCCGGTACAGCCGGAGAGGCAGCGGCAGCAGGGAGCTGCTCCTGTTCCTTGGCCCCTGGTTTATTCCTCAGCCCCAGGGTGCCGGGACAGGCACAGCCAGGGCACGCACCCGCACCGCTGCTCTGCCAGAGTGTGCGGGGACTCGGCTGCTGCGCCACGGTGAGCCCTGCAGAGCTGGGGCTGCCGTGCCTCTGTCCCCATGCCTGGAGCGTTGTGCCAGCTTGGCACACCACACACCCCCAGTTCCCTCCGCACTGAGGCCGTCCTTACCCCAGGCACTGATTTCCAAACCTCATCATCCATTCTCTGACTGAGATCCACCACTAGCACACCACGCATTGAGGCCATCCAGGCTGGGCCCACAAACTGCTCCCACTGCACTGCCCCTGAGTCTCCCATTTACACTCTGCACACACCTCTCCACTCACCCCTCTCAGGGGTCTCAGCCGCCCCCCAGGGCAGTGCCAGGGGAATGTGGTCATCGAACAGGGTTTGCATCCTGACAGGGTGTCAGGGAACAGGGAGTAGGCAAGGACTTTGCAGTGCAGGACAGACTAGGTTGCATGATGAGGTTTGGGGTGCAGGACCCAGCTGGACTTTGGGCACAGCTGAAATTGAGGGTCGGGTGGGGGTGCTGGTTGGATGAGGGTGAAATGTGCATTACACTGCTGTGTACAGCTGTGGGGTCTGTGTACAGAGAGCTGGGGAAAGAGAGCTCACACCTCGGGACCTGCATGCACAGTGCCACCTCATCCCTCCCACCCTGCATCCACCTTTGGGTGTTTCAGCTTGTTCTTCTCCAGGCAAATCCACTGTTGGCTAGTGTAGTCACACGAGCAATGCCTAGGGGGTATTTATACGGTGAGCACTACTGGGACTATCCGACCATAGGTGAAAGGGTGTTCATTGTTTGGAAAACTGAGCTGAGTTGCACCCGCAGCCTGGAGCATCCTGGAGTGCCAGAGCATTGGTATATATCTGGTGCCAGGGGCATCGAAAGGCCATAGGCACAACTGGGACACAGCAGAGAGGAGGTGGAGAGCCAGTCGTTCCTGAGCACAGTGCCAGCAGGTGAGCACAGCCAGAGTGACAGTCCTTTGGGGCTGGCCAAAGCACTGAACCTTCCCCTGGTCATCTCCACTTGGTGATGGTGGATTTTAGACATACCCATATCCTCAGCTGCTGTGGCACCAGGTGGCCCTGCCCTCCCATCACAGTCCTCAGGGCAACAGGGGATCTCCTAGGTAAATCCCATCTGGAAAGAAAACCCCTGGAAAAGGCAAAGTTGGTTGAAGGTTTTTATATCTTGCTCTCAAGCAGAGAAATTAGGTTTATGTTAGGAGGGTGGAAGCTCAGGTTCCTCCAGTCCTCGAGGGGCTTCAGAAATGAGGAGCAAAGTGTCTCACAAGCTGCCTTGAGGGCACAGCCCTGTTTTCACGAGGCACCCCCAGATGACAGGGTCAGGCCACAGTGTGCCATGCAGGCATGTCTGTCTGGCTTGGCCTTCCTGCGGGCTGCAGCTCCCCAGAGCCAGGTTTGGGGAGCAGGTGCGTCCCTTCGCATGGGACAGCAGTCCCGTCCTTGGTGGCACAGCTGCCCTCCTCCTCTTCCTCACTCCTCGGGCAGAGGAAGCAGCACGGAAAGGCTTTGCAGGAAGATGGCAGCAGCCTCCTTAGCCCAGTGGGGAGTCTAAATGCTTGGCTGGCTTCCCCTCTCTCTCCATGGAGGTGACAGTCACCAGCTCTGGCTTTCCATGGCTGCTCTGAAAGCAGCCCTCGTTCCTCCAGCGTTCCTGCAAGCAGGGAAGTATGCAGTGAAATGGGAGCCCCCTCCTCCTACGTGCATCCCCCCACATCATCTCCAGCACCCTCAGTAGGACTGCCTGGAGGCAGAGCTGGTGGTTTGCCCCATGGTCAAATCCACTCCTCAGAGCAGGGCACATGCAGAGGACCTAGAGCAGCCCCTCACCTGAGACCGTGTTCTCCAGAAAAAATGACAAGAAGCCAGTTAAGAAGACAGGGACCATAAGCAGGGAGAGGAAAAGGAGGTCCAGTGGCACCCAGCCTGCAGAGACAGTGCTAGAATCAGCCAGGAGGTCCCAGCCCAGCCAGGAGAAAGGGGCATGAGCAGCCAGGCAGAACCAGGGATTGAAGAGGTAGCTGCCTGCTACCATTTGCTGACCCATCCTCCCAGAACACAGGAGATTTGTGGTCACCATGCCATGGGACTCAAGGCTTTGCCTTGCCTGGGGAATGTCCCTCATACCTGTGGCCAGGGGAGCCAGAGCCGTGCCGAACCACCGTGGTACCAAGAGTGCCATGAACATGGCAAAGCCAACAATGAAGATATTCCTCCCTGAGTCAATGTCTGTGTACTGGAAGTAGGAGATCCCCGTGCCCACAGCCACAGCGTAGGTTACACAAAGCACCCCTCCTGCGAGGGGCAGGAGTCAGGCAGTGCCAGGCAGGCTGCAGGTGCTGCAGCAAGGGGCAGGGCAGGGTACCCACCGTGAACTGCCAGTGGGATGTGGGTGAGGAGCCCTGCCAGCCTCGGGGACATGCCCAGCACCAGGCACACCAGAGCGCTTACTTGCACTGAGAGGCGAGAGCCAGCCTGGCAGAAAGAAGAGTGGGCAAGTGAGGACAGGTAGCATCACCCCTGCTCTATCTCCCAACCCCTTCTGCTACACACACCTGCCAGTGCTGGCTCAGTGACAGCCTGGCAATTACAAGTCCTGCACATCTGCTCAACTGCCTCCACATCCCTTGCCAACCCATTTCCCCCTACTTTGGCATACCTGCGTGAGGCCGGTGGCACAGGTGTTTGCAATGCTGGAGGCCGTGCCCCCCGGGGTGCCCAGCAGTCCCGCCAGGACGCTGCCCAACCCTTCCATGCAGAGCCCCCGGTTACAGGCATGAAGGGGTAGCCCGGGGACTCGCAGCAGCCTCCCACACAGCACATAGCAGCCCACAGAGTTCATGCTGCAGCTGATGGCCATGGCGATGCCCACTGCCAGTGCCCGGGGGGTGAGCAGCGGCCACCTCCACTCTCCTGCAGCGGAGGGAAAAGGAACAGGTGATAGAAGTCCTGTCCATTCGTGGACGGCTGCACCCAGCCCTGCTGCCCCCCACCTGCATAGGGGATGCAGATCCAAGGGGCATTGAAGGTGCTGTTGGCCCAGGACAGCTGTGCCATGGTCACATCCAGTGATTCCCAGGGAATGTGCAAGTAGCTGAGGATGGCACAGACAATGCAGGCACCAGCAAATGGGAGCAGTACCTGCAAGGCAGAAGGGGACCCTCAGCAGGGGACCCTCCTCCCCTGCCTGCCCTGGTGACAGTGAAGAGAGCAGACAAACCACAGTACCGAGAATGTGCGTAGGGTGGGAACTGAATACTCTGTAGAGCCCTCCCAAGCATGGGGCCAGGCACAGAAGGGCAGGCGCCAGGATCGCAGGTGTTGGGAGAAGGTGACAGCAAGGAGCATGAGCCTAGGAGAGTGAGCACAGGTCACCACACAGCACCACCGTCAGTGATGAGGCCCCAGATGTGCACCATGCACTGCAGGGGTGCCCCATCCCTGTTCCACTGGTGAAAGAAAGCCCCAGGAGCCACCCACCAGTACAATCCCTGGGCTCACATACAGCAGTGCTACACCCCAGTTAGTGGAGCAGAAGAAAGCAGCTTCCTTGTATGCAGACAGCCCGATGATGGAGAGGCTGGGGGCCAGGACCATGGGCCCACAGTGCCGTGCTGCCCACCCACACATGCCAGACACTCCCAGCACCAACTGAATCAGCCCAGAGATCAGCACTGCTCCAGAGATCTGAAAGAGGAAAGGACGGGCCCGTGGGGCAGGATGCATGGAGAACAGTCCAACACCTTCCCTTGGCCACATTCCCACTGCCCAAGCAGCTGGTAACAAGCACTTGTTTCACATGCTCTGCTCACCCTAAGCAGAGAAACATATGCTTGCACATGCATCATGATCCTCATTGCCTTGCTTCTCTCTTCATGGCAAATCCCAGGAAAAGAGACTGGGAGTATAGGGGTATGGGTGAAAAGTGGAAAGCTGATGGAGTGGGATAGGGACCCCATTCCAGCACAGGAACACCCACCTCTTGCAGTGAGTCAGCCCAGCTTCCTGTGCCTCTGCAATGAGGTACAAGACATGTACTGGCCATGGCTGTGCCTGGAAGGAAATTTGGAAGAGTGTGATACATATGGATCCTGGGCTCCTGAAGCTGTGTCCAAGAAGATGCAGTAAGGAGGCTGCTAGCTGCAGGAGAGGAAGTGTGCCAGCATCCCTGTCCCCCTAAGTCCTGGCCCTGGGGAAGTAACCAGATACATTGCAAGCGCACTCAGGAGTGAGTAGGGTGCTGTGCATCATCACCAGAAGGGCCAGCAGGCAGAACCCCTTGCTACCCCTCATCCCTACTCCACCTACCAGGCCCCTTATCATTGCCACTCCCCTGGCACCCGCAGGCCCCAAGGTACACAGGCTCCAGGGCTGTGCTTACCATTCCTGCCTGTGCTGGCACCGGGGGACAGGTGGGAGCTCAGCACCATGGCAGGGACCAAGTACTCAAATGAGGGGACTTGAACCAGTGGCAACCTGAGGAAGGGGACAACAACAGCATGTTAGGGAGGAAGGACAGGGAAGGGAACAGGGCTGCTCCAAAAGCCCAGGCTGCCAGAGAAACAGGGGTGGGAAGGGAAGCAGATGAGAACCCCAAAGTGGCAGGAGGCTATCCCATATTCTACATGTGCCCTAGTACATCCCAAGTGACAGCACATGATATGGATGCAGAGGTCAGAGGCTTTGCCGAATCCCATACCCAGCCTGTGTGGGCAGCACAGGCATTGGATGGTCTGAAGGAGCTGTGTATGATGTTGGAGCAAGGCAGCAGGGAGCTAGAGGGAAAGCACAGCAGTTTTTCTAGAGTTGTGTGTGAGAGGGAGGGAACATCTGTGACAACTGTGCAGAGATGCAGCGCAAAGAGGTTTTCCTTGTGCCCCTTCCCACTTCCAGCAATGCTCATTCAGTGGAAAAGAGGGTCTTGCACATGCCCTGCCATGGCCTCCTCCTGGTGACAGCTGCTCCCCCTTCATCCCCCTTGCTCACCGGCTCCCCAGGGTGGTCTGCAGCACTGTGGAGACGCCACAGGCAAAGAGGCTTCGTGCCAGCAGCTTGCTGGTGGTCTGGGTATGAGGTGACTCCTGGGGCAGGGTGGGCAGCAGGAGCAAGTGGAAGATGCAGAGCAAGGAGGTTTGCACAGCCAGGTGCTGTACAGGGAAGAGATGGAGTGGTCACAACTCCTTGCAGCACCAAGAGCTGCAGCTCCCCATGTCCAGTTCCCCTGAGAGGGTGGATGGCCACTGACACCACCTGGGCAGCACTCACTACTGCCCACTCCCCTCCTAGCATGCACTGACCAGAGCCCTCCATACCCTTTGCCTGGCAGGATGCAGTCCCTGCCCTGCAATCTGAGAGGATCCCAGCCCTCTCCTCATCACCCCATCTCTCTGGCTGCTCACCATGGTCCCCCCTTACCTGAAGGGCTAAGCAGCAGCTCACCATCCAGGAGCACATCTTCTGGGAGGAGCAGGATGTGAGCATGGGGCTCCCAGCTCCAGGTGCTCTGCCATGGCTCCCATTCATGCTGCTGTCTTCCCCACACGGCTTCCAGTTTTCAGTGCAGAGGGTGGGCAGGCTTCCACCCCCAAGAGCTCCTCTCAAATCCTCACATGGCTGAACTTCCACCCTCTGCAGGAGCTGCCCTACAGTTAGCCATTAACTTGAGTTGGTGAGTAACCTGCCCTTGTGGCCAGGAATGCAAGTGTAACCCTCATTTGTCACCACAAGTGCCAGGTGACAGGCAGCCACAAGCAGGCCATCAGACACTATTAGAGTGCCAACTACCCACAGCCCAGGTCCCATCACTGCCTCTGTGTGCAAGGACTGGGTAGGCCACAGCCTTGACATCTCTTTCTCCATGTGCTTAGACTATTCTCACCAGCAGCATCCTCCAGCTCCAGTATGCCCTGCTCATACTTGTTTCTCCTCAGCATAGCATCCACTGCCCTCCTCATCCAGCCTGGTCTCTAATGGGGGTCTATTATATCCCCCATTCTCCTAGGAGAGTACTGAATCGTGCCACTGGACAAGGATGCCAGGGACAAAAGCTGCCCAGTGGAAGGGAATGGATCCCAAAGGCACACAGGCAAGGGATGCTCGTGTTTTTGTCACGGGGCAGAGGTGACAAAAACACGAGCAGAGGTGGCTGTGTCAGTGATCTGGTTGAGCCCCTGCTGCTCAAGGCTCACTCATTAACAGGTAAGACTCTGGAGAGCAAAGAGCAGTGAAGAACATGCATTCTCCGCATTCCCAAGGATGGGGATCCTCCTCTCTCCTGTTGTCCCTGTCTGCACTAGACCTGATATCCCTCCTGTTGGGAGAGAGACTGCAGGACAGGCCTTACAGGTCTCCTGGGCTCACTGGCAGCACCTAGGGTGTCTTGCACAGTGGCTCCAGGAGCAGGCACAGCTGCATGGACGTGGCTCTGCTCTGGGGCAGGCGTGCTGCCAGTATGGAGCAGCTCAGCAGGACAAGGCAGGCACACAGCAAGAACTACTTTTATTGGAAGAGATTTGCATCTACAAAAGAGTGAAAAACAGGTGTAAAATCCACAGTAAAAAGAAGGGACATGATGAGCTGGCCTGGTCAGCAAGACAAAGTGCCTTCTTCCCACCCTGAGGAGCAGTCAGGCACTGTTTTCTCACAGACACAGACAGCTGGGGTTTGGGATAGGGTCACAGAGCACCCCAAATTCAAAACACCCAACACAAGCAGGATAAGGAAGTTCAGCCCTAACCACACCTCATCCCCACCAAACCCAGTGGGGCACAGCCACATGAGGGTACCTGCTTGGTGTCACTCTAGCAAGTTCCAAGAAGTGGTCTAACATCCCCCAAACGTAAATACTACTATGACCAGCCAGCTCACTCCCACCTCCTTCAACCTCCTCTCCCCTAACCCCAGGCACCCCACCTTCTCACTGGGGTCACTGCCTTAGCCCCTCCACCCTGCACACAGTCCCAGCCTCCAACATCCCATATGCCACCTCTGTCCAACACCACTCACTACAGGAAGAGGTACAATACCCACTTTGCACAAGCACCCTAGCCCAAAGGCAACCCCTATTTACCCTCCAGCTATTAAGTTCCCACCCCAGCAAGCCAGCTCTATCCCAACCTGTCCCAGCAGCCCCTAAGTGAAGAACATCCCTGCCCTAGGTGGGGGGACACAAGTGCTGGTTTGAAAGTAATGTAGGGGCCTTCAGTCCCCTGCAGTTCCAGGAGTGCAAGGAAGTGAGTTGTGCCACACTAGAAGGGACGGGGAAAGGGGCTGCTGTTCCATACTCCTAGCTGGGAAATATGAAGCTCTTGATTCTACTGAGATCCATAGCAGTATGCAAGAAGCACTGCTTCAGCCCCAGAGGGTCCAGCCATTCCTCACGGCTGGGGGCTGAATCCCATGTGGGACCCACAGTGGCTGAGCAAGCACGGCAGTGGAGCACCGGAGGAGCCGGGAGCATGGCGAGTCCGAAGGGGCCAGGCTGGCTGGGGGCTGCAGTGGGGCTGGTACGGTTGGATCTCTCACAGGCAGTGGGCACTTTCCGGAAAGGACCTTGTGGGAGGCTCCTGTGTTGGGCTAGATCAGGTGCCTTTGGGTAGGACAGAGCTGTCATCACGCTGCCCCACAGGTAGAGTGCAGTCGCTGTGACACCTCCACGACGTGGCTCCTTGGTCGTCTCATTCTCCCCCAGGCAACGGGTGCAGCTGGCTGAGGAGACGTTGGGCAGCTCGGGCTGGGGGTGGCCAGGGGCTGGGGCTGGCTGGGCATCCAGCTGGCACCGCCCCTCCTCTGGGAACAGTGTGGGCCGGGGGACTGCAGCGCTGACACTCCTCATGCACACAGACCGGTGCACTACAGTGATGGAGGCGAAGATGGCTGCAAAGCCCGTCAGGTACACCACGCCCAGGAGGCAGGCCAGCTAAGGAGAAGCCAAATGTTAGCCCAGACACTCCCAGCAGCAGCAACCCCCACCAGACATGATGCAGCTTGGCCACAATCAACCCAGCAGCCATGACAGGAAAAAGCATCACCAGCTCCAGGCTGGATGCTGAGAGCAGGCAGCCACACTGCTAACAATGGGCAGCACACAGTCTGCCCAAAGCCGGGCCTGAATATCACAAACCAAAATGCCCCAGCTAAAAGTCAACAATTCCTGTTCAAAACCCTAGCTGGTACCCAGCTGCCTCCATGCCACCACCATGTCCTTGCACCATGACTTTTGGGCCTGCAACCCAGCACAGGGCACACTACCCAGCACCAGGCTGCAGTGCGTCAGTCAGTGCAGCTGCAAGTCAGCATCTTCTGACAGCTTCCCTTTTCAACAGGGAATAAACCAAGCTGCTGCTCTCAGTGGAAAAGAGGGTCTTGCTCCAAATTCATGGCCTGCTGGGTCACATGTTCTTGCAATTAACTGCTGCCCTATGCCCTTACCTTCACCACTTGCTGGTAGAACTGGCTCAGCACATGCTGCCACATGGACTGCTCCATGAGGACACACAGATCTGTGTAGGTGAACCAGCCACGCCACATGCCCTGTTTTTCAGCCACACTGCAAGGAAAAAAAAAAACAACAAAAAAAGGAATGGTGGATGTGATACAGACCTTCCCCATCAAAGCAGCACTTCAACCCAGGCAGGCTTGGAGAAGACCCTGCTTAAGCTCTGTAGAAGGGAGCTGCAGAGCCTAGCAAAGATTCATAGGTGTCCCAATCTCTTATTTCACTGCAGCAGGGCTATCTCCAAGCGGGGGCAGAGCCAGGCTGCAACACAGATAAAGACACCTACCGTCCTTCCAGCCAGCTCAGCACTTCAAACAGCTCCCGAGGATCTGTGTAGAGACTCCAGTCCTGCAGAGACAGCAGTTAAAGGTCAGTGCAGTCAGGGCAGGTCACTCAGCACCTGGACACAGGAATCCAGACTCCTCTCAATGTCTCTTTTCCCCTGCTCTGTAAAACAGTTGGCAGCAGTGACAGTTTCACTTACAATGGCACTCAGGAAGTTCATCTCCAGCATGTTCATGGTCTGGACATCCACCTTCCCTGCTGCTCCCCACTCGTCGTTGAACACCTCCTCCTCCTCACCTTCATCATACAGGTACTTACTTGCAACCATCTAAAAGCAGCACAAACAACAGGACCTCAGCTTCCATTGCATTCCTAAAGGCTCCCCTCCAGCCCAGTTACCTCCCTGCCCACCACTCACCATGGAGATCAGGAAGAGGTCTGAAGACGAGATCTGCTGGAGGTACTCAGGGTTTCGGTGCCGGAGTCTCTCAATGTAAACCAGTGCCAACATCATGGAGCAGGGTGAGATGCAAGCTTCCCTGTAGGACAGGGTAAGAACCAATGCTACAAACGTCCCAGGCACCAGGGCACAACTTGGCTGCTCCCTCCCCATGCAGACAGTAGGAAGGTTTAGCAAGTCACTAGACAGGTCACAGCCCTGTCAACCCTGTGCCAGTTGTCCTGAGCTTCAGCAACAGAAAGTACAGGGTGGAGAGCAGAAAGCCCTGGTTTCTGTTCCCAGGCAAAGTCAGCTCCAAACTCAGCAGCCTTGCCTGCAGCAAGGCATGCTGTGAGGGCTCAGCTGCCCAGAGGAGATTCCAGTTTCAAACCTGGTTACCCAGGGAGCTACAGATCCAGCCAGTAGAGACTCCCAGTAACAAGTGCACATATACACCCCAGAGAGCAGGATAAACTCAAAGCCAGCTGCATCAGGAAGTCTCTGAGCCTGCTGTCCATGCCTCCAGCTTCTCTTTGACACTAATCAGGCCTAGGCACAAAGCCAGTGGCTGGCCCAGGGGACAAAAGTGACTCACAGGTAAGACCAGAGCTCCAAGTTCTGACACAGGACATGAAGGGACAGGTTTTGCTTCTTACCGAGATACATGAGACACATATTTCTTTTGGAGTCTGCGGATAGGACTGGGAGCCACTTTCTGCAGCAACTCCACAGCAATATCTAGGACAGAGAAGCACCAAGAGTTAGTCCCATGTGGCCCAGCCCATGCCCACCCTTCCCCTTCTCCCTACAAGCCCATCAGGTCTCGGTGTTTGCTCAGCCCTCCAAGTTTAAATTAAACTATGAGGCCTTATCAGAGGCCAGGGACAAGTGAGGAACAAACAAACATGCAGGGCAGGCACATCACAGCAGGAAGAGGATGTGAGTGACCAAAGCCCTGTGGCAGTGCTAGATCAGCAGGTCTGTGTCACAGGGAACCATCAGCAATCCGCTGCGGAGAAACACCTTGCCCTCACCCTGCAGGACCTCAGACAGCCCTTCTGGAGGCCTTCTTGTTTCTTGGACCTGATGTCACACCACATCTTCATGGTCCTTTGCTCTCCTCCAACCAGCAGCATCTTCCCCCCTCCAGATCCCATCAGCACGGATCCAGCTTCCCCTACGCCACAGCCCCAGCACTCCCGTGAGGATGAAGTACAAGGTATCCATGTGAGCAGGAGCCCCACTGCACGAATGGCTATCAAGCTGTGATACAGTGTAACTGAAGCTCAGCCTGCTTTCCTTGCACGCCTTGCACACCTCAGCACTCAAGCATTGAAAGGGCCAGACACTCACATACACTGGCAGATGGCTCCAGTAGCTCCCATCTCACTTCCCTCTACAGTAGGACCAGCTGGGAGCATCCCAAGCAGCACTACAGTCTGATGCTAGGCAAGAATTGCTTCAGACAGGAAACTTCAACTTCATTTTGTTTCTGAGCCCTTGGCTGACAGAGTTAAGAGCAGAGTTCCTCCCAGCAGCCTTGCATTTCCAGCTATCAGGCGAAGCATCATCGCATCCCTCCTTTCTACATCTCTCCAGCAACTAAGAGAAGGGCTGCACTAACACAAGTGATTTGCCCAAAGAGCAGCCACCAAGCTCAGAAAAACACTGCTCTGAGGAACTTCCCTACACCATTCAGGTCACACCCTTACTATGATGTACAGTCAGGCAGACACAGCTCCAGCCACCCAGTGGCTGCCCCCAGCCTCTCCCACTGCTGCTGCTCTCTCTGCCCTTCCTGGCCACCATCGGGCCACCACAGAGGCAGTACCAACATCCCAAATGGTCCCTGCAGGCTCTGTCCTGATATGAAACCGAATTTTTCAGCCCATAAATCCAACTCACAACAGTGTCCTGCCCTAGAGGGAATGGCGAGCAGCTGATCAGTGTCTCACAGCACACTGAGTGTGGTTACTGTTCTTCTGTTTCCAAAGGAACAAATTCACATTTCAACTTCTCTCCTCAGCCAGTCCCATACTGTCTTCTGCAACCAACCCCCAATACTAAAGACCTTTTCCTGCTATTCCACTCTCCCAACAAGCCTCTGTCTTGTTGAAAATAGTGCCGTAAACTTGCCATGTAGCAATTACACAGCTGTACCAAGACAGATGTCATAGTCCTGGGCCCCATTTTTTGAAAGCAACTGGTGAAAAAAAGGCTGTAAAAGCAGATCAGCCCATGGACACATTCTCTATGTGCCACTTTTGCCCCCAGCTGCTGGAGCTATGGCATTTCCTGAGTGCAAGGCAATCCTTAAAGTTAATATCCCCCAACAGTTTTCCTGCATGACTGTACCCTTTGAACTTTCATCCACGGAACAGTCCCACCTCGCACCCTGGTGTAATGTCAGCCTCGAGCCTCCCTCACACTACTTGTGCTGGAACTCGTGACTCCCAGCAGCACCCAGGCAGCTGGCTGCTCTGCCTAGTCTGCCCTGGCATCACACACTCAGCATCCTCCTCCTCACCAAGGCATATAACATGTGCCTCCTGGCAACTTCAGACCATTTCCTAGCAAGCAGTTAATGGAAGTGCTGAGACAACTGCACAGTGAAGGCCCTCTGGCAAACCACTGCTTGCCCTTTTCCACTCCTCTCCACCATCATCTGCACCAGATCCTCAGCCTTAACCTAGCCTCATCCTTCTGCTCCCCAAAACACTGCTGAATCGACAGGGAAAAGAATTGCAATCCAGACAATCACAGCAAGAACTTGTCACCTTGGTGCTCACAACTAGAAGTTGAACAAAACCTTGAGTGTTTTGCAGAGCACAAGCAATTATCTAAGACAGCTCTCATCAGGAACAAGTTCACAACCTGCTCTGCCAAGGAATTCACAAGCAATCTAAAGGACTTTATACACCAGTGAGATGTCAAAAATGCAGCAACAAGCCAGACAGGGCAACAAACAGAGAACATAAACCATGACTCTGGCATCCTGCCCTGCTGTGATGCACTGAGTGGGAAAGGCTGGGCAGGGGTGGGATTTGGCACTGGGGAGGAAGCAGGTGACCTATTGGTCTCGGCCCCTTGGGCTACTTCCAACCCCCTTGACTCAGCATTCCCATCTGGGGACAATCAGCAACCCACCTGCCACGGGGCTGGAGAGATTATCCAGGCTGCAGTCTTTGTCCCAGCCATAATAGAGTCGCTTCCGCACTCTCTCGCTCAGCTGCTGGTGCCTGGGCAGGAACTGAAGGCAGACAGAGGAACGTGAGGAAGGCGCACAGCACTCCTCACACCGTGCTCTCCGCCCCAGCGCAGCTCAGGGCTACACCGGGCCGGGGCGTGCGGCCACGTGGGGGTCTCCGGGAGCGGGGCATAGCGGGGATCACCCCGAGGGCCTGCTAAGAGCACGCTGGGCCGCGGACACTCACCGTGAACTCCTGGAAACCACTGAGGGAGAAGGCGCCCTCCTCGTCCAGCAGCAGCTCGTCCAGCTCCATCTTGCCCGCTCGCAGGGCGGGGGCTGACAGATCCCCAGACACACGGGGCCGGCTCTGGGGGCGCGGTGCCGGTCCGCTCCAAGGCCGAGGCCCGGCGCAGTGTCGGGAGGGGAGCCCTCAAGGCCGCTCCCAGCCTGACCGCCGCCGCCCGCCCTTCCGCCCTTCCTGTTCCGGCGCGGGGGCGCGGCCGGGCCC